>LNAC01000905.1:56917-215927 GCA_002007465.1 Ailurus styani
CTCAGCGCGCCTCAGAGAAGAGCAGTCCCTCCCGTCTCCTGGTCTCCGGCCGCGCTCCGAGCTCCCCCGGCCTGGGACCGAGCGTGTCTCTCTCTGGCGCGGCCCCGGTTAGAATCTCCGAACCCGGCCGATTCCTGCAGCCGCTCCCGCGCCGCTGCTCCCGGAGGAGGAAGGAGGGGTCTCTCTGGGTCCGCCGCCCGCGGGGTCCCCGCTCCCAGAGCAGTGGCCCGGCTGTGCCTCGGATCACAGGTTAAGGTGACCCCGAGCGGAGAGCTCCCTGTGTGGCGCGCCCTCTGCAGACAGCTCCCCCCCTCGGACACCTGGGAGCTCGGCCGCCCTCAGCCGCCCCCGGTCTCTCTGTGACCCCGCGGGCCCGACACCACACGGATCCAGCGAGGAGTGACCCTCAGCCGCTGGAGTGACATCCCTCGCAGAGCGGACTAAAGCAAGTTCCAGTTTTGTGCCGCACTGCTCTCTCCCTTGCCGGTGAGTGGCGGAGGGAGGCTCCCCCACCCCTGGGCCGTGGTCTGTCTTCCTGAGTGTTGTCCCGGAGTCACTGCTCTGCATGTCCTATATTCCAAAATGGGGTGGCTCTTCTGTTCCTAGAATGGCTGCTCTTCTCTTCGATCTCCTGTTGAGTCTGTTGGTGTTCGGAATGGCTTGATAGCGATCTTCGCTGAATTCCTGGGACCCGAATGATATTTAGGTCTCCTTGCTCCTCCCCCTTCATCAGTGTTTTTGTGTTCTTTCAGTAAATACCCAGTGACGGAATTACTAGGTCGTGTGCTAATTCTATTTTTAGTATTTTGAGCAACACCCATACTGTTTTCCACCTTGGCTCTACCCTTCTACATTCCCACCAACAATGCGCTTGGGTTCCTTTTCATCCATATCCTTGCCAGCATTTGTTATTTCTTGTGGTTTTGATTTAGCCATCCTGACAGGTGTCAGGTGATGTCTCATTGTGGTTTTGATTTGCATTTCCCTCATGATGAGTGACGTTAAGCATCTTTTTATGTGTCTGCTGGCCAACTGCATGTCTTCTTTGTAGAAATGTTTGTTCGTGTCTTCTGCTCATTTTTAATTGGACTATTATAATTATTATTATTTTTGGTGTTGACTTCTGTAAGTTCTTTATATATTTTGGATATTAATCCTTCATTGGATATGTCATTTGCAAATATCTTCTATTCAGTAGGTTGCCTTTTAGATTTATTGATTGTTTCCTTTGCCGTGCAGAAGCTTTTTATTTTGATGTAGTCCTGGTAGTTTATTTTTGCTTTGGTTTCCCTTGCCTCAGGAGACATATCTGATATGGCTGATGTAAGAAAAATTTCTGCCTCTGTTTTCTTCTAGCATTTTAAAGTGGCCCTTAATCCACTTGGAATTGGTTTTTGTGTGTGGTGTAAGGAAGTGGCCGAGTTTCATTCTTTTGCATGTTGCTGTCCGGCTTTCCCAACTCCATTTGTTGAAGAGGTTGTCTTTTACCCATTGCATATTTTTGCCTCCTGGTTGAAGATTAATTGACCATGTAATTGTGGGTTTATTTCTGGGATCTGTATTTTGTTCCATTGTTCTTCGTGTCTATTTTTGTGCCAGTACAATACTGTTGTGATTATTGCAACTTTGTAGCAATATCTTGAAATCTAGAATTGTGACGTTTCTAGCTTTGTTCTTTTCTCAACGTTGCTTTGGCTATTTGGGGTCTTTCGTGGTTCCATACAAATTTTAAGATGATTTGTTCAAGTTTTTTCGAAAAATGTTGATATTTGATGAAGATTGAATTAAGAGTAGATTTCTTTGGGTAGTATAGATATTCTAACAATATTTGTTCTTTCAATCTATGAGCATGGAATGTTTTTAGATTTGTTTGTGTCATCCTCAATTTCTTTCATTTTTTAAAAACATTTTATTTATTTATTTGAGCGAGAGACACACAGCAAGAGGGGGAACACAAGCAGGGGGAGTGGGAGAGGAAAAGGGAGAGGCAGGCTTCCTGTGGAGCAGGGAGCCCAATGTGGGGCTTGATCCTAGGACCCCAGGATCATGACCTGAGCCAAAGGCAGACACTTCACAACTGAGTCACCCAGATGCCCCTTATCCTCAATTTCTTTCATCAGTGTTTTATAGTTTTAAGAGTACAGGTTTGTGTCCTTGGTTAAGTTTATTTCTAGATATTGTATACTTTATGATAGGATGGTAATTGGGATTGTTCTTAATTTCTCTTTCTGCTATTCATTATTAGTGTATAGAGATGCAGTGGATCTGTGTACACTGATTTTGTATCCTGCAAATTTGCTGACTTCATTTATCAGTTATAACAGTTTTTTGATGGAGTCTTTCAGGTTTTCTATATACAGAATAATGCCATCTGAAAACAGTGAAAGTTTGACGTCTTTCTTACCCATTTTGATGCTTTTTATTTTTTTTCCTTGTCTGATGGCTGTGGCTAGGACTTCAGTACTTTGTTGAATAACATAGTGAGAGTAGACATCCCTGTTTTGTTTCTGACCATAGTAGAAAAGCTTTCAGTTTTTCAACATTGAGGATGCTAGCTGTGGGTTTTTCATAGATGACTTTTGTTATGTGGAGATTTGTTACCTCTAAACTTATTCTGTTGAGGGTTTTTATCACAGATGGTTGTTGGTTTGTCAAATGCTTTTTTGGCATCTATTGAAATGATTATATGGTTTTTATCTTTTCTCCTGTTGAGGTGATGTATCACGCTGACTTAATTGTAAATATCGAACCACTCTTATATCCGAGGAATGAATCCCATTGCATCACAGCAAATGATTTTTTTAATGTGCTGGTGTATTTGGTTTGCCAATATTTGGTTGAGGGTTTTTTCATCTATGTTTATCAGTGATACTGGCCTCTAGGTTTTCTTTTTTCTTTTTTTATAGTGTCTTTGTCTAATTTTGGTATCAGGGTAATACTGTCCTCATAGAATAAATAGGGAAGTTTCTTTCCTCCTTCTGTTTTTTGGAATACTTAGAGAAAAATAGGTATTAATTTTTCTTTAAATGCTTGGCAGAATTCATCTGTAAAACCATGAAGTCCTGGGCTTTTGTTTGCTGGGAATTTTTTCATTACTGATTCAATTTCATTGCTGATAATCAGTCTGTTTAAATTTTGTATGTCTTCCTCATTCAGTATTGAGACATTATATGTTTCTAAGAATTTGTTCATTTCTTTCAGGTTATCCAGTTTCTTGGCATTTAATTTTTTTGTAATATTCTCCTACAATCCTTTGTATTTCCATAGTGTCAGTTGCCAGTTGTTATTTCTCTTCTTTTACTTCTAATTTTGTTTGAGTCCCTCTTTCTTTCTTTCTTTTTTTCTCGCTTTCCTTTCTTTTCTTTTCTTTTATTTCTTTTCTTTTCTTTTCTTTTCTTTCTTTCTTTCTTTCCTTCCTTCCTTCCTTCCTTCCTTCCTTCCTTCCTTCCTTCCTTCCTTCCTTCCTTCCTTCCTTCTTTTGACTGGCTAAAGGTTTGTCAGTTTTGTTAATCTTTTCAAAGAACCAGCCCCTGGTTTCATTGATCTATTCTTTTTTGTTTGTTTTGTTTGTTTGTTTCTACTGTAATCTTTGCTATTTCCTTCCTTCTACTGGTTTTGAGTTTTTGTTTTTGTTTTGTTGTTTTTGTTATTGTATTTTTTTCTAGCTCTTTTAGTTGTAGGTTGGGTTATTTATTGAGATTTTTCTTGTTTCTGAGGTAGGCCTGTATTGCTATAAGCTTCCCTCTTGGAACTGCTTTTGTTATATCCCAAAGGTTTTGGAATTTTGGGTTTTCATTTTCATTTGTCTTTTTTTTTGTCTTCATTTATTTTTTAATTTCCTCTTATTTCTTAGTTGACTCATGCCTTATTTAGTAGCATGTTATTTAACCTCTGTGTTTATGTGCCATTTCCAAATCTTTTCTTTGTCTGATTTCTAGTTTCACAGCACTGTGGTTCAGAAAAGATGCATGGTATGACTTCAGTCCTTTTAGATTTTTTGCAACTGGTTTCATGGCCTAAATACGATCTTCTCTGAAGAATGTTCCATGCGCACTTGAAAAAATGTGTATTCTGCTGCTTTTGGATGGAATGTTCTGAGTGTATCTGTTAAATTCTTTTGGTCCAGCATGTCACTCAAAGCCACTGTTTCCTTGTTGATTATCTGTTTAGGTTTCCTTGTTGATGATCTGTCCCTTGATGTAAGTGTGGTATTAAAGTTCCTTACTATTATTATATTGCTATCAATTAGATCCTTTGTTTTTTTATTAGTTGCTTTATATATTTAAGTATTCCCATGTTGGATGCATAAATATTTAAATTATTACATCTTATTTGATCATTCCCTTTATGATCATATAGTGTCCTTTTTCTCTTGCTACAGTCTTTGTTTTAAAGTCTGTTTTGCAGGGTGGCTCCACCTGGGTGGCTCAGTGGGTTGGGCCTCTGCCTTTGGCTCAGGTCATGATCCCAGGCTCCTGGGATCAAGCCCCACATTGGGCTCTCTGCTTGGCGGGGAGCCTGCTTCCTCTTCTCTTTCTCTCTGCCTGCCTCTCTGCCTACTTGTGATCTTTCCCTCTGTCAATTAAATAAATAAAATCTTAAAAAAAAAGTCTATTTTGCCTCATGTGAGTATCACTACCCAGCTATCTTTTCACTTCCATTTGCATGATAAGTGCTTTTCCATCCCTTCACTTTCAATTTAC
Source organism: Ailurus styani (assembly GCA_002007465.1). NCBI lineage: Eukaryota > Metazoa > Chordata > Mammalia > Carnivora > Ailuridae > Ailurus > Ailurus styani. The sequence goes on from LNAC01000905.1 coordinate 61,621, forward strand.
AGATGTCTTTAGGTCTGAAATGAGTCTCTTGTAGGCAGCATGTAGTGGGTCTTGCTTTTTTATTCATTCTGTCACCCTATGTCTTTTGATTGGAGTGTTTAGACTATTTTCATTGAAAGTAATGATTGATAGACATGTACTTATTGCCATTTTGTTACTTGTTTTATGATTGTTTTTGTAGTTCTTGTCTGTTCCTTTCTTCTCTAGCTCACTTCTTTCATGGTTTTCTGGCTTTCTTTAGTGATATACTTAGATTTCTTTGTCTTTAATTTTTGAATATCTATTACTGATTTTTCATTTGTGGTTACCATTAGATTTATATATAACATCTGCATATAGCAGTCTGTATTGATTGTTGCTTATGTTTGAACTCATCCTTTACTCCTCTTCTCCCCACATTTTAGGTATATGGTGTCATATTTTACATTCTTTTATTTTGTGAATTGTATTTATTTTGTGACTGATTTTTATAGGTATACTTAATTTAACTACATTTCTGCTTTCTACTTTACTTGCTCCTACTTGTGTTCTTTCCTTTCCATTCAAAATATCCCCTTCAATATTTCTTGCAGGGCTGATTTCTGCACTCCTTTAATATTTGTTTGGGAAACTGTTTACTTCTCCTATTCTGAATGATAGCCTTGCTGGATAGAGTATTGCTGGCTGCAGGTTTTTCTCTTTCAACACTTCAAATATATCATGCTGCTCTCTTTGGCTTGAGACGTTTCTGTTGAAAAATCTGCTGATAGCCTTATGAGGTTTTCCTTGTATGTAACTGCTTGCTTTTTCTCTTGCTGCTTTAAAAATCCTCTTTATCACTACTCTTTACCATATTAATTACTATATGTCTTGCTGTGGTCCTCCTTGAGTTGATTTTTTTGGTTGTTCTCTGTGCCTCCTGGATCTGGATTTCTGTTTCATCCTGGCATTTGGGAAGTTTTCAGCTATTATTTCTTCAAATAAACTTTCTTTCCCCTTTTCTCTCTCTTCTCCTTCTGGCATTCCTATAATGCAAATGTTATTATGCCTTATGGTGTCACGGAGTTCCCTTCATTTTTTAGTATTCTTTTTTTTTTTTTTTGGTCTCTCCTATTCAGCTTGATTGCTTTCCATTACGCTGTCTACAGGTCATTTATTTGTTCTTCTGCTCCGTCTAGTCTACTATTTTTTCACCTCTAGTATATTTTTAACTTCAATTACTGAGTTCTTCATCTCTGACTGGTTCTTTTTTATGTTTTCTATTTATTGAGATTCTCACTGAGGCCCTCCACTCTTTTCTCAGTCCAGCGAGTATCTTTATGATCATTACCTTAAATTCTCTATCAGACAAGTCTCTATCAGACTTATTTCCATTTTGTTTAGCTCTATTGCTGCAGTTTTGGCCTATTCTTTCATTTGTGACATATTCCTCTGTCTCCTCATTTTGTCTAACTCTCAGGGTCTGTTTCTCTGTGTTGGGGAAGTCAGCTACATTTCCTGTTCTTGATATAGTGGCTTTCAAAGAAGAGTCCTGAAGTGCCCTACAATGCAGTCTCCTGCTCACCAGGACCTGGTGCTTCAGGGGTATCTCCTGTGTATGTTGCTTTTGCCCTATTTTTGTATCTAAGCCACTTTTTCTTTCAGTCCAGTTGTCTACAGTGGCTCTTTTTGCCTTTTGTGGGCAGGTTTGGTCACTGTGGTATTGGTGGTCCACTCTGGAGTTGCCTTGGTCTTACTTTGAGTCAGACTAGGCTTTTGCAGAGATTCAGTAGCACCAAATCATAGCAGACTTTCCCTGTGTTGTCTCTTGTGTGGCTTTCATTGGTAGGTGGGGCCTTCAGTCAAACCAGATATCTGCCCCAGCATGCTAGTGGGGCCATAGTTGGATGGGAAGGTGTGGTCATCTTTCCCACTCCTAGGGCAGGAGTCACTTTGAAGCAGTGCTGACCCATGTTGGGGCTGCTTGTACACTCCCAGGCCTGCGACACTGAATTGGATTGGTTCTGGCCAAGGGCAAATTGGAGGAGGCATGTCTGCAGGAGATCTTGGGGTGAGGTGGGGTCGTGGTGTTCACTAGGTTTGCATGGGTCTACTGTGGGAGAATTGCTGAGGGCTGTCTGGAGGGGGTATGTTCTGCAGGAGAATGTAGCAGTGGAACACACGGTTAGCAAGTTAGGTGTGGATTCTGGCAGGTGTCTGTGTGTTGAGGCTGTGAGGCAGGGGAGGAACGTGGTCTAAGGCAGCTCCTTTGTTCCTGGGAGAATTCTAAAGATACCTGGCTTTCCAGCACACACTCTGAGTTTAGTAAATAAATCTCCTTCCCATATCCACCAGGTGTTTTTCAAACCATAGCTTCTATACTATATCTCCATGGGGCTGTTTGGCTCCTCCTGGCTGTCCCAAAGCTGAGCCTGTTGAATTTTCAAGTTCCAGTTGTTAAGTCCCACTGGTTGTAAGAATTCACACAATTAGGCCCCTATGGTTTTCAGAGCTAAATATTATGGGTAGTCTTCTACGCTGTACAGGTTCCCTGTGCCTGGGGTGTTGCTGCGAGCGTCTCTTTCTCCCTCCTCTGGGCCTGCAGCATCCCTCCCTCCTGCACACAGTCCCAGTAGTCCATTTGGCTTCTGACCACATCTCTGCCTTTCCTGCCCTCTTTGATGTGACTCGTCTCTACATTTAGCTGTAGAGAGTCTGTTCTGCTGGTCCTTAGGTCATTTTCTGGATTATTTACACCGATGTGGGTTATCTAGTTGTATCTGTAGGGTATGGTAAGCTTACGGTCCTTCTACTCTGCCATCCTCCCTGAAAGTCAATCAATTATCTGCTTCCAATATTACTATTGGCAAATAATTAATATGTCCTAATGTTTGAGGTGGAATGCCAGGAATGAAACCATAGGCATGTTACTAACTGGATCTGTGACCTTGGACTTGACCTTTCTGGGGTCCCTATAGAAGAGTCACACTGAATTCTAACTCAGAAGGTTGTAAGGAGGATTTGGTGTCATCAGATGTGGGAATGTGCTTAATATAAATCCTGGTGCCTACTGATTCAACATTTGTTTTAAACATATTTTTGACTAAACTAAATTCTATGGGGAAAAAATGCTCCCAAATGTGTTTCCATTTCTCAGGCTTCAATCAATTTTTATTTCCCCTTCTCCACTCTTTCACTTTCCTCTCCTTCATTTCCTTAGGTAAGAGTTGCTCCAGTTGTTGAAACTTTCCTTTGTATCCCCCTAAGGAATGAGCCGAGGAATGTCCCGAGGACACGTCCCCCTTCTTTCCTGACCTCATCTTACTAAGGGGCTCTCACACCACCCTTTATGTCAAGGAATTAGGCCAACACACTTTCATTAAGCATTTCCAAAAGACACTTTGTCGAGAAGTTTTAGAGGAAATATTTGGTGGTTTCCAATTCTTGCAGACATTGTTACCTATTAAGACAACTTTGCTGAGAAATTTGATGAAGAAGATAGTGCAAAGTCAGCCTCCTTCTGGGTCATTTCCCAAATCAAATAGTAAAGGTGTGGGTATCTTATACTAATGACATGAGTCAGCCTGTCCTCTGGTGATTGCAATAAAAACGAGAGCTCTTAGCGCTTGACCCTTTGTCTCCCTTGATAGGAAGGCCGGTCTTGTCCCCAAGGAATGACACAGATGCCAACCCCAGTGAGGTAAGCCTGCTTGTTTCAGCATTCTTCATACTTCTTGTTCTTCCGGGCTTCATGTAGTTTGAAAAAGAACCGATTACTTAGAAATGCGTTCCTGCTTTTGTAAAATATTACCAAAGAAGAGTAAAGTACTCTTAATTCATAGCCATGCATCAGTGGGAGTGCTCACGGTCAAGGCCAGGGCATTTAGAGCGGAAGGACCCTGCAGAGTGGAGGCCATCCTTGCTTTGATCTTCTCCTGTATCTGCTGGGACAGCCTGGGTGGGAACTGGGGAAATGTCTCACACTTGCTTATCTTTAGAGGGAAATTCTTTATCAGCAGCTCAACGAGCACCTGCTACTCACAACCTCTTGGATGGCATTGAATTCTAGGTCTGCAACTTTAGTTTAATTCAGTGTGTTTTTCATCTGTATACCAGGAACTAAGATAAACTTTGGAATAATATAGATGAGCTAATTAGGCTGAGAGCCTGCCCCTTTGAGATTCATACCCAGGGCAGCTTCCCCAGCTGTGCGGGTGACATCTCTGAGACAGTCCTTTGTATCTGTCCTTGTGCAGTGTAAGCCCAGCACACTGTGTTGCATAAAGTCAGAGCGAACCAGTTCCCTTTCTGTAATGATAGGGCTCGTCGGGCACCATGGCTAAGTGGTATGGTAATTAGGCACACCACTGTCTTCTGAGCTGGTTTACTCTTTCTGTAACACTTGTTTGTATGTAAACAACCCTCAAAAAGGATGTGGTGTATTTCTAAGTTTTAGAAAAGCCAGTAATTCAGTTTATAAAAAATTGTTCAAGGCCTAAGTATTATGAAGTCAGTTAGCATTTCTAGAATAGTTAGGGGACTGGCATTTTGCTTAATCACTTCTATAATTCATCCGAAACAAAGGTCAGTCCATGTACTAATTGTGGTCATGGGTATGTGAGAGTTAGTTTGAAATTTCTGATCATCCTTTCTTCTTTTATGACACTAACCAGCACATTCGCTGGCTGTGTAAACGGACCTTCAGCATTCTCCTTCCCAGAGATGACTGCTGGCAAACCTCCACCTCCCTGCTGGTCTTCTCCATGACAACCCCCTGTGATGGCTGGTGTTTCTATGTGGACAAAGTAGGGAGGCTGTGAATGGTTATTGATGACTCTTGGATGCAGTGTGGGGGGGGAAGTCTCAGTGAACAAAAACCACACACACACACACACACACACACACACACACACACACACACACTTTCAGACCTTAATAAGAAAAATAATTAAATGAGGGACTTTTGCTTGTACCCAATTGCTACAAAATTCACAATAGGTGTGATAGCATTGTATGCATTACTAACGTCCAGCCTAAAGACAAACTTAAGATATATCCAGATTAATGGGCTGTGCCTCATTCTTCCTTCTTCATTTGTAGTATGGGCAACATGTGTTTCTGGGGCCTGGCTGCAGATCATTTGATGCAGGCACAGATCTGTCTAGCAATTACCTTTGGCGTCCTTTGTCGGGGTTCTCAGGAGCTGCGTGGGGTTCTGTGCATGAATTCTGTAATGGAATCCAGATTTGTGATCTTTTTTGTCTCTGAAAACTAATGCAACAGATCAGGCTCAGTCTGTGAGATCTGTTATTATCATTGGTACCCTACGTGCCTCAGCTCAACGTTGAATGTCTAGGAAGGCAGGAAGATCATGGGTATCCATCCGAAAATCAGATGATGACACTGGCTCAATATTGTTTTCTCTGCCTTATAAAGTTTTCCTCTTTATTGGATAACACCAGCATCAGACAATGTTTATTAAGCCCCTCATGGACCTGGTACCAGGCAGGGTAATATTTCTTCACAGTTACCTTATTGTGCTGGTTTTCCAAATATACCCGACCAATTTTGTTGTGAAATTGATTTCTTTCTTGTTAACAAAATAGGTTATTTTTGCACTCATTAAAATCACAAGGTAATTGAATTTGTAATTTCAATGAAAGTGGTTGGAGAGCCATCAAAGGCCCTGGTGCCCAGTGTCACTGCGGCGAAGAGAAAGGCACCAAGCCTTTCTTGGTCCTGAGCCGTCCTACTGCGCAGGACGGTCGCACAGCTCAGAGGGGCATTCCCAGCAGATGCCACTGGCTGTGCATTTTCTGGACATAAATAAGCACTATGAATATGCATGGTACTTAGAAACAGGCGTTTAATTTCCACAAAGCTATTCAATTATCCTCAGTATTTCTGAGCTGCCCTTTGCAGTTGTTTGCATTACATTATTTTTTTTTCCTAAAGTTTCCCCAAATGGGCGGGTAAAAAAACCTCTTATCCAGATAAAAAACAAATTGTAAGTTCTGGAAAAAGCTGTTTGAGTGTAGCGGATTTCCCCCCAGTTCCCATGTGGTCGGAGAACCGTTGAATGTGAGGATGTGTTAACTATTTCCACCCAGTATGTGTACTCAGATGGTCCTAAATATTAATGTGGACCTCTAGGGTTTTTATCACTAGCCGGAAAGTAGGCAGTGAAGTAAAAATAGATCAGTGCCATCACTTTTGCAGCATTATGGATTGTCCGATATTCTGCTCACCATTCACGTACGTTGTCTTCTTTATTCATCGCACAACCCCACGAGGTGGAGACGTTCAGCAGCCCGGGCTTGGGGATGCTGGAGAACTGCACCAAAGTCACACTGCCCCTGAGTCCAGACCCAGCTCAGTGAAGCCTCTCCCACTTGGCCACTGCACGCTTTCTCTGACGCTAGAGGTTCTCAGCTGGTATTTTCCAAAGCTCTCCCAAGTCGGCTGTCAGATTTCATCCACAGCAGAGTTTATTTTTGAAAGAACGGAGGATACACAGGCTTCGGGGAGTCAGTCTGAAGGACAGGGAGCAGGGCGGCCCCCATCCTCAGCAGAGCAGGGGGAACCAGCTCCGGGGACATCGAAGAGACCCAGGCTGCCAGTACACCTGCACCCAAGAATACTGCTCACTTGCGAACATGAAGAATTTGGACTCCAGCACACAAAGGAGAGCAGCAACAATAGTTCTCTTCAAGCCACGACCTGGTTGTGAGGGGCGACTGGGACCAGGGTGTGATGGCCATGCACCTGCCCGGATCCTTTCAGGGGAGCTGCCCAAATGCAAGGCCCGTGAGAGTGAAAGATCGCACAGAGGAAGTGGAAAGCCACAGCCCTGACTGGCAGCGTGTTTTAGAATCATGAGCTGGGACACTTGGGTCTGGTGCTGGCTCTGCCCACACCCTCTGGTCACAGTGTTGCATGTGACGGCCATTTCGAATGTGTCCCGAATCCTGGGATGGTCTTACAAAAGGTGGGAAAGTGGAGCCATGTGTTCCCTTTTCTTACGTAGTTGGCCCTCTGGTGCGCGGGAGGGGCTTTATAAATATTGAGTCCAGAGCAATTGATGGATTAAATCTCCACCAGAGACTCTTTACTCCTGGGCAGCCAATATGGATTTCAAGTACACATATTACAGTTTGTTTTTAATAGAGTTTGCTTAAGGTGTAAGTTATCACTTTATATCTTACATCTCAGAGTTATAGATATATAGGATATATATGATACTACATAGGACATAGTAACAGAATTGGTCAAGATATGAGCAACTCTATAATAATTTATCTTGGTGGAGCTCCTAACAAACTTTGTAATTCAAAACTGCACTCCACTTATCTGTAACTGTTGCTAAAATACTCACCTATTTCTCTACTCAAAAGAAAAAATCCTAACCTATAGGGTGACAAAACCTCATTTCTCTTTTTTTTCTTTAAGATCTTATTTATTCATTTGACACAAAGAGAGAGAGAGAGAGAGAGAGCACAAACAGGGGGAGGTGCGGAGAGAGAAGCAGACTCCCCTTTGAGCAGGGAGCCCAGTGTGGGACTTCATCCCAGGACCCTGGGATCATGACCTGAGCCAAGTCAGGTGTCCATAAAACCTCATTTCTTTTTTTTTTTAAAGATTTTATTTATTCCTTTGTCAGAGAGAGAGAGAGAGAGAGAGAGAGAGAGAGAGAGAGAGAGAACTTAAAGTGTGAATCCAGACATATTTCCAAAGCCACTAGGAGAAAGTGCTCAACTTTTTATATACTCCATGGATTTTATCTTGTCACGAGTTTTATCTAAATCCATAGGCTTCAAGAGTGGTCTACACCCAGGAATGTCTCAAGAATGTACCCAGTTTTGATAAAATAACTCTCACAATCTCCTGAAAGAAAAAAGAAAGCATTTGGTCTGTATACTTTAAATGTAGTACAAAATATTTTTGTGTGTAATTACATACACACGTAGATAATCTCACAGTATTTCTGTTGTGTGTTAATGACCCAGCCAGAGAGATTCTGCTTTGTGATTTCCTCCCCTAGAAAGGGAGCTCACTGGTACTCACTGGGGGAAGGCTCAACTATTTTCTTAGGATAAATGAAATAAAGGTAGACTGCAGAAGGTTTGTAAAACAAAACAAAAATATCTGGGTTCCCCTTTCTCCACATCCTCTCCAACACTTGGAGAGGATGTGGAGAAAGGGGAACCCTCTTTCAGTGTTGGTGGGAATGCAAGTTGGTGCAGCCACTTTGGAAAACAGTGTGGAAATTCCTCAAAAAGTTAAAAATAGAGCTACCCTATGACCCTGCAATTGCACTACTGGGTATTTACCCCAAAGATACAGATGTAGTAAAAAGAAGGGGCACAGGCACCCCAATATTCATAGCAGCAATGTCCACAATCGCCAAACTGTGGAAAGAGCCCAGATGCCCTTCAACAGATGAATGGACAAAGAAGATGTGGTCCATATATATACATATATATATATATATATATATATATATATATATGCACACACAATGGAATATTATGCAGCCATAAGAAAGGATGAATACCCAACTTTTGTATCAACATGGATGGGTCTGGAGGAGATTATGCTGAGTGAGATAAGTCAAGCAGAGAAAGTCAATTATCATATGGTTTCGCTTATTTGTGGAACATAAGGAATAACATGGAGGACTCTAGGGGAAGGGAGGGAAAAGCGAATTGGGGTAAATCAGAAGGGGAGACAAACCACGAGAGACTGTGAACTCTGAGAAACAAACTGAGGGTTATGGAGGGGAGGAGGAGGGGGTAAGGGTGAGCCTGGTGGTGGGTATTAAGGAGGGCACATATCACATGGAGCACTGGGTGTGGTGCATAAGCAATGAATCTTGGATCACTGAAAAAATAAACAACAACAACAACAACAACAAAAGGAAAAACTGAGCTAGAACACGTAAAAAATAAATCTGGGAAAATTAGGTGCATTCAATTACCTCCAGAGGGGATTGTACAAGCAGGTGATTTATTCAGGAGAGTAGACACGTATTAGCACTATTAATTGTAGAGTAAAAGCTTGCTTGGTGGTTTTAAAAGATTAATTAAGGATCAGTCTGTAGGTGAAAGAATAATTTGGGGGCCTGAAGAGGAAGACCACCCAACTTCCCAACTCTTAACTCTCACTGCTGGTGGTCTCACAGCTTCCTTTCTACCTGACGCACCACACCTGAGTGCAAGCAGGGACCCGTGCATAGCTCCACACAGATTAGACAGATTTGTTGCTAAATTTATGTCAAGAAAAGTAGAATTGGATCTATAACCTACAAAAGAAAATAGCTTCTTTGCAACCAATGAAATGACTGTATGAATGTCAACCAGTGCATTTTAGTCAATGATCTTGACTCTGGTTATTGTAGCAGAGAGAAGTTAGGAAGAACCTGTTTTCACGGCCACCCCCTGTCTCCGCCAGACCTCTTCAGGTTCACTTGACCATTTGCTCAAGTCACTCTACTTACGAAGACCTTCTCTCAGTTCTGGGAGTGTCTAGACTTCTTTCTCCAGCAAACCCTCACTCTCTTTCCCAGTTAGGACTTGGGGGACCCACCCCTCCCTCAGTCTGGCTGTCTCTGGCCTTGACAAGGCTCCATGCATGGCTTGCAGGTCTGGCTTATGACCCAGGCCCAAGACAACAAACATCATGATGGGTTCAGCTAGAGACGAGTCTGTGGTCTGGCCTCTCAGAATGACCCTTGATGCTTCGGTGTGGACTCCAGGAAGGAAGGCAGGATTTCTGTTGGCTGGGAGCTTCGGGAATTGGAGGCTCGCTAGGTTTCCTACTTGGTGATCCTGGAAATGAGCATACCACTGATAGAGAACCTACAGGTAGGAGATCCAGCCCTGGGGACTTCATTTGCGCTCTTGCCTGACGTCTGGCTGCAGCTTGCTGAGCTTCCCAGCCCTTCCAGAATGTGACCCAGTTCTCCTAAGCCACTTTTTAGTGAACAAAACTGTCCTAATTGGTGCATGCACTGAGCTCTTTCCTTCCTCCTGTTTTCACCAATGCCGTGCCTTTTCCTTGGAACAGTGTCCCCGCAACATCTGTGTCTTCACTGGACCTTCCCTTCACACTTCCTGATGGCTCCCATACACATTTTGTTCTTGTATTGTTTCTTCAGCGTCCTGCTTTTTTAATAGCAATTCTTGCAATTTTAATTAAGTCTACAAAACCACACATCGAAGCTGAATATATTGTCTAGCAGGCAAGAAAGCGCTGCCTTGCTCCATCCTGAGCTTTCAGAACGACCTTGAGAAGGATTAATATAATACAAAGGGAGGGACAACACACCAAGGGCAGGCTGATTTCCAGGATCTGGGGCTCTGATCTCTTACTTGCAATGTGCAGGTCTCACGTTCAAGGTCCCCTTCCCTGTGCTGGAGAACCTGGTGTGAAGGAGGGCCAGAGGGCTCTCTTTCTACTGGCGGCAGGTGACAGTCACCTGTACCCTCCTGGACCTGAGGAGTCAATCAACACAAGGCAGAACACCAAGAGCAAAGCATACAGATTTATTTAATTGAAGGAGCCTCATAAAGAAGGGAAGACCGAAAGAAGTAACAAAACTGAAGTGCTTGTGCTGAGTGGACAAGGAGGAGGGACTGTGGACGAGACCCAAGTGCAGGCAGGAGGAGGGCGAGCGCCCCTCTGATGAGGTCCGTCTGTGTGGCACCGTCGGCCCCTCCCCGTGCTTCCTTCTCGAATAAGGAGGACATCTTCCACCTGGGGTTTTATCTCTGCCTCTGGGAAGAAAAAGGAGAGGGTCAGAGCACTTTCAGTACCTGCTGCTTTTTCAAGTGCCTTTGGCTCAAAATAAATTTTATGTCAAGACTCATATTCTGAGGTGAGATGTTCAGTTTCCTTCCCTGCAGAGACCCTGCCCTGTGTGTGCAACGCTCAGCGAGGTGTTCTGCACCAGGACGTTCATGGCTGTGGGCTTCCTCTGCTTTGTCTCCCCCTCCCATCCGTCTGTCTGTCTGTCCCTTCCTTTCCCCAGGAAATTCATGGGGAGCCGGCAGCCTCTCAGCCCAGCTCGTGGAGACACACTTAGGAAAAGCAAGAGCCTTCCTTGCTCCTCCTGCTCTCTGAGCGCTGACCATTCTGAAACGCAAGCCCATGCTCTCCACCATGAGGCGAGCAAACACCACGAAGCAACCAAACACCGGACGGCTTTGTGCCAATGTCAGCTCTTTTGTAGACGTGGAGAGACCCTGTGGGGTGTGGACCTCTAGACTGAAGACAGATGTGAGACCAGGGACTTGAAGGCTGGAGCAGCCTTCTTGCCAGAAGACAGAAAATCCCGATGGCTGTTTCACCTTCAAAGCCTGGCTTCAGGCTGAAAGTAGGACACTGATGGGTAGCACCCCGTGAATGGGTTCAGTGACCCATTTTAAGTTCATCTGGGCGGGAGGGCCTGGCTAGTTCAGTCGGTTAAGCATCCGACTCTTGGTTTCGGCTCAGGTCCTGATCTCCGGCTCATGAGATTGAGCCCCACGTCGGGCTCTACACTCAGCAGGGAGTCTGTTTGAGATTCTCTCTTTCTGCCCCCTCTCCCACTCATGCTCACTGTCTCTCAAATAAATAAATACAATCTTAAAACAAATTCATCTGGGTATCTCTCCTGGGTGGTTCTGCCACTGGCTGTCGCCTCCTGTCCTTGTTCTCTTTGCGGAAAGAGTGTCGTCAGAAGTTAAATGGAGGAGCATCATCTACAGAAGCTTTCCTCCTGATAAAATTCCTGGACTGAACGGGATTTGCCAGAGTGCTTTGGAGGAGGTCAAAACAGGGTTCTTCTCTCCAGAATTTTGTGTGTTAACAAATGCATCACAATTCTTCACGTGCTGAGATCTCAAACGTTTACGACCACAGATGAGGAGACCAATTTTGCTTTACTCATAGAATGCAATGGAATTATCTTCTCTTCCAGAACCTTAACCTCTTAAGGCAGGAGGTCCTTTAAACACAAGTCCCTGCATGGTCAGAGATGTGTGTGAAGGGGCAGCGAGGGGGCCGTTCACAGGGGCTTGCCTGTGATCACCTCATGCATGCGGTCCAGACACCAGCCACTCCTGCAAGATCCGTGCACACACCACAGCGTGGAGCTTAACGCCTCCTGAGAGAAGCTTGTGCAGTGGAGTCTCAGGTGATTAGCACGGGTGTGGTCCTGTGTTGGCCACCAGCTCCTTGAAGCCGTAATAGTTACGTTCTTCCTGCAGCCTGGAGGTGATGCCCCATTTTAGCAGCTTTATTGCATGACGCTAATGAGGACTCATGTAAGTGCATTTAAATCACAAATGAATAGGTTCTGACAGTGTTTGCTCTACTACTTCAGCATGTTCATCCTGAATTATTACTTCCTGTGCTGCCTTGTCAATGGCTTTGCAGTTTGATTATCCCTGTCTGGTCCAACTTGGCATCCTTCAGGCTCAATGGCAGAAGGATTGGTTCTTAGCTTCCCAGCCTGGGTTCCCAGATCATCTTACTTGGAATGGTGTTATGGAAGCTTTTGGCATCTCTTACCAAGTGCTTGATGCAGGCATCATGGGAATGTCAGACCTCTCTCCTTTTACACACGTGTTTTTTGGGACAATCACTAACTTTTCAGGTACGTTTTGACGAGAACTTTCATGCAATGACTGGGAGTATGACCATCTTTCAGTAGGCTGCTAGAGTTCAGGTATTTATAAATATGTCTTTGGGTTTCTTGCCCTCACTGAAGTGAGTGAAGTGTCTTTCACAGATGACCCTGCCTCAGGTCCTACGCTCTATGCCCTGGGTTCAGCGAGGAGAGAAACGTTTGCTGCTTTTATTCCCCCTCTCATCAAGGCAACAGAAGCAGCAGATGGTGGGGCTCCTGACCCTGCAGATGTGGGTCCAGGGAGGTGAGCTGCATCAGGGGGAACCACAGGGCAGCCAAGGTGTCGAGACAGTGAATCAAGGGAACTGGGATGGCTTAGTGTCTTTGGCATCCCATGTGAGCAACTCAGACTTCAGGTGCAGGCAGCATACTCCGTCTAAGAAAACAAACCCAGGGGCAACTAATCATAAGCAGCCAAGGAGCCTTTCCCAAACAAGGCAACTGTGAAAGCTCTGGCCAATTTACCAATTTCTTTGCTTTGCTTCTGTATCTTCTCCATAAAAACCTCTGCCCGAAACCCTACCCAGAGAACATTCCCAACCACCTTCAGTTTTGGCATTTGCTCAAACTCTTCCAAATTTAATGTGCCTCAGTTTACCTTTTACAAAGGCAATAGTAACCGTCCAGAGGGAATCCATGCCCATGCTGGCACATGGGAGAGGGTTACTTTTCTGGTAGCTTCTGCCAGCCCTGTTTAATTTAGAGAATCAGGGCCAGTGTGTACACTTGCTCCATGAAGTGTGTCACACGACTTCAGTGGAACGAGCTCTCTCAGTCTCTCTCCATGTATCCGATCCGTGTTAGGAGCCTCGGATCCAGCCTTGGCTTCCTTGAGCCTCTGGTCCTCATTTCTCACAAGGGACACACAGAACTGATTTTATTTATTTATTTATTTATTTGTTTGTTTATTTATTTATTTATTTCACAGAGGGAGAGAGATCACAAGGAGGCAGAGAAGCAGGCGGGGTGGGGGGAAGCAGGCTCCCCGCTGAGCAGGGAGCCCGATATGGGCCTCGATCCCACGACCCTGAGATCATGACCTGAGGTGAAAGCAGAGGCTTTAACCCACTGAGCCACCAGGCACCCAGAACTGATTTTTGAGTATGTGTAGACCACCTCTTTGTAGAATGTGTTCTTTTGAGCCCTGGGGATCCCTGGGAGGTCCCAGTCACATACCACAATTCCTCTGAAAGGGGGAACAAATCCTTATGCATCTTTTTTTTTTTTTAAGATTTATTTATTTATTTATTTACTTGACAGAGAATGAGATCACAAGTAGGCAGAGAGGCAGGCAGAGAGAGAGAGAGAGGAGGAAGCAGGCTCCCTGCTGAGCAGAGAGCCCGATGTGGGCCTCGATCCCAGGACTCTGAGATCATGACCTGAGCTGAAGGCAGAGGCTTTAACCCACTGAGCCACCCAGGAGCCCCAAATCCTTAAGCATCTTGATCACCTGGCACCATGAATCGTGTGCTTAACATACACCTCCTGACAGAGATCAATATCCCTCCTTGAAAGTTGAAAATCATATTTTAAAAACTCTAGATTTATGATGGTAAACATGTATAATTGAGAAGAATAAATTTGTGTATCCACACTTGTTGAATTTTCAAAACTTTTTACATATGGTGATAAACACATATGATAGGAAAAAATAAATCTCCACGTCAAGATTTGGTTATACACATGTTAATGGCATCCGTCCTTCAGGCACTATGACACTGACTTCATTTCATTTCCCACCTGCCTCTCTAGGGTTATCCTTCAGACCCCTTTCTGTGGTTTTCTTCCTCTTGCCCACTTGCTACATGTTGTGTGTCTGCCAGTTCTCCCCTGATCTTCGTCCTGTCACAGTGAATATCACCAGGCTAATTCCATCCCCAGCTGCAGCTTGAATTCCTACCTCTGTGCTGAGAAGCTCTTCCCTGATATCATCACCTATCACATCAGGCACCTAGAAATTGTCCTAGAATCCCTCTGTCTGCATGTGGGCATGTCAGGGTTAACCTGCTCTCTGTTTTGTAAACAGAGCAATGTTTCTAAATTCAGATCTCAGCATGTCTCTTCTTGGCTTCACAGCCCAGTGGAAAACCATACTGTTGTCAGCATAAAACCCAAATCACAGAGCATGGGTTACCTGGCCCCTCTGACCCACATCTAGGTCCCTCTCTCCATTCAGCCCTCTCAGCCACCATTGGTAATCTATGCTCTATTCATTCTAGATTGTTTTTATATCTTTCTCTGGAATCTTCATGCTCTCTTTCACTGTTACACTTCAGGATATTCCATCATTTTTTTCTAGGAACAACCTTTTCCTCTTAGATGACCCCTGGCTAGGTTAAGTTCAAGCTAGACCTACCTCTTCCAGGGAGCCTTCCAAGACCACCTATTTCCCTATCTCTCCAGTCTGGATTGGATGCCCCTCTTATGTCCTGATGAAACAACAGGGGATTGTATTGACCTATTTATTTGTATGAATAGCCCCATTTAACTTCTAAGGTTTTCAGACAAAGAACTGCTGATACTTGTCCATTTTTCTATCTCCTGGAATGGTCCTAAAGCCTGGATCTCAATAAATGCTTTGTTAAGATTGCAACACTGGAGATCATGATTCAGGCTGCAATGGGGTCAAGGATATATATTTTATTTTAAACAGTGTTTAAAGATAAATCTGCTTCCCAACCAGATTTGGGAGACATTAACGTAGCTGATGAAGGAGGGTAACCTATACATAATACACAAAGAATTGATGGTACAGTGAAGGTGTATCTTCGATGGGTCTATGTAACATTCCCTGTGCTTCCGAAGCAATGAAGGCACTTGCTTTGTTAGACGATAAATTCAGTAATTCAGACATGGTGAAGAAGTACTGTTTCTATTAAGTCCAAAATGTATTTATTAAGCACTTAGTGTCAAACACTGTGCCAGGAGGCAGAGTGTATTCTGCTCTTTCAGGAAGCTTAGAAATTAGGTGGGAATCAAGTCATTAGCCCTTCCAATGACATGGGACTTAATCAGGTTCTGCTTTGAATAATCTCTCCCATTATCTCTCTGTATATCAGATGGCTCTTCCTCCACTGGTTAAAAGAGTAGTAAAAACCCATTTTGCCAGGAACTCAAAGGAGATGCTTCTTGTAAAGTTTGCAGTTGCCCTTGCAAGATAAGTCATGGATATGTCCAAAGTAAAGGCAAACCCACCTTGCCTGTCTTAGGTAGGTCCTCTGGAGGAGCTCACGGATGGGGAGGACTGGGCTGTTAGGGAGAGACTTGGAGGGGGTGATAGGACTAACTTTTGAATGTGGTTTGAGATTAGGCCTGGCTAGGGAGGGATGAGAAAGTGCAGACAGGCACAGGGCATCGTAGGAGGGGAAGCATGGATGCATTTGGGCATCTGTGTGCACTCTAAGCCTGCAGCAGAGAGGGGAGGGCAGGGTCTCTGCATGGACACATGGTGTGGTGATAGGCATGGGAGGGCGGTCAATGGTTCTAAGCAGGCTCTTTCAAAGAGAAGAAGAAAGAGAACATCAAAAGGATTTAAACAAGTGAATAAATGCAAAGTTTCCTTATATTACCGCAACTTCATTCATTTGCTTCAAATTTCTTAGCAAAATATTGACTCTATCTTAAATTTCAATTAAAAAAATCACATACTAGAGCGGCAACTTTCAAACTTCACTCCTTATAGAAATAGGCATTTTTGGAACATGTGGATCTCCAGCTGTTCACCTAGAAATTTGGGTCCAATTGATTTGATGTGGAGCCCACCAAATATAGATATGAAATTTCTAAAGGTTGAGAATTCCTGCAACAGTGAAAACCCAAGGAAATTTTATGATTGGCATTGCCAAAATTCAGTGCAAGCTTTCATTAGATCAAGAAAACATGTCTCTTTTTAAGCTAAGAAAGTTAGTCATCATCAATCTTAATGAAAGGTGATTTGCTATAAAGTTTAGTTTTAAAGCTAGGCAGACATCATCCACAGGGACATGGGTTGGTGTAAGTATTTGCAACAGGTGTTGACCAGCCATTTGTGTGAGTTTGGTGTAAACATGAAGATCTGAAGATTGAGCTACAAGCTATACTAGCAAAAGAGCAAGTGTAACCACTGAGGCTGGTTGTGAATTATAACTGGACCAAAAACCATTTCAAAGCAATAAGTCCTTTTTCTCTTCTTCTCTAACTTAAAACTGGGCTGTATTTTTTCACATTTGGTATAAAGTATGCTTCCGATCTTCAACTCAGAGAGCCAAGCTGTAGCCGAGAGCGCATTTTTAGAACTGATTTATGGGCCCCAGAAGGCCACCTGAAGAAAGATCTCTGTGGTTTGCAATGTCCTATTTTTTTTTTCTGAATTACTTTGTATCTTATTGAGACAGTTAAAATTTTCAGCATGGGATTTTTGCATACAGATTGGGCACTGCTTTGAAACCTCTTCTCCAATGCATATTTTATGATTAGTATCCTCAAACCCCAAAATCTCTCTGGAAATAAGTATATTCTGTATCTTTGTGGTTTGTTTAATAAACCGGAGGTAGACAAATTAAAGGAGCTTCCCCTTAATTTAATAAGAAATACTTTTAAAAACAACACTTGGAATAATTGAAAATGGCATTGGACAACAACAAAACTACTAAAGGAGAAAAAGATTTAATTTTTAACTATGGACTTTTTAATGAGAACATTTTTAGAAAGAATGACTTTAAAAGCTGTCATGAGAAGAGTCAGCTCATTTTAGAGGACATGGTGGGCCAACAGTTTTTTCTCTCGATGTCATGGGTTAAAAAAACAGATGTAAAGTGAGTTTAGATGCCATCAGAGCAATGCCTTCTGCTTAATTTCTGATGGAGGCACCAGGCACTGCTAGAGGATCCAAGCCCTGATGGTAGCACCAAGCACTGATGGAGGAATCAAGCACCAATAGAGGAACCAAGGGCAGGTGGAATCCCCAAGCACTGATAGAGGATCCAAGCCCTGACGGAGGCACCAGGCCCTGATGGAAGAACATGGGTGATCTCCGCAGGTCAGGAATGGAAGAATTTCTAGGGTTGAGACGTGAAAGATCTTCTCTCAAACACATATTCCCTGTTTCCTTGGTAGATAACTGAGCCTGGTCCAGTAAATCTGAGGATCTCCAATCCCTGTGAACCCTCTCCCATAGGATTTGTTGTCTACCTACATGCCTGCAAGGACATGCAGATGGAAAAATCCCATTGCAGGTGTCATCTTTCCATCTTCTGTTCTCTAAGTGACATCACCAGTTCCTCTCTCCAGACCCATCTCCTTCACTTTGCCATATTAACTCAGCCACTAGTACTTGGAGCCTCGTGAGGCTCCCAGATGCACACTGTGCTTTCTCCACTGCCAGTGTGGCCTCCGTCGTCATTGACCTCCTTCCATTCCTGGTCTCCGAAGTGCTGTTCTCATAATTCTGCAAACCTGAAGAGATTCTCTTCACTAAAGACAGAATGACATTTCTAAATTTCAAGTTCAATGTAACCCTTCTGTGCTTAAAACTCTCTGGTCCCCTTACCCCAGCAGATTGGAGGCAGGTCTCCTGCTCACTGCTCACCGTGCCTTGTAGCATCTCCCCACTGCACTTTCCTTTTCAAGGTCATCTTTCTCCACTTTGCGCATTCTGCATTAGCTGCATTTAACTGGTGGTTTCTTCGATTTACTTTGCTCTGTTTTATGGTAAGAACTTTGTGTATTCCATTTCTGTGTCAAATAAGATTTGCCTTTCTTTTCCTCTGGGAAACTCCTCCTTGTCCTTCAGAGTTCAACTCAAACACAGTGCCTCCAGGAAGTCTTTCTCATTTGGGTTAGGCACCCCCCTAGCAGCTTGCATGCTGTTACTGTAACCAGCACAATCTGCACAGATCGTTCACTCTTGAGGTGAGAGATACACATTCATCTTACATCCTCATTGCAACCAGGGTTCATCCAACAAGGCTAGGGAAAATTTACCCTCCCAGCATCCCCTTTTCACGCCTTCCTGGTATGGAGCTAGGTGCCTCTCATGTAAGATTCTGAATGAAGACACCTGTAAGTAGGTTAATTGCTCCTGTATCTTTACTCCGTTACTATGTTTTGACTCACACCGAGTATACCTTCTTTTACTTTTTTCCTTTTGGAATCCCTGGGACATTGTGGGTTTGATTAAAAACGTTTCTGGGATATATTTATATGTGCATGGTTTCATGTTTTCAGGTTCGTGCAATGATTGCTTGGTATGCAGATAGTGGACCAAATATCAACTATCTTAAAAACCTGGGCTTATTCATAGCAGTAGTATTCACAATAGCTAACATGAGAAGCAACCCAGGTGTCCATGAATGAATGAATGGTCAGCAAGATATCGTAGGTGCACAGAGCAGAACATTATTCAGTCCCAAAAAGGAGGGACATTCTGACACCTGCTACCTCTGGGAGATTTCTTATGGATGAACTTTGAGGACATTATGCTGAGTGTAAAAACCCAGTAACCAAAGGACAAATGCTGCTTTATTCCATTTATGTGAGTCTCCTGGTCTAGTCAAATTCATAGAGACAGACAGTAAGTAGAATGGTGGTTGCTAGAGCTGGGGAAGGAGGATCGGGGAGTTAGTGTTTACCGGGTGCAGAGTGCCAGGTTTGCCAGATGAAGAGGTGTGTGACGGGTGGTGGTGATGGTCACACAACACAGTGAATGTGCTTAATGGCCCTGAACTGGACACTTAGAAATGGTTAAGAAGTAAATTTTATGTTATGCATATTTTACTATAATAAGTGAACAAACCCTGATGTGAGTTCTTCTGGATCTGCCTGGCACATTCATTTGTGGCCAGGTCACAAGGAGCATCTGCACTGGAGGGGAAGAGGACCAGTTCTATGAAGAAGAATGCAAATGCTGTGGTTTCCACAGGCCTTTTGCAACACACCCAATTATTGATTTGAGAGTTTGGCCATTGTTGGGAAGACTTCCTTTGCTTTAATTTACTGAACATTTAGAAAAATTATTTATTTTATAGAGAGAGCAAGCAAGAGAGAACTAACACACAAGCAGGGGGAGAGGCAGGGGAGAGGGAGAGAAAGAATCTTAAGCAGACTCCCTGCTGAGCACAGAGGAGGCTTGATCTCAGGATGCTGAGATGATGACCTGAGCCAAAGCCAAGGCTGCTTAACTGACTGAGCCACCCGGGCATCCCTATCTTTGCATAATTCTGAAAGGGACATTGCGCTCAATGTTTTCTAATCCAGTATTTTGTTTTCTGGGAGAATTCTGTGGTAGGAGATAGGAGAACTTAACATTTCTCTGAGCCCGAACCTGCCTTTCCAGCTTGGGCGGTACAAACATGACATGTGATTGCTTTCCCTCAACCCATCAGAACTCACATATGCTGTCCCATCTCCCGAGCCCATAGCCTTTTTGCGTGAAGTTCTCTCTTCACTGATCTATCTCTGAACTCTGCTGTGAAAACAAGCACGAATTCTGGAGAATCTAAAAATATGATGACATAAAACTAAGTAAACACTAGGATTGAATTTGAAGTATATATAATGCTGATATTTAAAAAAAAATTGTTAAAAACCCCAATTGTTAATGATGCTTTTCCAAAACTTGAGAACATGTCTAATGAAAATGTAACTTGAAATAAATTGAAAGGAACACATTTTACTTCAGAAGTAATGGGATCACGTGTTGGGTTTAGGAGATTAGTGTGGAATTGAGTTGTATTTTGTAAGGAATCTGACAAAAGAGATACATTAGAGCTGAGAAGAAAGATAAAAATCAATAGATATTCCTTGTGCAGTTTAACAAATGAAGTCAGCCCGCAAGGATGAAGCAGACAGAATGCAAATTCCATTCAGTGTGCTCTCAGGGCTTTCATTTTAAAGGAAACACAGAATTGAACTGAGGTTTAATGTATTGATTGACATGCTCAATTATTACAAAATAGAAATGTTAGTGACTTTAAGTGACAAAATTGAGAAATTTTTATTAAAAAATATTTCTGAAAAACCAGAACATTAATTTCTAGAGATTTTCCATCGGCCTCTTCGCTATGTGACTTTAATCCTTGGTGCCCTCGGATGCCCTGCTGTTTTGTGCTGACTGCCTTTAGTGCCCGTCTTCTGTAGGTGTGCCCCGGAGGTCCGCTGGGGTGTCAGTCACCACCTTCTCCTCCGAAGCATTGCCTGGAAAATCAGGGCTATTTTATGACAATTTCAAGTGACTCCTTCAAGCAGGAGACACTTAGCTTATGAAATTAGAGGAGGCCTCTCTGACTCTCTGAAGAATATTGCATCCGTGTCGTAAGGTTTAATCTGAGCAGATGTTCTTAAAAGTTTCTGAAGGCCCGGGTCAATGGGAAAGCCATTGGGAAAGTCAATGAGTAATGTTCTTCCCACCCACGCACCACCCCATCCCAGGTTTAGCATATCTTTTGAAGTTTTTATTTTGAATTTTTTGATTTAAAATTTTACTTCTATGGGAGTTCCCCGGGTGGCTTAGTCAGCTAAGCATTTTTTTTTAATTTTAATGTTATTTTTTCAGTGATCCAAGGTTCATCGTTTGTGCACCAGACCCAGTGATCCATGCAACACGCGCCCTCCTTAATGCCCACCACCAGGCTCAGCCATCCCCCTCCCCCTCCCCTCCATAACCCTCAGCTTGTTTCTCAGAGTCCACAGTCTCTCATGGTTCTTCTCTCCTTCCGATTTACCCCAATTCACTTTTCCTTTCCTTCTCCTAAAGCCCTCCATTTGACTCTTGGTTTTGGATCAGGTCATGATCTCAGGGTAGTGCAATCGAGCTCTGGATTGGGCTCCATGCACAGCAGAGATTCTGCTTGAGATTCTCTCTCTCCCTCTGCCCTTCCCCCTGCTCTCTCACTCTCGCTACCTAAAATTAATAAATCTTTAAAAAATGAAAATTTATTTCTGTGAAATAAACCTTAGAATCTCTTTCTTGTCAGTTTATTCAATACAATGATATTCCTAGTATGTGGAACACAAAGCAAATTTTAAAACATTGCTATATTGCTAAAAACCATCTAGAACGACCTTGCATTTTTCCTAGACACAAAACTCTTCCCATGCTTAACGTTCATGTTTTTATTTGGTTTCCTAAATTTCTCAGTTTCTTCAAAATTCCTGGTAGAGCCTGATTACCTGAGATTCAAGGACACATTTTCAGAACATGAGCAGTGTATTCTACAGAAACATTGTATCAGTGACTACTTATTTGTGATATTATATCAACAATTTTTATATTTTGCCCTCAGGATCTTCCTCAACATTTTTTTATGAAATGGGAAGAACTTAATGTCACAAGAAGATTAAAGATACACTTAAACCAGCTTGAAAGCTGGTAGAGGCAGCAAGGATGCTAACAATCACCAACGTTGAGTATCTCATTTTTAAGTTTTGACATTATCTGAGGAACTTAGCTAATATGACACATTTCAGCCTACCTCAGCAGCACCAATTACTTCAGTTCACTACAATCTCCCCACTATTTGGTCAGTTTATCTTGGTCTAGGAAGTCTTAACATGTGTTGTCATACAAGGTTTTTTGTTGTTGCTGTTGTTGTTGTTGTTTTTTGTAATGATGCAATTGAAATAATGACCTTTTCTTTCTTCTGCAGTTTCAATGTTTCTACTATTCATTTTTGAACTCCTTGAAAACACATTAGCTTATTTTTTTATTTGCACATCACAATGATAAATGTATTTGTTAAGTGAGCTAATGAGGATGCAAATTTAGATACCAAGGTAGGATTTGGGATTTTTTTTTTTTTTTTAGTGTAGCAATAGAAAGTGTAATGTTGGGACACTCTAATGAGAGAGCAGCAAGAATAATAGACTTTCACCTTAAGTTTCAGCTGTGTCCATAGTTTATGTGTTTATGCCCATTGCAAATGTCCCTTGTTTATGAACTGAAATGAAGCGAATGAACTGAGAGTGTCAGTGCGCTTGGCCAAGGAATCCCATCCCAGTGATTTACAGAGCGTCTTACCCTTGTGAGAAATCAAGGCATGTAAAGAGAGTCCTTGTCCTGAAAGGGTGACAGAAGAATACTTGAACAAACAATTACATTAACACACTTACTTCAACATCAAAAGAAATCAGGAAATGTCTCTGAAAGTGAAAAGAAAATAATGTAAAATTACAGATAACACAACTGAATGTTATATATTTCATTCAAAGTCACGCAGACCACGTGGAGGTTCAGCAGAGGTTACAACGTGAAGGCGTTATGTCAGACGTCATAAAAATCTGTGGACAGATGACCTTCGCAACATTCACCTGGAAACAGCCACCTCCATAACACATCCACAAAGAGGGACCTTCTTAAATTCATTCCAAATCTGCTGCAATGTCTTTGGAAATCTACTTCTTATGAAAGGCTATGTACGATAAGGCTATTTTATGCTACATTAAATTGTGATATTCCCTAAAGCAAAGTTTTCAAAATAGTAAAGTATCCCCTTTCTAGTCTTTTTTTCTTTTTTTTAAAATTTTCTCAGTGATCCAAGATTCATTGTTTATGCACCACACCCAGTGCTCCATGCAATCTGTTGTCTTTTTAAACTATGAAGAAAATTTTACTTTCTAAGTTTGTATGTTTTGGAAAACAACAAAAATAAAAATTTCAAGTATTTTTATTTTCATGGTGATTTAAAAGAAGAGTATATGCATCATAATTTGAGTGGGGGAAAAAGCATAAATAAGGAGAAAAAAGTACCTTCTGATAACTGGATAGAATGTCTCATTATCTTAAACTCTGTTTTCTTAATTTTCAAGTATACATTTATTTCATGTTTCCATTAGGTGGCACTGTGACAATATTGATGGAGGGAGCAGATCCTTCCTTTCATGGCAAATGTAAATTTCTTTTGTAATGTATTCCACTAGCGTTTAAAACCTGTTATATAAGGGATTTCGGTCATTATACAGCTCGGGGGGTTCACAGAGGTAGATGTCCATCTCCACTCTGAGGCTCATGATCTGAAGGTCAAGAATCCCAGAAGCAGTGGGAATGGACCATACCAGGTCAGCGTTGCCCCCGAAAGTCTGAGACCACCGGACTCTGGTCTGGAGAAGATATTCCCATCGGGAGCTCATGAGGAAAGGCAGTCAGACAGGAACTAGAGCGTCCCTGGGTCCTGGGGGAGGATGCAGGGCTTTGTTTTCTAGAATAGGCAATGGCCAAGGCACCTGCTATCCCACTGAAGGTTTGGTCTGCTGGTTGGGACACGTTGTAGTGAACGGCCTGCAGGAGCCCTGAGCAGCCTTTGTTGGCCAGTCAAGATGGGATGCTCAGGGCAACGTGAATGGTGTATCTGGGAAAGACACCTGCAGCCACTGTGGACAAGCCCCTTAGTCTGGCTGCATCTGGGGCCCGTGTTGGATCAGGACACATCCAGGCAGGACTGGGAACCTCCTGCCCTCCAAAGGGTCTTGTGTGGCAAAGATGAAAGAACAGCAGGTCAAAGAGTTTAAGATCATCAGGAACACAGCCTCACACAGAAGCACACGGTAAGTGACTACGCAGATAACACAACTTGAAAACAGGTGTTCTCACCACACAAACACAGTGTGACTCTGTGAGGTGGTAGGTGTGTTAATTAACTTAATTGTGGCGATAATTTCATGTTGAATATGTATATTAAATCATCATCTTGTTGCACACATTACAAAAACAAACCAGTATCATGATGTTAAACCTAAATATATATACAATTTTTGTCAACCAAACCTCAGTAAAGTTGGAATAATTTAAGAAAATAATAGAGCATCCGCTTTGGCTTGTTATGCCTTGGAATATTGGTAAAAGCATGATTAATATACTCTGTTATATGTGATTTTAGGTATAGAGAAAGTGTTATTTCGGTGATAGATGTAAATTTATAAATATGGCCAAAGTAAAGATAGGAACTTGGGTTTCAGATCATTGTAAATACTACCTATAAAAGCCTCAAATGGCTGAAATGTATTTTTAAGAATGGTTTCCTTTTGTGTGCTTAGGAAATGATTTTTGATTAGATGTCTCTTTGACACTTGTTTAAATTATCTTAAGCATATGGTTAAATATATGCTTTATAATAGGAAACTTATTAAAATAGTTTATGATAGTGCTCAGGTCTGGAAAAAATATAAAAAGAATAAAGTTTAAATCTCTAGTAGATACAAATACTAAGAATAGTCTCATGTTCCTCCTAGCCACAGTTACCTGGAAGCTCAAGTATCATATATACCGTATTTGGTGCCCTTCCAAGAGCACTGGATGCACCACAGGATGCTCGGGGTAGAAAAAGTCATCTATGGCCACTTCTGTGTTCATTCCTTTCACACTCTGTTGGAAATGAGGTAGGGTTCCCCAAATCCCAGCGAACACATATTGAGGTCATAAGAACTCAGCGCACAAGTTCGGAATAGGTTAAACCAAAAAGCCCCATGTGGATTCAGATCCATTTTGGGAATTCTGTGTGACTTTCTCCATAGACATAGAACGGGTGTATTCTGAGTCTTTCCAGGAGAGAGGGGTCAGCGCACGGCCATCATGCTGGATGGGCACTTCGCTGTAAACTCAGTAGCCACTAGGCAGATACAGTCTCTCCTTCTCCTCATGGACCCCTTCACAGCCTTGGGGTTGGGTCACACGGTTCTGCACATGACAGTGAAGGTCGTGTACCACTACACACATATTTTTGAGATATAGAGGGTATGCACATGGACTGGGAGATGGAGTTTCCTTCCGGTTCACGTAGTAGCTAAAAGAACATAGAAATGCAGAACCGGGCACCTCAGCTCTAGATGTATTGACTTAGAATACAAACTTTCATGAGATCTCCAAGCCTTTCACAGCTGCACTGCAGATTGAGAAACCCTATCCTGGTGTGCATTGTCTGGGACAGTAAGTACAGTCTTAACTAATCACATAGAATCTGGCTCCCACGTTTGCCCATTATCCACAACCATTATCCACAAGTCTTCCTTGATTCCGTGTGACTTCTGGGCCCTTCACCATCCAACCAGAACTGGAAGAGGTGGAGGGAGGGCATGAAATGCATCTGGACTGATTCATTTTATAACTTCCTTGGAGGCTCTTGAGCCAGGCTTGAGGAGTGGAAAGCTGGGCATGTGCGGGATGCACTGGGGGGTGGGCTGTGTAGCCCCCACTCTGCGTCTGGTGTCATTAGTGCTGCTAATTGGCTCTGCAGAGGGGGAGAAGCCCAGCAGTTCTGGAGTGTGGGAAGCTACCCTAACCTCACCGTTAATGGTTGGAATAATGAACTGTTTGCTCTTTCATTAGTCTTTTCTCTGACAAATCAGATAAATACTTTTGTTGTGAATGCTTCTATACTGAGCACTCAGAATCAGCCATTGCCCCCTAAACAGTAATATTTCTGAAAGTCTTAAAAATACCTTTAATTAGAGAATTTAAATGAGAGCCTTGTCATGGATCCTCTTTTCCTCTTTCCACCCTCATTCCTATTAGTGTGTGAAAAATGGAAAGGATTCTCAAAAGTAGTGCAGGAGAAAATCTTGTAAATGTTATCTCCATGCTGGGAAGGGAAGAAGGGTCCGGGCATGAGGGAGCACCCCATCTCTGTCACCACAGCACGGGGGCAGTCAAGCTTCTCAGGGGTGTGCTCAGCCTGTGAACACAAAGCCACATGGAAATTCATCTGGCTCATCTCTCTGACCCCCACTCCTGCTCTCTGGGGCTCCAGCGTCTTGTCGCTGTCTTTAATTGTGTTTCTCTGACGCCCCACTTCACTCTCCATCCTCATTCCCTTTAACACCCTTTCCTGTGGTCTCAGGCTTGACATTACTGGAAACCCATGTAGTAGGTGGTCTGACTGTCTCTCCCTGGCACGTTAGAATGATGATCACGACAGGTAAGTGAGGATGGTGATCAATGCATATAGATTCAAATGAATACAATTTAGGGAGGGGACTCTCCCAAGTGGAGGTTGGAGTCTACATATTCAGACTTAAGCCTCATACCTGCTTTCCCCATCTTACAACCCACAGGCAAACAAACACACCCTCTCTCTACAGCGGGACAACAGAAAGAAATACCCCTATTTATTAAAGATAGCAATCTATCTGTTTGCTCTTTTTATCTTTCTTTAGATTTGGATCCAGGAAAAAAATATATATATATACATTGGATAAGGTGTTTCTGAAAGCAGGATAGATATTTTCCTCTGTGTCTTGTCACACACGTCTTCTCAAACATCCCTACATTGTCTAAACTTGCAATGCCTTGCACTCAGTCTGCAACAAAATTGAAGACCCTGCTCTGTGTGCAAAGTCTTATATCTTTAACATAAAGAGAATAAACAGTCTTTTGTGATGCCTTCTGGATCTCAAAAGTGCCCATTAGTTTGACTGTTTCAATGCCATTATCAGCTACACAATGCAGAAGCAACTTTATAAACAAAATTCAGCTACTGGAGATATATTATTCCTTATTTTCACATGTCTCTTTGTTAGCTACATCATATCTGATAGCAAATTCATCTTTTGGCCCTTTGTTCAAAGAGCGATGAAGAGTGTCCTACTCTCAGTAATAATAATGGTAATTATCAGTTATGCAGAGTTTTGCATCACCAAAGCCTTTACGGTCATCAATTAGCTAATTCAGACAACATCCCTAGGAGAGGACCACCTTAATCCTCTTGAATATTATAATGCTCGACCACTATGTGCTGAACTTTGACTGTGCTGTGAGAAGAACTGGTGTGATGGTTGAATTTAAATGCTGGTGTAATTTTCATCCATCCTTGTGGATGCTGCCATGAGTACATCTTTCTAAAACACATGGAGAAATCTAAATTTCTCAGTGATCTTTATATCTTTCTGTGCCTCCACAACCAAACGAATCTATCTTATTTCTCCTGCATGAGGGCATATTTTGTGCAACACATTTCACATATGAGCAGATCCTTCCAACATTTCCAGGGTGCCTGCTATGAGCCACGGTAGAAATACACAACAGAAATACAAATCCATGAGAATCTGTGAATACAAAGCTGACAAATGCAATCCTGCCCTCAAGAAATGCACATTTCTGTTTGGAGGGATAGACATTTAGACCAAATTTTCCATACAGCAGTTAAGGAGACAGCGGGAACTTAGAGGAGCAAGTAGTAGATCATCGCATTTTCATTACCTTGTTCTAAAAGCATTTATCATAGAGTGTCACATAACACCAAGAACATGATAACTTTGAAGGAGTTAGAAGAGAGTGCTATGAGCTAGCATATGGAGAGTAAACTCTGTAAACTAGATGGCTTTATTTTGTTTTCAACTCTAATAGTTGTTCTATGACATAATGACCAATCGTTCACTGTGTTGGGCTACTAGATAGTTGTGCTCTCTTAAAAATAATTCCATGTGTGTTAGAGTTTGAGGAAATCAACAAAATGCTTTTTGTGTCTGCTGCATATAATGAGAGAAGTGCAGATACATTCTTAAGTGCACCAGGATCTTTTGATCTTTATAAGGAATAATTCCATCAGCTGACAATTTTGGGGATTGAATTGGGAAGATATTTCATAGGAACATAGAATGCTAGACCTAAAAATGATCTTTTCTGGGATCCCTTGGGTTGATTTATTCTCGTTTTTTTATGTTGTAAGGAATGAATCAGGAGCAAAAGGGATTGGTAACTTATTCCAGGCCACACAAGGAGTCACTAGGAGAAAGAAGAATGAAGTCCACACCTCTGGCCTCCTTGCACTTTTTCTCTCATCCCTGGACATTAACTCACCGTGTTTTATGTGTTCTGCAGGATTTAGAAGAAGATGCTAGGAATTCAGAGTTAAACAAGCTTAGTTTGAAAGCTTGCTTTTCCAACTATAGGATGAAGTTGAAAAGAGAGTGTAGTGATTGCATTTTAGCTGATTTCCAAAAGCAAAGTTTAATACACTAATCATAAGCAGAAGTGACACGTGCTAAGATAGTGTGAAAATGCTTTCGTGCTCTCATCATCACTGTTTTGGGAGAACAGAGGAGCATGGAAGAGACTGGAGTTCAAGGGACCAAATATTTATTTGGAAAACGTTGTCAGTTTTCAAAGAGGAAGACCCATCACCTCTACCAGATGGAGGGCACTTCATCAGAATCTCTTAGAGACTGTCTTCCTTCTGACATTTGGGGATTGCTTCAGATGTGTGACCGGAGATGGTTTTGGCCCTGGCCAACTAGTTCCTGAAGCAGAATGAGGAGGGGTGTCTGGAGAAGGAGGCAGCTGCCCTGCCATCTGCCAGGAACAGTGGGACAAGAATGCATGCTGGATTCCCAGTGTCAAGTACACCATCTTGAAATATTCTCCCCCATAGAGCCTCCCAACTGGGGTAAAGAGGCTACAAGTGGATCATTGTATATAGCGGGTAAGAATACAAAACAGACCTCATGGTCCTCCATGTGACCTTCTTAGGGGGCCCTCCAAAGAACCCATGCCAGCACACTATGGGAGAAAACCCCAAAACCTTAGTGCAAGTGTGCTAGTGAGACCAGACTTTGTCATCCTAATGCTCTTCGCCCCTTGATGCACCTTCCTCTAAGTGAGGAAG
Organism: Ailurus styani; assembly: GCA_002007465.1. Taxonomy (NCBI): domain Eukaryota; kingdom Metazoa; phylum Chordata; class Mammalia; order Carnivora; family Ailuridae; genus Ailurus; species Ailurus styani. The sequence goes on from LNAC01000905.1 coordinate 90,817, forward strand.
TTGGAGAGGTAGAGCAAAAACATGATGGGAAGATCTATGGTTGGGACGTCAGACGTTTTCAGTGGAATGAAAGCTTGGGCTTTTGAGATAATTTTGAACTGGACACTATACTGCTTGAGGGTGACCTGGGACAGTATGAATTCTTCTCAAGGTTCCTTCTCCGAGGGAAGACGAGCACTTTGAAAGAAGAGAGAATCTACACAGTAAGCCTGAAAGGAAGTATTGAGAAAGAGTAAAGTGAAGTTCTGTTTCAACCTCCCCCCCCACCCCCAAACTCAGCTGATATTAGTCATACAGCTTGGCAAGTGATGAAAGACTTAACACGATGTCTCTTTTTCTTACCTTTCATATTTGCATGACGGTACAATAAAGTGAGTGTCTACAAACTACCCAACCCAATGCTTGCCCCCAGTAAGATATAAAAGTAAAATCAGGATCTCTTATACTCCTCACCACTTACCATATATATAAAAAAAGGACTGGAAGAAATAGAGGGTAAATTGTTCAACTTCAAGGATTTTGTTTCATTTTATTTTATTTTATTTTTAAGATTTTATTTATTTATTTGACAGAGAGATAGCACAAGTAAGCAGAGCGGCAGGCGGAGGGAGAGAGAGAGAAGCAGGCTCTCCGCTGAACAGGGAGCCCGATGCGGGGTCCGATCCCAGGACCCTGGAATCATGACCTGAGCCGAAGGCAGAGGCTTTAACCCACTGAGCCACCCAGACGCCCCAAGGATTTTGTTTCTTTAAGGAGATAAAACATACACAAAATATAAATAGAAATGTAACAAAGCGGGCACCTGGGTGGCTCAGTGGGTTAAAGCCTCTGCCTTCGGCTCAGGTCATGATCTCAGGGTCCTGGGATCAAGGCCCGCTTCGGGCTCCCTGCTCAGCAGGGAGGCTGCTTCCTCCTCTCTCTCTGCCTGCCTCTCTGCCTACTTGTGATCTCTCTGTCAAATAAATAAATAAAATCTTAAAAAAAATGTAACAAAGCAAGAATAAGGAAGGATGGGGTTAAGGGGTTAAGAGCCCCCCCTCCCCAAAAAAAAAGATTTGTATAACTTTCATTTCAATGAGTTAAGAACTCTGGAGAGCACTCCTAGGATAGATAAATTCTGGATAAGAAACACTCTAAGAAATTGCTGCTTTTATGAGAAATGGGAGAGGTTTCAAAGGATTCCAATCTTGAAAGGGAGAGAGAGAGAGAGGGAGAGAGAGAGAATTGCATAAATCAGTATATCTGGATATATGGACAAGTGCTGGGAATCTGAGACGTACCAGACACGAGGAGTGAAAGGTCATAATGGTAAATGTGTAGAGCATGTCCAGATTCTAGGCTGGCCAATTTGGAGAAAAATAAAAATCAAGGGATTTCAAGGAATTTTTAGAGGATCTACTTTAACAAACAGGAAGAAAACGATTCCAGAAGTTCTGAGTGAGCTTCAAGAAAAATAGCAAGTAGGGTAGCCATTGTCTATGGAAATTCAGGCTCTGTAAACTATAATACCAATATTTTGACTAATTTATGGATTATGTTGAAAAATGATGATTAATATGTTGGACAGCAAAACATCTAAGTAGGGAGATAGACAAATCAAATTAAGGTGTTTTTCGATTCTTTTATTGTTAGAGTGGGATATTAGGTGTTTCTAATTTTATATTTACATTTTATCTTGGAAAGATTTCAAGGCAATCATTTATAGAACAGAATTAGAATAAAATGAGTAGAAGTTGGACTCACCAGAAGAAAGTTGGGCTAGTGATATTAATTTTACACAAGATAGACTTTTAACCCAAATGCATCATCAGGGCAGACAGGAAGGGAAAGAGCTGTCTATGCACTTTGTAGTGTACTTACGCTCTTTACAAAGGATGTAACACCTTCCAAGACAGAATAGATAGAAAACGGAAGCACATATTTAAAAAAATGGTCTATGCAACTACAACTATCACGTATCACTATTAACTTTATTAGATCAATGAGAAATCATATATCCTGCTGTTAGGAGGATAATTTCTCTAACAACTCTGGGAAATAATTCAACTTGATGTTGTAAAGCTGTTATTGGAAATAGCCAAAAATACAGAAATACTCAAATGCTGATTAATGGAAAAATGGATAAATAAATTATTATGCACTAATAGAATACAGCAATGAAAAAAAAGATGTGTAACAAGATACCCAAATCTGAATAAATCTTAGAAAAATAACACTGAGTAAAAAAATAAAGCCCTGGAAGTTGTCATACATTATGATCCAATTCTTACAAAGTTCATAAAATTAATATATTTTAGGTATAAAAATATAATGAAGCTAATTTTAAAAAAAAACTAATGTAAATATCAAGTTCTGGAGAGCAGTTATCTTGAAGAGGGAAGGAGGTGGGAGGCAGAAGGGGCCGGGGAACAAAGGTGTATGCAGACTGTTGGTGGTAGTATGTTTCTGGTTAGGTGTGGATATTCTTTACAGCCTTCATTAAACTGTTGTGCCTTATATATATTGCACATGTTTTAAGCATCAAAATTATATTTTAAGAGCTCATAAAGGGAAAATCCTTTCATAAAGGATGTGAATAGACATTCCTTTAAAGAAGATATACACATGCCTACTGAGCCCATGGAAAGATGGTCAACAGCATTAGCCACCAGAAAATTGTTAATCAGAACCACAATGAGCTAACACTTTATAGCCGGTCAGGAGACTAAAATGAGAAAAACACAGGTAACAGCAAGTGTTGACAAGAATGTGGAGTAACTGGAACCCTCCTCCACTGTTGGTGGGAATGTAGGGTCGTGCAGCCACTTTAGAAAATACAAATGGTTATACAAAGAATTATTCCTGAGTAAGCATCCAGGAAATGTCCACACAAAACTCATACATACATGTCCATAAAGAGCATTATTCCTAATATCCAATCAGTGGAAACAACCCAGCTGCCTATCAGCAGCTGAATAGGTAAAAAAGAGGTGGTATATCCATTCAGTGGAATATTATTTGGTGACAAAAAGAAATACATGCTCCAGTATGGATAAATCTTGAAAACACACAAGTGAAACAAACCAGTCACAAAGGACCGCATCTTGTATGATTTCCATTTATGTCAAATATCCAGAATAGGCAAATCCACTGAGGCAAAGTAAATTAGTGCTTGTATAGGGCTTGGGAGGATGGAGAGATTGTGGATTGAAAGCTTAGGGATGGGGCGCCTGATTAAGTGGGTTAAGCCTCTGCCTTCGGCTCAGGTCATGATCTCAGGGTCCTGGGATCAAGCCCCGCATCAGGCTCTCTGCTCAGCAGGGGGCCTGCTTCCTCCTCTCTCTCTGCCTGCCTCTCTGCCTACTTGTGATCTCTCTCTCTGTCAAATAAATAAGAAAAATCTTAAAAAAAAAAAAAAAGAAGAAAGCTTGGGTACAGGGTTTCCTTCGGGGGAGATGGAAATGTCTTACAGCTGATTGTGGTGATGGATTAATAACTATGTGAACATATAAACACATTCAATTGTACAGTTTAAATGGGTAGATTGATTTAAGTATAAATTGTTTCTCAATTAACGTTTCTTCTTATTCAGCACAAGAAGAGGCAAAGGCAGATTACCTGCCTGAGAAGAATCATTTCAGGGGAGAATATTTGTGGTCTTAAGTTTGCAAAGAAGTCTTCATCAAAACAGAAAATCTTTAGCTGTCCATGAAAACATGCCCCCAGAGTTATTTAGGGGCGTTCAAGTAGGAAATCTCTTCAAAGAACTTTGATAAGTAGGAAACAAGGCTGCTGAAATTAAATGAAATTTCCCAAGTCTGAAGGGAATGTTAATTCTATCATCAGTATAATTTGTAAGAATTGTCTAATTTTCAGCTACAGCTTCTCTTCTATTTAGAATAAAATACACTGTTATATAATTCTCTAATATTTAGCTACTTTAAAGAATAGTAACTCTACAGAATATTTAATAGTTCCTTGATAGTAATGCATCTTATTGTTTCACCTACACTAATTTCCAGCTAAAATTTAGACCACCAAATGCTAGAATTCATAGCCATCCAAAGAAATAGAAGGAATTTAATGCAAAATTACATGTGGAGAAGTTTGAGTATAATCCAATTTGTACTGATAAAAATTGTCATAGTGCTGTATTCTTACTATAATAATATGGAAGCATAAGATGATATGGTATATTCTGGTGCTAAGTGTATAATAACTGTGCTTTCCGTGAATCTTCTGCTCATTGGATATGTTATGACAACTTCCGAATAAACATGCCTTTTATATCCTACCAAGTGGTACGGATCAACTTTCAAGGTTAAATATCTGAAAAGTAACTTTCTTTATACCAAACATATATCTTCTCATCAACTTATGATGTAGAAATAACATTCTAGTGCTATTTTTAAAAAAAGGTTGGTCTATATGGGGCGATTTTCTTTCTTTCTTTCTTTCTCTCTTTCTCTCTTTCTTCTTCCTTCCTTCCTTCCTCTTTCTTTCTTTCTTTCTTTCTTTCTTTCTTTCTTTCTTTCTTTCTTTCTTTCTTTCTTTCTTTCTTTCTTTCTTTCTTTCCTTCCTTCCTTCTTTCAGATTTCTTAAATTTATCTTTAATTTCTACACCCAACATGGAGGTAGGATTCACAAGCTCAAGATCAAGAGTTTCATGCTCCCCCAGCTGAGCCGGCCAGGTGTCCCTGGGGTGATTTTCTTAAGTAATGCTTTTAGTTAGGGATCTCCAGAGAAACAGAACCAATAGGAGATAGATGATGATAGATGATAGATAGATAGATAGGTAGATAGATAGATAGATAATAGATAGACTTGAGGAATTTATTGTAGAAGTTGGCTCATGTGACTGATTATGGCAGTGAGGACTCCCCAGCATATGAGGGGCTGGAGGACAAGGAAGGGCAGTGGTGTGACTCAGTCCAAGTCTTGAAGTCGAGGACCAGGGGAATGGAGAACAGGAGAAGAGGAGTGCATCAGCTCAAGCAGAGAGAACTCACCCTTCCTCTGCTCCTTTATTCAAGCCAGGCCCTTCAAGGATCAGAAGAGGCCACCTGTAGTGCTGAGGGTGATCCTCCCTACCGGGTCTGTTCATTCAAATGCCAGTCTCTTCCAGAGACACCCTCACTGACTACTCAGACGTAATGTTTCCTGAGTTCCCTGGGGCTTCCCTTAGCCAGGGGCCACGTTGACACATTAAAATTAGCCATCATACACAGAACTTTATTGGAAATAGATTATTAAGTTTGTAGATCAAATGAGAAAAAGTCCTTAAGCAAAATCATTATTATTAGTGAGTGCCAAGGAAAACAAAATATACAAACGTGTTAACTGTCCAGAAAATATTCTGTGCAGCCTTCCTCTTAGCACTGGACAAAATACCTGTTCCTGTCACAGGCTAGGATAAAAGCACATCTCCATCCACGCCCAGGGTTATTGATCTGCCTCTGTTCGGTGTTGGAAAGTCTCCAGCGATCTCTTACACGTCTTGTCCTCACCTCTTGTGTATTTCTTGCACATTACATGTATCCCTTAATGAACTATAAACTCTTTAGGGCTGATTTTTTTTTGATCCATCCTCTATTTACCTGGAATCCTGCCTGATGCAGGAAGTACCATTTAGCGATCGAGGTCATGGATTCTGTGTTCAGACTGCCTGGGTTTAAGTGCGATCCAGTAGTTTTGATTTGCACTTTGCTATTTTATGGTTCAGTTATATCATCTAACAAATGGTGGTTAGAACCTACATACTCAAAGTGTTGCTTGGACTATTAAACGTGAATGTATAAGGTTTTGGGACCTAGAAAGTGGCATACCAGTGCTGGGCATTTGGAGATGCTGCTGACCTTTGCATATCGTTCTCACAACAGCGAGCTTCCCAGACTCTCTTCCCCATTTTCTGTTGCGTTCCAGGCCCACGCTTGCACGTCTTAAGTCCTTCCATTTGGACCATTGTCAGCGAATTTCACTACCTCCTCACCTGCTTCCCTGCATTTTCTGTTTCACACTTGCTGTAATAGACACCTGCGGACACTTCTTTCCCTGAATGCCTTTCGAGTTGTGACTGGTTTGTTCTTAGCCCTCAATCCTCTTCTTGTCCACCTAGCCAGCCGAGGTGCTCCTGTCTTTGAGATCTTGCGCTCCCATGGTGCACAGCCCGCTCCTTTTCCTTGCTGCCCAGTCAGAACCACTGGGTCACCCCCTCCCTGGTGCTGGCACATTTTACTTTTTGTCCATTGTCATCTTCTCCAAGACGTCCAAACTGGCTCCTCCTCCCTGGATGTCACAGATCTCTGTTATCATTTCTTAGGTTATGCTCTTGTGGAAAACACCCATGTGCGCTGCGTCTCTAACCTACCCTGACATTCGGTCTGCTTTTCCCTATTACGATACTTATTTTACTGTTCTTTGTTTTGTACTTAGTTTTTTGTGCTCAGTTCTCATCTTGTCTACTCTACACACTCTTAAATGCTTCCAAAAACACAATTCAAATGCTTACGAATGTGCTCTAATACTTTTTTTTAGTAAGCATTAATTTTCATTCATTAAAATTCACTTTCTAAAGGGAGTAGTTTTGACAAGCGTTGACCACTGTGTTACCACTGCCACAATCAAGATACAGACTATTCCTGTCCCATCTGCCCTCACCCAGCAGCTCCTGGTAACCCTTGATGAGCTTTGCCTTTTTGAAGTGTCCTACAAGGGCAGTCACATAGAATGCGGCCTTCTCTCCACCATCTTACCTCTGCAAAATGCCTCTTCAATTCATCATGTCCCTTCAGGTCTCCCTACTTGATTCTTTTTTTATTGCTGAATAATATTCTGTTGTACAATATGTGATAATTTCTGTCTGTAGTCTCTTGTTGGTGGATATTTAGATTTTTAAGTTTTTGGTATTATGAGCAATGCTGCTATAAATATTTGCATACGAGCCTTCCTGTAGGAATGCTTTTCCAGGCCTCTTGGGCACATAACTGTTGGACCATATGGTAAGTCTATGTTGATAGGTTTGTAAGAAATTGCCAAACTATTTAACAAAGTGACTATACTCTTTGTCATTCCCACCAGAAATGTAGAAAATTCTGGTTGTTTCAAATTTTTGCTGAACCTTAATATAATCTTTGTTTTTTTAAAGCTATTTTAGTAATTTTGTGTGTTATCAACTTGCAGTTATAATTTCTAAATTTTTAAATTTAAGATGAAGGAAATCTACCAACAGATGAAGTTTCAAGATTTATTATCTTCTTTGGTCATAGCCTTTACCTTTGCAATATTTTATTGAATTTTGGGGTGTTTTCAGCTTGACTTCTTTCAGTATAGATAGGATGCATCACTTCAAATCCCCTAAGAGGTAAATTTTGATAATCATGTATAGCTTAGAGTAAATTAGAATGTATTTCTTTATAGACTGTGTTTGAATAGTCTTCAATTTTTTTTATAATCTTTTACTATATGGATATTTTTAGAGAAAGGTGAATCTTATAAAATACGGTATTTATCTTACTAAACATTCAGAATAATGGAAAATATCTTTTTTATATCAGATAGAGAACTTTCTTTGTTCATTCAAGGCTTTTTCCTTGAATTATGATGTGGAAGAGAAATAATGATTTAAAAGCACAATTTACTTTTTTGGCAAAAATGGGAAATGTTCAAAGGAAGGGAGATTTGCAAACATATTCAAGTACTTTAATAAATGTCATCTCTCTTCATAATTTTCCAGAACAGTATGAATTAGTCCTCACATTTAAACCATGTGTTGGGTGCTAAAATAAGGGTATTAAAACAGCACAAAATTGTATTTTATGATTTTAAGAGCAAAGACAATAACTGAAACTTTGAAAAAAATATTTGATTGCTACAATTATGTGATTTAGAAATTCCACTTCTTGCTGTGATGGATTGTTTGAGGCAGACCAACAATCTTACTGAGAATAGTTAAAAAGCAAGGTAAATTTTTAAAAAGATTTTATTTATTTATTTGTGAGAGACAGCGTGAGCGCAAGTGGTGGGGAAGGGGAGAGAGAGAAGCATATTCCCCGCTGAACAGGGAGCTGGACTTGGGGCTCAATCCCAGGACCCTGAGATCATGACCTGAGCTGAAGGCAGATGCTTAACCGACTGAGCCACCCAGGCGCCCCAAAGCAAGGTAAATTAAAAAAAAAATGTGTGAAGATCTCAGAGACCTTCTGAGCAGACCAGGTTTATGTGGCCAAGGTTTCACAGAAAGGGGCCCCCAAATGTGAGCCAATGAAGAAAGATGCTACTTCCCAGTTCTCATCTTGGGATGAAGTTCTGGAGACACCAGGAAAAATGGCCTGCAGAGTATGTCTGGTCGGGTCGGAGGAACCTAAAGAATTTTTGTCACCCTTGGCGGTTTGGAGAATTAACAGTTGGAGATTTAAGGGCCGGGAACTGGTGAGGAGGGAAGGAAAGAAAACTGAGCCTAACGTTATGGCAATTTTCCACTACGAAAATTTTCCAGATTCTGACACGGTACAGCATAGAACTCGACAAAGCCATCAGGTAGGGGCATCACTATAGACACAATGCAATTCAATCACTGAAACTCCGAGACGCTGAAAACCTTCGGTGCCGCCAGAGGCAAAGGTGCAGACCTTGAAAAACAACAAACAAGAGCATAACTATTTGCAGCTGACTTTTCAACAGGGATGACAGAAAGAAGGACAAGGAGGATGATGTCTTCACAGTGTCGAAGACGACTGTTAACATAGACTTCTGTATGCCCGGGCAATGTCCAAAAGGAAAGCAAAATCGAGAGTGTTCAGGCAAAAAAGGAACAAAAAAAAAAAAAAAGAAAGCTAAAGACATCCATCAGCAGAACTGCAGTTATAGAATTACTAGAGGGAGTTCTTCTGGCATAGAGAAAATTAGATTGATGCATAAGGGTCTAACTTTCCAAAGAGTAGTAAATAAGCCTCAGTGATCTAATGCACAGGATAATGAATATAGACAACAGTATTGTACTATAATTATGTAATGTGATAAATATCGCTACAGGGGGAATCATATTACATTGAAGGAATTTATCAAAGTAGCACACTGTGCACCTTAAATTTGCACAGTGTTCTATGTCAAATATATTTAATAAAAAAGGAAGAAAGTGATCTCAGATGGTTCGTGAACGTCCAGAAAGTAACAAAGAACAATTGAAAAAGAAATTTGTTGGTAAATTGTTTAAATGAAAACCAACTGTAAAAACAATAATAATGATTTCTTACGCTAGTTAAAATTATATGTAGAATAAAACTGCATGACTCCAAAAATGCAGATGGGGAGGGTAGGTTGAGGTAAAAGGCTCTAATTTTCCAGCTTTATTAAATAGTAGAACTAAACATAATTTATGTGGGACTTTAATAAGTGAAGCGTGCATACTGCAGTTTCTAAGGAAATAACCAAAACAATACTTAAGCAATGCATTACTAACAAATAATTAGAAGAGAAAACTTTTAGGTTTGTCAAATTATTAAAAATAGATTAAAACTTTTTTACCAGAAAAATATATCACTAATAAGCTATTTTGGCAGCTGTTTTAATTTTTCTATTAAAAAAATCACTTTGTATGGAAGCAATACTGTTCACTTATGGAACTATACATACTCATATTAAATAGAATTCCATTTATTTTTAATTATCTCTTAATGTATTCTTTGTGTAATATGAAAATAACTTAAGGCAGAATATAAATCATTTAATGATGGTATTATTTAAATAATAAGTGATACAATATTTAAAAAATTCATTTATATTTTGACAAAAAGGGATAGATTTTCTATGACTGTATCTTTTTATATTCAGGTTACATATAAATACACTTTCTCCAGGTGAATTCTACATCAAAGTGTAGAAGTTTTGAGCAGTTTTTCCCCCCTTTTGCAGTACTGAGTGAGAGCACTGTCATTCATTTTTTTAAACCAGTTGCATGAAAATACAGTATTTTAATGTGTGTATCCATGAATGCAGATTATTGAACAACATATGTATTTTCTGACTGTACCATAAGCTCATGAAAGTAGCAAAATAATTTTCCTTTATAGAAACAAAGGTAAAATCCCAAGAAGAAAAGGAAAAGAGATCTTTTACTTGGTACCATAGTCTTATAATATTTGTTTTTTTCTTAATTTCTTCAGTGCAAAAATCTGAATTCTTTGCAGCAGACTTTTATCTCTTGTATGCACACATTTGCTCCTGCAAAACCAACTCTTCCGTGTCTCCAGCTCAGCCAGAGGAGCAGATCCTGTCTGGAGACATCATCCAGAACTCCCGTTAGGTCTTCCTTAGGAAGGAGACTCAGGGAATTGTGGCCCTGGGTCTCTTCACACCCTGTACTTGATGCTAAACCCGCAAAGAAGCTGGGCCTGAGTCTTTATAGTTATAGGCTTTCCTATTTACTGTACTTGAAATGAAGAAATTTGGTCTTGCTAGGCCGAGGTTGGGCCTTGCGTGACTCCTGTGCAACACTAGCCAGTGTTTAGTGTTCAGTGGATCCCAGGCACTATTCTAGTGCTTGACATCTATCCATTCTCACCAGGGCCCCAGGAGTAGATTTTTCTTATTACCTTCGTTTTACAGACAGGGAGACTGAGGCTTGAGTAACTGTCACCGTGATCATACTGCTAGTAGAGAATAGTGTCAGGGTCCCAACCCCGACTGTCGGCCCCTAGAAGGTGGGCCCTGAGCCACCACCCCTTCCCGCCTCTGCCCTGTCTTCATGGTAGGATGGGGACGGTTGGGCTGACTGCCCGGCTCCGGTTCTTCTCCGCTTTCAGATGCAGCATGAGTTGTACCTCCTTGACTGTAGGCACGGCCTTGGGTCTTGTTATGGCCACCGACACGTGAGCAGAAACAGGCAAGTCACGTCTGGGCTGAAGCATTTGATGGACATTTCCTGAGTCTGTCTTCTTTCCCCAGTCACAGAAGACGGGAGAACATGGAGCCGGATTGGTGTCATTAGAGGGTGGAGCTTCCATGACTCTGAATGATGGCGGTGGTGGTAGAGGTCACTCAGATTTTAACATGACCTCCAACCAAATTATAAGACGCCCTCTTGGGATATTTTAACAATAGAGCCTTAACTTTTATTTGATCTAATACAAAGCCTCATCATGTAGGGATGAACACTTTTTGTTCTGTGTATGAGAAAAACATAAGAGGGTGCTTGTTATTAAAAGTCACATGCCCAGGGGACCAGGGTCGCTCAGTGGGTTAAAGCCTCTGCCTTCGGCTCAGGTCATGATCTCAGGGTCCTGGGATCGAGGCCTGCATTGGGCTCCCTGCTCAGCGGGGAGCCTGCTTCCCCCCCCCACCTCTCTGCCTGCCTCTCTACCTACTTGTAATCTCTCTCTCTCTGTCAAATAAATAAATAAAATCTTTTTTTTAAAAAAAGTCACATGCCTAGAATAACTCATGCTTTTTTACATTTAAATGTTTAGTGTGAAATTTTATGTCCCTGAAATTTAAGAGAAAACAACATTTTTACTATAAGATTATGTAAATAATATCAGGAAATGGCAATCTTTTTGTTAAAATACCATGTTTGAGGTCTTTTCAATACCTTTGTTCAAATGATTTGTTAATCTTTTCAGAACAGAACATTGTTGAGATAAATTGAACGCAAAAATGGTTATAATTACAAATATTCTTCTGCTGTTTTTTTCTTCGAAGTCTTTACTTATTTTCTAAATTAAGAATTAACCATCAATTTATCAAAATATGTTTTTGAGGGAGAAGCAATTACCAGCACATTAGGGAAAAGCCTTCCAGTATACGTCATTGTATCACACTCCAGATGGATTTCCCAAAATATCACAAATAATATGAACTGTTAATGTAAATTTGAAATCTCACATGACAAATAACAATTTATTTTAATAAAATGAACTAGAAATACCAACTCCATAGCATTCCCTTCAAACATAATGCAAATGGATACTTTCCCTTTTAGGGCTGATAGCTATAATCCTTTTCCTACCATGAAACAACTAACCTATAAAATATAACTGAAATAGCAACATTTTAAAATGTGCAAATGAAGATACATAAATTTTAAAAAATCAAAATATAATTTCAAAGGAACTAAATCCTGTTCGTTCCTAAATATGGTTAAGTAAGGAGTTTTTTTTTTTATGTATTTCACTGATAGGCAATATAAAGCCAAGTCAGGATATAATTCCTTTACATTGGACAAGGAACCATAAAATAAGCTGCTTCGTAATAAGGACATAATTCTTTCCTCTATGCATATGATGTCAATCAACATTTGGGATGTGAATTTCCAAAAAGGCTTACCATCTCATTTTTATCCTTTCCATCTTGCTCCAGGGTCTTTGAAGTTGTTAGAAGATTTCTCTATGTATTCTTGGGAGTTTGGCAAGAAAAGAAAGCTATTTTCTATGCTTGGGGATCTGAGAGATGAACAAATTATGTGATCTGACCATACAGAAAGTGAGTTTCAAAACCTCTCTAAGAGCTTCATTGTCTATAGGGATTTTAAGCCAGAAATGTTCTTCTGGAAGCAGAAGCCCTCCTGTTCTTTTGTTATTTAGATATGTGATTTATTCTTCTATGTTTCTTTATTTGTGTGTCCTTGGAGCTGATAACTTAATATAAGTTTATCTACTCTAATGTAGACACATGAATTAAATTAAAATAAGAACTCTACCTTGCTACAAAATGATTTGGAGCATGTTTCCCTTAACAAGTGTGAGATTTGAAGACATTGCGGAATTCAATTGATTTAAGGGTCCATGAGGTCCTGACAAGTAAAATTCTGCATCCTCCAAAAGGAGGGGGAGGTCAGGAAGAATCACCTCTCATGGGAGCAGATATAAGACTCTTTATAGAAATGTGATGGCTAATTTTGTGTGTCAGTTTGACTAGGCTCTGACACCCAGTGGCCTGGTCAAATGCTAGTTGATGTGGCTGTGATGGTATTTTTTAATAGGGTAGCTAACAGTTAAAGCAGGAGGTTTTGAGTAAAGCAAATGACCCTCCATGTTATGGGTAGGCTACTCAGTTGACACTCTTAAGAACAAAATCCCGAGATTTCCTAAAGAAGGAATCCTGCCTCCAGAACACAAAATAGAAACCTTGCCTGAGTTTCCAGCCTGCTGCCCTGAAGATTTCAGACTCAATACTGTAGCATCGATTTTGTCTGCAGGGGAAAAGGCCCTACAGCAGACAAGGGAAGTGCATTTCCAAAAGATCAAGAGTGGATAGAGGGTGCCTAGCTGAGGTAGCCAGACCCAGACTCCTAATCACGCCATCAGGTGGTCCCCAGGGCTAGCTCCGAGAAGTAAGACCCTGACCACTCACCATTTTACACTCTAGCAGACTCTTACCCTCATGTTCCCGTTCCTCTGTAGCACATGGAAGAGACAGCAGTTTGTCTTCTAAGATGAAAGCAGACAGACTCTCGAGGCCAGCCATGGTGAGGGGAGGAGCGGGTCCTGAGGCTGATGGACAAGGGATGGTCAGGTGTCTGCAAACAGACAGCAGGAACAACCCTCCTGGAACCTCTCTGCCAGAATATCTGCAGTGAGACACACGCACCTGGGAGAGATGTGGCAAGATCCTTTTGTGGAGGAAGTGGGTGGTGACAGGGAGAAATCACCCCACAGCATAGCCTCGGAGCGTCCCTGAGGAAACCCGGGCTTCCTGAAGAGTGAGCCCCAGCAACAAGAAGGGCTCCCCCTCCACAGAGCTAGTGTGTCCTTCTGGGAGTGAACAGAGCACTGAGGGTATGCAGACATTTGGGACACAAAAGATGGTGACTGAAATAACAGACGAATAACCCCAAACCTGGAACTCTGAGGACATACAGTGAAGACACCAAGAAGTATAATTCATGTTCCCAGAGAAATAGGAGAGGGTACTGCCTCCATGAACCAAGAACCAAGGGCATCAACAGAGAACACAAGCAAACTCTTGGAAATGGGCGATGTGGGGGCGGGACAGAATATTCATGGGAGGGCCTGGAAGGTGGTGTTGAGGAGCCCCCCATACTTGGAATGAAAGGGTAAAGGAAAGCAGGGATATGGGGTGTGTGTGAAGTCATATTGGAATTGTTAACAAAACAGCATAGAGGTAACATAAGATATTTTAAAAAGAAGTGCTCACTCTGAAGAGGAAAATGTGAATAAGAAACCAACAGAAGTCATGTTAGGAGCAATCAAGAACATATAAGCAGAAGAAGCAGGATTTTCTAGAGGGAAGGGATGGTGGTCTAGCTCATTCTTGGATGCCCAGGGGAGGGAAAGGTTAGTGTTAGGACTAGACATGGAGAAGGTGTCTGAAATTGCTCCATGTTTAATGGGGAGTTGCTGACTGATTTTAGATGATGGGCATAAAGCATTGCACACTCTTTTCTTTCTTTTTTATTTTATTTTATTTATTTTATTTTATTTATTTTTTCAGTGATCCAAGATTCATTGTTTATGCACCATACCCAGTGCTCCATCCAATATGTGCCCTCCTTAATACCCACCACCAGGCTCACCCACCCTCCCTCCCCTCCATAACCCTCAGTTTGTTTCTCAGAGTCCACAGTCTCTCATGATTGTCTCCCCCTCTGATTTACCCCAATTCACTTTTCCTTCCCTTCCCCTAGAGTCCTCCATTTTATTCTTTATGTTCCACAAGTAAGTGAAACCATATGATAATTAACTTTCTCTGCTTGACTTATCTCACTCAGCATAATCTCCTCCAGACCCGTCCATATTGATGCAGAAGTTGGGTATTCATCCTTTCTGATGGCCGAGTAATATTCCATTGTATATATGGATCACATCTTCTTTGTCCATTCGTCTGTTGAAGGGCATCTGGGCTCTTTCCACAGTTTGGTGATTGTGGACATTGCTTCTATGAACACTGGGGTATACATGGCCCTTCTTTTCACTCCATCTGTATCTTTGGGGCAAATACCCAGTCGTGCAATTGCAGGGTCATAGGGTAGCTCTGTTTTTAATTTTTTTTGAGGAATCTCCACACTGCTTTCCAAAGTGGCTGCATCAGCTTGCATTCCCACCAACAGTGAAAGAGGGTTCCCCCTTCTCCACATCCTGTCCAACACTTGTTGTTTCCTGTCCTGATGATTTTGGCCATTCTAATGGGTGTAAGGTGATATCTCAGTGTGCTTTTGATTTGAGTTTCCTTGATGGCTAATGATGATGAACATTTTTTCGTGTGTCTGTTGGCCATTCTTATGTCTTCTTTGGAGAAGTGTCTGTTCATGTCTTCTGCCCATTTTTTGACATGATTATCTGTTTTTTGGGTGTTGAGCTTGAGAAGTTCTTTATAGATTTTGGATATCAGCCCTTTGTCTGTAGTGTTATTCGTAATATCTTTTCCCATTCTGTGGGTTGCCTCTTTGTTTTGTAGACTGTTTCCTTTGCTGTGCACACTCCTTTCATTGCTTCCTTTTAGTCATACTGTCCGCGACATTCAGAATGTTCTCGAGGAGAGTACTACTGGGGTGGGGAACAGCATTTACAGACGTTTTGTGCATCCAGGTGGGAGAGGCCAATGGCTGGTGCAGAGGCTGCAGGATGCAGGGGCAGAAGCAGGGTAAGAAGAGTTGTGCACTGGACGAGGAACCAGGCGTGTGGATGATGGACTAGGATGGAAGGGAATGAGTGTCTGCCTCTTCGTGAATCAGAGCAGGTGGATAATGCTGGGAAAGGACAAACACGGCAAGAAGATCTGGAGATGTGGAGGTAGAGCAGTCAAGGCTGGGGCATGTGGTACTTGAGAGGACTCTGCGACATCTGTGGCAAGGCCAAATGGCCACCCAAACTCACTGATCTGGGCTCCGGAAAGAAGACCCCTCAGAATGTGAGGAGTTCCAATGTCGTGGAATGGGACAGGGCTTCTTGAGATGAGAACATTGAGGGATCAGAGGGCCAGAGAGAGTTCTGAGGAGCTTCAACCTTTAGAGACAAGGAAGAGGAAGGGCCACCAGAGGTGTGTGAGGAACCCTGGACACTGCTGTCTTGGGGATCCTCCAGACCATCCCGAAGGGGCAGCGATGCACACTGTGGAAATGACAGTGATGAGAGGCTTGTTCGATGGGGTGTCACAGGCATCCTGGGGGGCCTCCAGAGGTGTCAGGTGGGACAGAGGAAAGAGACGGACAGAGGCCGCAGGACAGATCCCCAGCCTGTGTTCCAGCCACCCCTGGCTCCATGTCTGCGAACTGTCCTGAGTCCTCACCAAAACCCAGTGAAACCTCTGAGGCTTTCTGGCTGGTTCTGATGGGCATGGCCTAGGTCAGCTGAGGTGCTGACCTGTTCCGAAGCCAGAGGGTGAGGGCGAAGGGGAGGGAGACAGGGCAAGCCATCGCCAGGGGCAGAGGCGGTGGGAGGTGGGCATCTCTGGTGAGTGATGGGAGGGTGTCACACCGTGTGGGCAGCACAGAAGGATTGTAGATCTGAGACTAGATCCGAGACTGACGCTGGAGAATATTTCACCAGAACAGCTTCTTCCCGGCAGGAGTAATGAGCCTCCCCCCACAGCTGAAAGTGTGGACGAGGGGAGCTGGTGGTGGGCTGGGCACAGAGACTGGCAGTGTGACAGATCGACATGGTGAGACCAGGAGCAAAACGTGGGGGAAATGAAGTCAGGTGATGGCAGTGACAAGACCTAGGGGCATGAAAGGACATCTGGGCATGAAGAGGAGGTCGGTGTGAAAAAGAGGGCTGGTCCAGAGAGGGTAGGTGTGTCAGAGGACAGGGCTGTGTCCCCCTGCCTGTTTGTGTCCTAGGACAGAGTGCTGGCTGCGTATCACAGGGGCACTCGGGCAAGGCAGCAAACAGGACTGTGGTAATGGCATGCTCGCCCCGTGTCCACCTGTGAGAACAAAACAAAGCAGAACTTTTCTTCAGCTCCCCCAGATAATCACTAAGAACATTTTTTCTTGTTCTCAATAATGCTGAGTAATGGAGCACATAAATGCAAAATGGTACGTCTTTCTCCAAAACAATAAAGTGCGCACACTGAGGTATCAGTGCAAGAGGATGGTGAGAACGCTTTCTTCCCATGATTTTAGGTTTCCAATGGGCAAATACTTTTTGTGCAGTAAAGAAGATGTCATTTTATATAAAAAGTATATATTGTCATGTCTTCTGCTCATTTTTGGACATGATTATCTGGTTTTTGGGTATTGAGATGGAGAAGTTCTTTATAGATCTTGGATATCAGCCCTTTGTCTGTAGTGTCATTTGTGAATATCTTCTCCCACCCGTGGCTTGCCTCTTTGTTTTGTTGACTGTTTCCTTTGCTGTGCAGAAGTTTTTTATCTTGATGAAGTGTGGACTCTGAGAAACAAACTGAGGGTTATGGAGGGGAGGGGGGAGAGGGGTGGGTGAGCCTGGTGGTGGGTATTAAGGAGGGGACAGATTGCATGGAGCACTGGGTGTGGTGCATAAACAATGAATCTTGGATCACTGAAAAAATTTAAAAAGTAATAAAAAAGGAAAAAACTGTTCTGCAATATTAAAAAAATAGTATATATTTTCCCTGAAGAGCATTCATATGTGTCATCATTCGGAGCTTACAGGGTAAAGACCCTGGTTTCTTGTTTCTCACCTGCTTTGAGGCCAGGAGTTACCCCCTGCCAGGTCAGGGAGGCTGCTTTCACATGACCCTAGACCCTGCTGAGCAAGAGAGAGCCTTCTTTCCCTTGCAGGTGGAAGATCAGGAAAAACAATGAAAATACTGAGTGTCTTTATGTGCAGATGTATTCATCCATGGAACTTGAATTTGATTTCAAAGATTAGCTTACAAATTAAACAACTTTTTCCCCTTAAAACTCACGCTGTGTTCTTCACTCAGATTTCAGATCTAATGATAACTATTCTGTGTTGTGAATTTAGGTGACACTTGTGTAGGTGATTGATACGGCACTTTCTCAAGCATTTTAGCTCCACAGCCCTAAGCAAAAACAGGCATTTAGTTGAAATATGCAATTAGGAGGTCACGTGGGTGAGGGAAGTATTCAAGAGAGCTGTTTAAAGGGTGATTTTCCCTAGCTCCCTTTTCTGATTTTAAATGTGAAACATCCTCAAAAATACTCTTCCCATTTCTTCATCCTTTTGGTCCCCTCTTCAATAAATCGGCAACGTCTTCTTACTGCTGTTGTAAACTACAGGACACCTACCAGATGCTTTCCAGGAACTGCTTTATTAATGCTCTAATGACAGAAGAACAATGGGTCTAGCTATTTCTCCCATTTCTATAGAAGAGTTTACACTGTTCACAACCAAGGTCAACGATGAGGCATCAGGTTCTTTAATAAGGGCTAAATTTGCCTGTAATGTTTCAAATTGTCTATAAATGGTAAGTACACAAATGGAGAGTCAGAAGTTATTTATGAGCTACTTCTGTGATCAATTTTATAAATGCGTGTGCAAATGACTCATATGATTCAAAGTCAAAGACAGATTTAATCGCTTACGTGATCACAACACAAGATGACTAAAATAAGTTAGAATTAAGTGTAAGTGAGAAAGGAATTGGATAACGTTGGACAAGAAGCTTCATTTACGGGCGCCTGGGTGGCTCAGTGGGTTAAAGCCGCTGCCTTCGGCTCAGGTCATGATCCCAGGGTCCTGGGATCGAGGCCCACATCGGGCTCTCTGCTCAGCAGGGAGCCTGCTTTCTCCTCTCTCCTTTCTCTCTGCCTGCCTCTCTGCCTACTTGTAATCTCTCTCTCTCTGTGTGTCAAATGAATAAATAAAATCTTAAAAAAAAAAAAAAAAAGAAGCTTCATTTACTGATAAATATAGTGACAATGTGATAAGACTGGTAGAAAAATATATCTGTATACATAATCTTTTATTGATTAATTTTTTTGGGAAGGGAAGGGAGGGCAGAGGGAGAGGCTTTGATTTGAAGAGGAGAAAACGGCCAGAAATCAATTGTCTGCAGTGTAGGGTGGTCTGTGACAAAGGACGTTCCTGAGGGCTCCATGATATTGCAGGTTACCTAATAATTAAGCTGGTGGATGTGGTGGGTCACATTCCCAGGAACGTATCCGTGGGCTTGTTGGTATGAGAGAGCATACCACATTTGGGTTCATGGGGACTGGACTGTGGGATCTGTGGGCAGGTTGCATGGATCAGTACTGTCTGCTGATAGGGTAGTTGTACCGTACTGAACAAGAATGGGGATTGGGGGGTGCCATGACTCTTTTGTCTAGTTATAAATGTGTCCTGAAGCCTGAGCTGTCCGTGTAGCTAATGCATTTTCTAAAAACAAATGAAGACCAGAAATGATGTAATTGCAGCCCTGTTGAGCAGAGACAAGTCATACCTTCTGAGCTTCTGAGCAAATGGGAACCCCATGCTATTTTCTTCTAAAGGTGGTGAATGTGGCTGTTGAAACTTAGGGGGGACAAGGATTCACACTGTGGCTGGTCTTTGGCTCCTCGTATCCATCTCTGTTGGAGCAGAAGTCCTAACAGAGGGCTGGGCAAGCACCTCTTCCTCGCACTGCACAGACACCTGTTTCTCCAGAGGGAGGGTCAACCATTCCTTAGTGTATGTCCACTGTTTTAGCAGGAAATGTGGTATAATTGGAGGATTATGTTTTGAATTAAAGTTCTCCACAAAAAAAAATAAATAAAGTTCTCCACAAGAAATTTATTTTCATGTGTCCCTCAAACTAAAATCTTTGGAAGAATATTATGTGTTACTAAGACATGCTATTTCATGTGCCTTTCACAAAGTAAATAAAATCTTTGATCTAATCAGAAGGCTTCTTTCCCTCCTGTGCATTGAATCAACTTCTCCCAGAGTGGCCGTCATCTCGGGAATTAAACCCCATGTGGGGAGAGGGTCTGTAAAGATGCCCCTCTGAATTATTGATTTCCATAACAGTATGTGTGTGGCAGGCAGGGCAAGTTTTAATAGATTTTCCAGAGTGGAAATGATGAAGTTGATTTCTATTCAATATTTCATCAAGGTATAATGTGCATAGAATAAAAAGCACAAATTCAAGATAGATTTCTTCAAACACAGATTTATTACAAGGTTGATTACTTATACCTCTACGTGCCATGGCTTTTTTTTTTTTGTCCTAATGAAAGTGCTTATTTTTGCATGTGTGGTATGAAGTCAGTGAATGTACCCTAAAATACCCATGTATCGACAGTAGCCATGCCTCTGCGTGTTCTCCCTGCATCCTGTCCCTGGTTCTTCCTCAGACACGTGGTTTACAACCACTTCCTCCCACTCTGTAATTTGTCCTTTCATCTCTTATCAGCGTCTTTCACAGAGGAAAATGCTTTTAATTATGATGAAGTTCAGTTTGTCATATTTTCCTTTATGGATCTGGCTTCTGGTGTCAAGTCTAGAAACTTTTTTTTTTTTTTTGCTTATTCTTAGATACTGAAGGATTTTTTTCCCCCTAAAAGTATTATAGTGTGGCATTTTATGCTAAATCTTTAATCCAGTTTGAATTAATTTTTGCATAAGCTGTGAGTCTTCAGTCAATATATGCATATGTATTCTATCGATAGCCAATTATGCCAACATCATTTATTGAAAATGCTGTCTTTCCTCCATCGAATTGCCCTGGTCTCTTAGTGGAAAATCAGTTGGACATATTTGTATGAACATACTTCCAAATCCGGTGTTCCATTCCACCGATCTGTGTCTTCCTTAGCCCAGTCCATAGCCCTGACCACTGCAACTTTAACATAAGACTTACAGTCGGATAATTGGATCCCTCTTTCATTTTATCCTTCTTTTTCAAAATTGGTTTAGTGACTCTAGTTCTTCTGTCTTTCCATATACACCACTGAGAAATATGAAGAAAATTCCTGGCCAATCTACCAGGCTTCAAAAACTCTGAATGAAAATATTAGTAAGAAAAAAATGCAACAACACCTGGAAAGAGATCAAGATTCAGTCACAGAAGGTTAATTGTTCATGGCAGACCCTTGCTCCCCTTTCTGAACACGAGGTTATGTCAGGAAGTGGCTGCTCACCACCATCACCCAGGCCACACTGTGGATGGAACTCATGAAGGGGCTGGGAGTGTGAGATTTATGCCAATAAGCCTCGTTCATCAGAAATTTCCTGACCAACTATCCACGTTCTCTTCTCCTTTTGACTGGCTAGAATAAAGACAAACCCCATGATCCAGATGTTAGGAGCCTCATATCAAAAATGAAAAAGCCACATGATGGACAAAGCCTGGGTTTTTAAGTCACTATTTGGAAAGCTCCTGGAAACAACAATATTTGTATTAGGGGAAAAATATGGTGTTGACCCAATGATATGAAGACCCGAAGATTAACAATCTACGGAGCTTAATACGGAGTTTGCTGTTAATTATGGAGGAAAAAATAAACACTACAGAAAAACTGAATGAATGAAGTTAGTAGTTTTCAGAGGGAGGTATGCTGGAGACAAGGTAGGGCAGAGATAGATGTCATCGTGCTGGTGACTTCTCATTCTTACCCTGAGCTGTGAGCACACGGACGTTCACTCTGCTTCACACTTTGAACCATAGACGCTCCAGCATCTGCTGCTTGCCTCCTGCTCTAGGTCTTCCTTCATCATCCCGACATCCGATGCCTGCTCCCGGAACCCCTTTTACGTATCTCTCCTCAAACACGTTTTTTGTCGTACATTGGACATCACTTCCCTTTCCTTCGAAGTCGTCCATGATTAAAGAACCATGGCTTATTCATTTTTTGGATACCCAATATTTAGTGCCTGGCAGATTGTAGGTGTTCTATCAGCTAAAAGAATCAACGTATCATCCAAACCCCCAGCCCCCCAGATTTAGCTATATTAGGAAACTGTTATTATTTAGGACTTTTCAAAAATCTGAGATTTAGCAGAGCAGTATTTCATATTCACACATAAATGTACTCACTGAAGTGATCTTTTCATAACCTACAAACAAACAGGCCATTATAAAGTGCTTTCATAAAACATAGATGAGGTCTGAGGTCTCACACTGTGAGTTTATAAATAACTAATATGGTTTATTATTGATTATGGATCAGGTAGTGGCATGTCCATTCAATGTAACAAAGAAATATACAGTAGATCTCATCCCCAAGTCTCTGGTTGTTAGGCAGCCTTCATCGATTTTCAGTATACCACTTGCGGTTTTGCTGGGTTAATTAGCACTTCTCTTAGAAGACAAATCTTGCATCCAAAATAATCTATTTCCTCTTCCTTTGAGAAATTGATATTCCACAGAAATGACTGAAGTCTGAGAGATTATTTCCCAAGGAGAATCCATCATTTCTGTAGTACCACGGATCTATTTTTCATGTTTGATGGAGCAAAATGTTGCTTAGATTTTTTTTTTTTGAATTATGTTACCTGGCAATTGTGTGTATTCCGTTTGCTTGCAATTTCTGCAGTATTGGAGCATTGGGACTTCAATGGTGAAAAGTTTTTAGGGTCAAAAATTGATTAGTTTGAGAAAAAATATTAAGCCTTTGACAAAAATGTTTTGTTTTAGAGAAAGAGAAAAAATGTTTCTACATACCTGGCTTCAAAAAAGTTACCAGTTCAGCATTTTGGAAGACCATTAAGTAAATTATAAATAGTTGGGATGTAATACTTTCATCTGAAGAATAATGACATCGTTAGAAACTTATCCTGAAAGTCAAAGATTTTTTTCTTCTTTTTTGAAACTACTGGAAAACACTCCCCACACAATTTATACATGCGATAGAAACTAGTGAAATGAAACCAGTGTTTATATCTGAGTAGACATTTAAAGGGAATTAGGCCACTGACCTTGCAGAAGTACATTGTACTGCATGCTTTGCTATACATTCTGGGCACTTTTGTATGCACTGACCTTTATTTGAAAAGTTGCTGTCCATTGAGCTACAGTAATATGACATATTACTACCTGGACTTCGAGACCGTGATATCATTAGGTTATATTCAGTCTGGAATCATAGTAGCTCAAATTTTAAAGACCCTAATATTCATACCAAAAAATCACCGATGCTCTAGACATAAGAGCTAACACCTGCTGTACCGGCCAGTGAAAGACAACTGTGTGCGTGGTTTTAAACATCTCTCTCTCTCTTGCTCAATGGGTGGAGAAATGCACTTGCTCAGTCACTTCCTTTGTGGTATGTGCCATCAAGTATTGAAGTATGTGGCATGTGAAGTATCGAATCGCCTTGGGAAAGGGTAAAATATCTGGAAATGTAGCAGCAATTAAAGTCAATAACTGGATCGTGCACTGAATTGCTCAAACAGTGGGTCTGTTCGTAGGCCAAATGTGCTGTAGCTCGACGGGAAATAGGGTGTGTGCATCTGGAAAGTCTGGCGGGGGTCACTCCTCTCCGTGGCTCCCCGGTTATGAGTTCTGTAGGGGAAGGGGGGCCCCCCGTGACTCCCACCTGGGTCTCCCCACAGAAGAGCCAAGCACACGAGCTGCTCCCTGTGAAGCAGTTAGCTTCTGCTAACTGTCGCTGTCTCTCTTCCGTCCACACACTCAGGCCTGGAAGACACTGCAGGATGACAGCGTGGTGCTAGCTTCCTCGTGAGACAGCTCAGACCCCAACCCCTTCTGTCTCTGAAGAGCGAAGACCCCACTGTGACCGGTGGGCCTCCAGAGCCCTTCAGTGGCCATGGCCTCTAATTGTGAGGCGCTCAGGGCCATGCCATCCCGGATGCCTGGCTGTCTTCCTGTCCCTGGCGCACGGTCTCCGACGAATGTCTGGAGGTTTTACTGGAAGGCTAGGAGGACGGATGGCCAAGGGAGGAGACATGTGGCCCGGCTGCTTTCCTCAAGCCCACGTGGGGTCCCGCGCCGTGGGCGGTGCAGGCCTCGGGGATCCTGAGGGTCATGATTCTCTGCTGTGATGACTCCGGGGGCTGCTTGTAGACCCGACGTTCCCTGAGGACCCTCGCCCAGCTCCTTGCAAACACACCTTCCATCCTGGAGACATGCTGTCCCCACGGGACCGCCCTGTCATGGGTGCTTTCAGTTCCTCATTGCTGTGTCAAGAAAGTAATTATGGATGAGGAAGTTCTGAAATCCTCTAGAGAAGGATTTTTCAGAGTGGTTCCATGGACACAGTCTCAGGGTTCTCTGATGGGGATTGAAAATTCTTCCGTTTTGTCTTTTTATTAAGTGATTATAGTTCCCTTAAAATGATTTTTTTCCCCAGCTATCATTTGCCTGTGAAAGACATTTGAGTAGAATGTGAGTTTGCTTTGCTAAATCAACATTTTCAAAACCAGAGAGTATGGTGGAAGATTTGGAAAGATAAATGGGAAAAGTTAGGAAATTCCCGCTTAAGAAAAGCCAGCCTCTTTAGATAAAATGCCCTAGGAATCATTTTGAAGTATTTGATAGAAATATAAAATCCGAACAATGCATTCTGTTTTCTTAGATCTGCAACAGGAACCTTTTGAGGAACGCATTCTTGGTGTACGATGTTCAGATCCTGCTTGGGAGCCTGCAGACGCAGGCCTCAGTCCTCGTCCTGCTCCTGCTGGATCCGTCTGAGCTTTGTCCACACTGCGCTGGCCCCTCTTGGAGCCCTCCCTCCTGGCTGCGACCTCGCTGGCCTGCCTCTCCTTCTGCGCCCTCGCCGCCCTTCCCAGTCCCCCTTACTGTCATCCCTTCCCTCTGCCCTCGAGTGATGGGTGCCACAGGGCTTGGAACCCACACTTTGTCCCCTTCTCTCCTTCTGTCCTTCTTCCTACAGTAATTTCACCCCATTTGTGAGGCGAGGGTTCCCGAGGGTCTGTCTTGCCTAGAACATGTTCCTAAACGTGTTGTGTGTTTGGGGTCAGCCCTTGTGCCTCTCACAGGTGTATCAAACCCCACGTGTCTCCAGCTGAGTTTCTAATCCTTCTATCCAGAACCTGTTTCTCTTAGAAAATTCCTGATCTCTTCTTGATCATCCAGGGTCTTGGAGCCAAACCACGGGGTTTCGGAGGATCAGGAGTGCAGGTGGCAGGTAAATCGGGGATTCAGGGAGACTGTGTCGGAGGCCAATGCACTGACCCAGACAATAACCCATGTGCCTTGGGCAGAGAGGCTGGAGGCCTTGGAAGCCAGCATGTCCGGGTGACTGGTGGGTTGCTGGGGATGTCAGTGTGGAAGGAAGGCAAGGTCAGCTCTAGGTTATCCTGCTGTAAATGAAGCAAAACCTGGTGTCATTGTGAATGAGATTTATTGGTCTCTCTGCCAAAATGTTAAAATTGTCTGCTTTTTTTTTTATTACCCCAGAGAAGTAGATGGCTTTATTAACCTTCCCTTGTCCCCTAAACAAACGGACAAATGCACAATTTGCATGGGTTTTCTGATATTTCATTCATGGCAGAGGTTGGCCAAGGCAATAATTTCATCTGTCAGCTTTCCAATTCCAAGCAACTTTCCCGAACGTCCTTCACTCGCCCGGGGGACGTCTCTCTGGTGTCCAGCCAGTGGATTGGTGGGCCCCAGAGTTAAGAGCAAAGCGATCCCAGGTCTCTCGCATCGTTCTCTGCCGGAGAGACCCCCTCACACCTTCTGCTCCAGGATCTCCCCCGCCGTTTGCGCCAAGCCCGCTCCTCCCCGCCTCCGGCCCCGGCCGGGTACCCGGAGTCAGCAGTTCAGGTGGCCCTTCAAGAAGAGAATGTCACTGTGACACTCGCCACCAATTTACCTTCCTCTTTACGATTTAAACCAAAAACCATTCAATATGAAGGAGAAAGCATAATTAACCCCAGCTTTCTGTTCTCATCTTCCGAGGGCGGAAAACCTTGAAACGGCCCTTGGTAAATGTTGTACAGGCGAGCAGCGACCTCTTTTCCGATGTGCGGTAAGCACAGACAGAACTTTTTATAGAGCTTCATGGAACATCTCGCTCCCTTCCAGCCCCTACCTAGAAAACTCTGGTGAATCTGACGCAGTTATCTCAGGAGGAAAATTTATGTCATTTAACCTAAAGGAAATAAATAAGTTAGTACATAATTAGTTGGTGAACCACCTCACAGTTTCTTTAGAAGTGGAATAAATTTATACTTTTAATAAGAGTTGGAAAAAGAAGTCGAACTCAGGAATATATTTTTGCTGTCTGAGACCCCAAAGCTAATCTCGTGGCTGCCTTCCTTCCGCAGTGAGCTACAGCTCTCTCCGTGTCACCTGCTTGTTTCCATCTCGCTGGGGACACTTTGCTGTGATGAAGATGGAAAAGTGATAATGTCCGACTTAGTGTATTTGGTGGAGAGATTCCTCCCAGTGGTCTTGCCGCATGAAGGACAAAGACAAGACGTATTTCAACCCATGGCTTCTCCACTAAGGATAAAACATCGCTGGAGTAATCTGAGCGCGATAGATTCCGTGGGCCCAGTTTCATAACTGGGCTGGACCCTTATATTAAGAGACCATGCAAGTCTGTGACATTTGCTCTCTGTTAATTCCCCTGGTTCTACGACTGAGTGGATCTGTAATTTGGGGGATTTCTTTCTGCAGAACTCACATTCTTGAGTTATCAGGTGATGGTGGTTAGAGCAGTATAAGGTGTCACCCAGTTAATTTTCATAAAAGCCATTCACTGTCCATTTCATCTTTGTTCTCTTTATGTGTATATGTGTTAAGTCAATCTCTTTTTAAAAATTCAGGTGCACAGGGGGCACCTGGGTGGTTCAGTCGGTGAAGCGTCTGCCTTCGGCTCAGGTCATGATCCCAGGATCCTGGGATGCAGTCCCACACTGGGCTCCCTGCTCAAAGGGGTATCTGCTGCTCCCTCTGCTGCTCCCCCTGCATGTGGTCTCTCTCTCTTTCTCTCAGATAAATAAATACAAAAAAATCTTCAAAAAAAATTCAGTTGCACAAGAAAAACCACCATGCCAATTTTAATAATTAAACTTAACCAGTACTAGGAGCTCCTGTCCCATTCTGTTAGGAATTGTGACCTCAGTCATTCGTGGGTTTCTCTGGGATTGTGTCAAGGTTCCAGGGAGAGTATTTCTTCCTGAGGTTTTGGCCCGGGTTGTAACTAGGAACCTAGGGTCTCTGAGAGTGTGGTCCCTGCTCATCTAGCTTTCCTGTGTCTGGTAGTCTGTCCTCTGTTGTCTGGGAGTCTGAGGATGTTTGTCTATAATCCACTCTGTGTAGATAAACCAGGGGCCCCCTCTGGGGGTTCCCCAGAGTGAGGGGAAGTTCCTTTTTCCTAGACGTCTGTTCTATTTCCCCATTCGCCCCACACCCGGGGCTCCTTTTCCCAAGTGCTCCCACTTGGCTCCCTACCCACTGCCCCATTGCCTCTCCCAGACATTTTGCCCCTGACATACCTTGTTTTCCCACATCATTCCATTCCCTTGGTAAGCACTTGCTGTTCTCCTAAGGATTAGGATTTTAGGACTTGGCTATCTACTTGAATGTGGGGAAGAAAAGCAGGAAACACAGGAATAAATAATAGTATTTCAAAAGGTTGATCCGGCTTCTTGCTAACGGTACCATAATTAGAAAGCCCAGATGGAAGTCCAGTGTTGGACATGGAATTTGGAGCCCTAATAAAAATAAATAGTTTAGGGGCACCTGGGTGTCTCAGTGGGTTAAAGCCTCTGCTTTCGGCTCAGGTCATGATCTCAGGGTCCTGGGATCGAGCCCCGCATCAGGCTCCCTGCTCAGCGGGGAGCCTGCTTCCTCCTCTCTCTCTGCCTGCTTCTCTGTCTACTTGTGATCTCTCTCTCTCTCTGTCAAATAAATGAATAAAATCTTAAAAAAAAATTTATCTTTTTATTTTTGTGTGTATCCTTAGAGCTAAGCATTGTGCTGGTCAAGAAGTCATTGCTAAAAAAATACTTTTGAATAAGAGCATCTGAAAGTTTTTATCTTGTGAAATAACATATACAAAATGGAGACCCAGAGCTTTCCAATTCTGTATTACGTATTTTCACATCACATCATGTTTTTAAATCTAAAGCTAAATCATTATAATTCTTTGCATTTCAAGTAACTCACTTTATTTTTTTAAAGGACTTTATTTATTTATTTGACAGAGAGGGAACACAAGCAGGGGGGAGGGTAGAGAGGGAAGCAGACTCCCTGCTGAGCAGGGAGCCCAATATGGGACTCCATCCCAGGACCCTGAGATCATGACCTGAGCCGAAGGCAGATGCTTAATGACTGAGCCACCTAGGCGCCCCTCAAGTAATTTACTTTTTATGTTAAAAACATGGAAAGAGAAGGGCCCAAGGGATTTATAATTTTTATTTTATTTTACTTTTAGTAACCTGGAGGCAGAATTTAAGTAAAGTTTAAGGACCTTGTGTTGGATCTCTGTTGTGCTATCATTGATGAACACTTGTTCTTTGGGGTATTTTTAAGTTCAGGGTCAAAATCTCATGCCTGTTTAAAAAAAAAAAGACAAAGAGTTGTCTCTTAAATTCCGGAAATACTTTTCTCTTTGTGCTTTCTTTTCTTTAAAGATGAGTCTTATTTGTCTCTTTAAATAGCAGTAGGCTACTTTTATGTTACAATTTTAAGACAAAGAGGAAGTGGCCTGATTATGTGTATATAAAAATTTCCAGGTACCCCATCCAGATCATGTGTAACGCCAAGTCCCAAGTGTCCCAATGTTTCACATTCCATAAAAATGTGAGCTCCTTTCGTCTGCCTTCTTAGATCTTAAGTTTAAAGTCCCAATTATCTTACTAAGCCCTGTTAAGTTGTAAATTTGAGGAGAGTGACATCCTGAAGAACGCCACAGTTGACCCTTCCTTATCCGCGTCCCGGGGATAAGAAGGGCTTAGAAGGATGAAGCCTTGCTGCACCCTGGAGGTTCTCAGGAGCACACCCAGAATCTCCGATGCTGTTAGGTTTGCTGAATACAGTCTCCCTGGGGTGGCTTCTAAGCTCTTCACAGCTGCTCTGCTTTCTAATTTAGTGGACCCGTGGCATCCAAGTCCGCAGACTGGACTATTTTTTTTATTAAGTAGGCTTCACATGGGGCTTGAACTCATGACCCCATGATCAAACCTGAACTGAGATCAAGAATCAGACCCTTAACAGACTGAGCCACCCCTGTGCCCCCAGAGCGGACTCTGAAGTGTTTGTCTTAAGGCCCAGACATTCCTATAAATTCCCAATTTTTCTGCCCTCATTAGACTCTATGCCTTCCATCTATAGCCATTTCCTGAGTTATGATCCTGAGAGTTTTTATCTGGTTTCGTTTGGTTTTGTTGATATTTAGTGCATTTTCATACTGGCAAGTACTTCTTCCGTGGAAATCGGTGTGTGCGTGTGTTTTCTTTCCCGGCTCCCATTTCTCCTGCTGCAGGTGATGGGCTTGCGGGTCCCTGATGCTTAAAGATAACACACACCTTCCATTCCCAGCACCGCCAGCGGGCTCAGTCCGTAGGGCCCAGGCCACCTGTAAGGATTGTCCTGTTGCTGCCCTTGGTGGCTTTGCGGAAGGCTCAGAGTTGCTGTGGCAGTCTTGCCACTTTGGGGGGAGGCTGTGTGAGCAGGAGCCGGGAGGCTGGAGGGAGGTGGCACCCTCTGAGCCCTGGGCCCCCTGTCACTGGAGCCAGGGCCACCGGGGATTCTCCCGGCCGTGTGGTACACAGTGCTGGTGAAGGATTCCGTGTAACCAACATGGCAGATGGTGGAGGGCTCTGGGGCCTCACGCCGTGGTGTATCTGGAAAGCATGGCTTGGTGTGACTAAATGGACAAAGCTGTCGTCTGTGCCTGTGGCCTCAAGCATGTGTCTGTGGCTCCCACGTTCTCCTTTCAGTTCCATTTCCCCCAGCCCACTAGGTGGCTGCTCTGCTCCTTCTTCGTTCCTGTTCACACTTGGGAATCTGCACAGGGCAACGCCCCCACTGAAATGGACTGGCTACTGACCCACTTTTCTTCTTTGAACCTGTAATCATTTTTGAAGATGCTGCTGAGTGGTCACCTCCCCCGGAGACCCCTTTTCCTTGGAGCATCCAGAATATTTGAAACTATGCTTATAAAGGCATTTATGATACTTTTTCAAGTGAATGCCTTTGGTGTGAGCTTGTTTCGGGTCATGGAGGTGCGGCCCATGAAGTCCAGGGCTTTCATACTCTTGACTGAACCAGGTATGTCTGTACCCGCCCGTGCCGTTGAGTACTTGGCAAGGCAACCACTCACTCCTTCCTCCTTCTCTGGGTTCTGGGGGTTCCTCAGAGGACAACCGGAGTCTCAGGATATGATCGTGAGTAACAGAGAGCTTTCTGGAACATTCCACAGATTGGGCCTCGTTCCCACATCCCCAGGCCACCTGGCATGTCCCCCGCGTCCCTCACAGCCTTCAGGGAGTGCAGAGGAGCTGAGAGTGGCCTTGGCCTCAGGACGCTCCCCTTCCTCCCCGTCCCAGCTGCATTCTTGGGGACAACCTCTATCTCTGAGGACAAGCTTCCTCTTTCATTAAACTCCTCGGTCCCTCCTCCCTGTAGGGCAAGTGAGAATTTGCCTCCTAGAGAGTAGATTGTCACGAGGGCCATAGTATTTCCTCCAGGAGACAAGGGGAGCACTGTACTTACATTCTCTAGGGAGACGGATGCACAATTTCTCACTGTGTCTTGATGAAACGTTGAAGAAAGAATTTAATACTCCAGTCATACACTGCTCTGTGTGCCTGGCTGTATATTTCCCTCTCTGGCTACAAGATGGGCTTTCAAAGGGAAGAATCACATCTTATTTTGTTTGTAGAACAAATGTTTGTGTACAAAGGATATTTGTATGCCACACGTATATTGGCTGGCCGTAAGTTCAGTGGATGACAAGCATGAGAGTAACAGAAACACAAGTGATCAGCAAGTGTAGACAGAGCGTCGTAAAGCCCGGTGCGGGGAGAAGCGAGTTTGGGTGAAGTCAGGAGAGCAGGCAGGGCGAGGGCTCCGGAGCCGCTCCCACCACCTTCCTTCTCATTGATGCTGAGCAGCTGCTCCTGGCATCTGGAAGGCAAGTCCGGCTTTGCTGATCTCTCGCTTTTCAAGAGAAACTAGGACAGATTTTCACATGCTTTTGTCTAATTTTTAAACCTTGGTTGTGAATTGAAAGTGTTTCGTAAACAATCTGTCCATAAAATGAAATATTCTTGCAAACCAGATGTGGCCTGGAGGCAGCTGCTCTGAATCCTCTTGGTTAGAAAAATGAACAATAAGCACAGAAAACAGAAAACAGAAAACAGAAGAGGAGGAAGGATACAGTAGGTAGAAAGTAACTTAAGGAAGCTAGGGCCGTCCTGGGGACCAAAGAAAGTGCTGTGAAGAGCAAAGACAATGAGGGATAAATGCAAGAAGGGTGTAAAAGGCAGGTGAGGGGGGAGGAAGGATGGAGAGCGCTCCATATCACTGTGTCAAAAAGGCCACGTGCTCCACACAATGGCCGTGGAATTGTCTCCAGTTCTCCTGCTCATAAATGCAAACCATCTAATGTAATGGCATACAATCCAACTGAGCTGAAGGAAAGTAGACATTCTTAGTCACTGGAAGAGAGAAATACATATTGAAATACAGTGTATCACATAGAATCGTCAGGACGCTGACGTCCCTCCCTTTCTCCCTTGGGGTGACGCAGAGTCATCACACATCAAATCAAAGTTCTTCAGTGACTGGTATGACCACCTTCTCTATTAGGATTTAGGTTTCTGTTTCCAACAACATAGAAAGTATGTTATCATGACATCAGGTTGTGTCTTATGCATTTTAGGGAGCTTGTGTCCCTAGTGAATTTTCACACGCTTAATGTAAGCACAATATCTGCTACAGAAATCTCTGCCGTGATCTTAATTGGTAACATCAGGAAAGGATGTGCTGATGGATATTCTGTTTACATCCTGTCCCTTCATCACAAAAAAATCTATTAGGAAAGAAAGGGGAAAGTCACAGACTGTATTTTGTTGTCCTCAGGTAAGGTTCAAGTGCAATATTGAAAGTGGACTCTGCTCACCCATATGCGAGCTTGAAGGAGAAGACTCTTGTCTAACCTGGCCAGCCAAGATCTGGTTCAAGAGAGCTCCCTTCAGGGAGGTGGAATATAAAGTATTTCTCAAACCCTCATCTTAGTCTGCTCAGGCTGTCAGGGCTGGGGTTCACACAACACAGACTTACTGACTCACAGTCTGGAGGCTGGAATCCTGGGATCCAGGTGTGAACAGGGCTGGTTTCTCCTGAGTCCTCTCCCCTTGCTGTGTGGACATCCCCTCCCCGTGTCCTCACGTGGTCCTCCCTCTGTGTGTGCCTGTGTCCTCGTCTCCTCTCCTTATGAGGACACCAGTCTTACTGGAGTGGGCCACCCTCCATAAGGTAGTGGCCTCCTTTTACCTATTTGTCCCTTTCTCTCTTTTTCCACGGAGGTGTATTATTTACATGTATGTATTACATCCCTAGAAAAGGAATCCCAGGATCTTCCCTCCTACGTGTTTTCTTCTTTCTTCTTCATGGTCCATGATGCCAGCTGAGGATGTCAGTACAATGAAACCAAACTGGTGGGATGGGAGCAAATTATTTTGCCATTTTTCTAGAACTTTGAGTTGTACATCAGATCTGGGACTCATCACCCCACACTTGTGTAACCTGCCCACGAGGTTTACAACAGTTTTCCCAGCTCTGTAATCATCAGTGATTTCTACTTCACCAATGTAACCAGGCTTCATCATTACGGTTAGAAGCTTGGTGATGACTGTGGAGCATGACCTAATAAGAACCTGGTGTTTACCTCTCTGGCTTTGCTGATGCTCTCGAGAGCTTTGGCCATAGGCACCATTATGGCGGCATGGAAAGATGGGGAAAGAGTTTAGTCATCTCTTTAAAGACCCCATCTCCAAACACAATCACATTCTGAGATCCTTGGGGTTAGGAATTCTACTTATGAATTTTTGGAGGGACAGAGGTTAGTCCATAACACTCTCCATGATTTTTTTTTAATTTCTAGAGTGATTTTTAGTTAATCTTCATATATGAGGAATGATAACTATTTTCTTTCTTATGGTTGTTTTCTGGGGTCGCTTCTACTGCCTCCATCTCAGTCCTGGAAGACCCCCGTGTATCTCCACATCTGTGTCATTTCCATAATCACTGACCACCCAGCTTTTAACCCCATTGTGTGTGTCTTGCTTTCATTTTTATCTTTGTGTCTCAAAAACTTTACCTTTGTGATGAGGGTTTTTAATACTTCGCATTTCTTCCTTTGCTAACAATAACTTTAAATGAGTTTTAGAGAACCCTCAGGGTATATGTTAGAACATTATAAATAAGGACAGCCACGAAGTGTACCACTTATAGACAGCACCTGTGGCCAAATCCCTCTCATGTATTATGGCTAATCTTACTTTCAAACTTGCAAAGTAGACACACAGTTTTAGCCCATTTTATGAATCAGGGGTCTAGATATCCAAAAGGTTTAGTTTCTTGTCCAAGGCCATCATGGTAGAACTTAACCATGAATGACTAAAGCTAAAAATCATGCATCCCCCTCTTGAGGGTGCTTCTCACATTTAAGGTTAATTCTTGTGTCAAAGTTCTGTTGTTAAGGATTCATCCATTTATTGATTCACGCTTTTATTTAATAAACATGTGTTTATTGCTTGCTATGTGCAAGGCATCTATGCTAACACACACTGTAAGTGTGTAAGTGATGGAGGTTGTGGAAGTACATGCACACGCACACATGTGCACACACATACACATGCACACACATGCACGCACACATATACAGACACAGTCTTCCATTTCTGATATTTTGAAAATGACACAGATGTCCTCTAAAGTAACATTTCAGAAAATCTCATGGAAATTAATGCAGATATTGGAACTCAGGTCATAAGAACGAAAATAAATATTTACATTTTGGACAAGTGATCCTTGAGTGGTCCTCTAAAAGAACTCATTGATTAGGTTAAAGATGAGGTTAGCATTACTATAGTGTAATGCCACCTTAAATGTGTGTGGCAAATAGCTACAAAAATGTACAGGAATTGGTAGGTAAAGTTCTGGGCTGTGGATTTAGAGTTTTGAGTATCAGTCACACATCTGTTCTCTGATCTTCAAAAGAGTGCAGCATCTGTGAGCCTCCATCTTCTCATATATCAACTTAATGATTACAATAATTCTGTCTGGCTCCAAAAAATATGGTTACAGACACCGGTGAGTTGCCAAGATGAGATGCCATATTTACAGAGAATAGAAGTTTTGTCTATTTCCCCAAACAGGGAAAACCAGCCAAACAAGTTTTCAAGTGAGATTAGGGAGGTTCAAGAGGGATATGGAAGCTGAGAGGCTAAAGGAAGATGCGCAATAGTCAGATGGGAGACGAGACAGTGGGTGGGATGGAGAAATGACGGGGGACAGCCAGGCGGGTCCGAGAGTCACGTGAAGCAAACGATCTCAACTATAACATGGGGCCACCAAGCAGGTCGTGTGTTTCTCTCCCTCCTCAATCACCTGTCATTTCAGAGCAGCTGGATGAGCGGGGAAATGCCTAGTGTGTCCTGTGAGTGCTAGGTGGAAAGGTACATGTGTTGCACTAAGTGAAATACATCAGTCAGAAAAAGACAGTTCCATATGATCTCACTCATGTGTGGAATTTAAGGAAGAAAACAGATGAACATATGGGAAGGGGGAAGGGAAAAAAGGAGAGAGGAAAAGAAGCCATAAGTGACTTTTTTTAAAAAAAAGTAAGATTCATTTATTTAATTTAGAGAGAGAGAGAGAGAGAGAGAGAGAGAGAGAGCACGCACATGTGTGCAAGTGGGAAGAGGGGCGAAGGGACAGACTCTCAAGCAGACTCTCCAGCGAGCATGGAGCCTGACGTGGGGCTCAACCTCATGACCCCAAGATCATGACCTAAGTTGAAATCAACAGTGGGACACTTAACTGACTGAGTCACCCAGGTGCCCCTCCATAAGTGTCTCTAAATAGTAGAGAACAGGGGCACCTGGGTGGCTCAGTCATTAAGTGACTGCCTTAGGCTCAGGTTATGATCCCAGGGGTGTGGGATCGAGTCCCGCGTCCAGCTCCCTGCTCAGCGGGAAGCCTGCTTCTCCCTCTCCCACTCCCCCTGCTGCTGTCCCTCTCTCACTGTGTCTCTCTCTGTCAAATAAATAAATAAAATCTTAAAAAGGAAAAAGAAAAAACAACAGAGAACAGACTGAGAGTTGATGGAGGGAGGTGGGGGGATGGGCTGGATGGGGGATGGGCATTAAGGAGGGCACTTGTGATGAGCTCTAGGTGTGGTATGTAAGTGAGGAACCACTGAATTCTACTCCAAAAACCAATATTGCACTGCATGTTTACTAAAATTTAAATAAAGGAAAGATACATTATTGCTGATGTTTATTTTGACCTCAGAAGTGGCAATTTCATAGGGATCAACTGAATACATTCCCATATGTTAGGACTGTTTAATTTAATTTTGTTTTTATCCTCATGTGATGGGACTGAGGACTGCAGGGAGCATCATCCATAAAGTTATTTCAGTAACAGTTCACAGTTGGGTGTGATAGCCGGCTCTAGCTTGGTGTTTATTAATTCATTTCTTTTTAAAAAAATCACCTCCTCTTCCGACATTCAATCCTTAATTATCGGTGTTTTCCAAATATCATCATTGGCTCTCCTCGTGCACATTAAAAAAAAAGACTTTAGGGCGCCTGGGTGGCTCAG
The DNA here is from genome assembly GCA_002007465.1 of Ailurus styani. Lineage (NCBI taxonomy): Eukaryota > Metazoa > Chordata > Mammalia > Carnivora > Ailuridae > Ailurus > Ailurus styani. The sequence goes on from LNAC01000905.1 coordinate 126,445, forward strand.
TGGGTTAAAGCCTCTGCTTTCGGCTCAGGTCATGATCTCAGCGTCCTGGGATCGAGGCCCGCATCGGGCTCTCTGCTCAGCGGGGAGCCTGCTTCCTCTTCTCCCTGTCTCTCTGTCTGCCTCTCTGCCTACTTGTAATCTCTCTCTCTGTGTCAAATAAATAAATAAAATCTTTAAAAAAAAAAGACTTTAATTTTTAGAGCTGGGTTTAGACTTTCAGAAATATTCAGTAGAATGATATTCAATATTTTCACTGAAAAATTGGGTGCAAAGAATTCCCTTATTTCCCTCCCTCTCCCCCTCACCACATTCCCTATTATTAACATCTTGCATTACTTGGTATATTTGTTATAACTTATGAGTCAATATTTGGGTCTAGTCATTTAAAGTTACTTACAAGAAGAAATGAAGATAATGAAGGTAATCCTTGAGCATAGAATGGTTGCACATGAAATGTGTATTAGCTCTTGCTGCTATTAAATGCTTGATCATTTATTCTGACCTGAACATTTGTGTTTCCCCTGCTTTGTCCCCCTGCCATGATTTTTCTCATCATTGCTGTGTTCAGCTTCCTCTTGGAATGTCTTGCTGTCCTCTTCTCTGATTGAATGCTCTCATATCTTTTCTTTGGACATCTTAGACAGGATTATTAACCTTGTCACATTGCTGGGAAGCTAAGAACTCAAGTATCTTGACTAAGGTCAAATAGCTAGAAAATGCTGAGCCATCACTGAGCTCAGTCTGTGTGGATTTCCAAGCCACGGATGCGTGTGGCTTCCTGGTGGTGGAACATTAGGGGTAGGGAGAGGGTTTCCTGGGAGAGAGTGTGCTCTTGACAATGACTCTGCATAGCCCTGTCCTGGGAAGATCAGGAATCATCAGAACCACATAGATAAATGAGCTAAGTTTAGAAAATGCTTCATGGGTCATCTCAGACTTTTTTTTAAACCATTCTCCTCTAGCACAAGACTGATGATATAATTTCATGCTTAAATATCTTCCATAGAGATCAAAATCCAAATCAAGTCCTCACTTCTTTAAAATTTTTACAAAGACCTACGTAAAAATGCAGCTCTAGAAGTCTCTGTGAACTTTATATCCACCCAGAGCCAGTGAAGTGCTTTGGCTTGGGCCGTTGTGCAAGTCACAGTATCCTGGATGCCACATGTCCTCCATCTGCTGGTGAAACCACGCGCTCATGCTCGCTCTCAAAATATCTGCTCCAGTGCCAGCTGCTGTTTCTGTTTGTTTGTGGTGATCCAGCCTCTTAGCAATCTCCCAGGGCACAGTCCAAGATTATTACCCTTGTCACATTGCTGTACACTAGGTCTCCAGAACTTACTCATCTTATCGTGGAAAGTTTGTACCCTTTGCCCAGTAGCCCCCTATTCTTCCAACCCCCACCCTACTCTTGACTATGTTTCTGTGACTATCTTACACTGATTGTTGTGATTATTTCATAATGTATATAAAACATCAAGTTGTACATCTCAAATGTATATAATTTTATTTGTCAGTTATCTATCAATAAAGCTGGAAAAAAATACACCTATTCGTTAAGACTTCCTGAATCCCTATTCCCAGAAGCTTACCTATGCCACCCACTGCTTCATCATAGTGTGTTCTCAGATCTGTTTGTCTGCTCTTCCCTTGTTCTCCTCAAGACAGGAGCTCCTGAGTACCTGGTAAAGTCATAGAACATAACTTGTTTTCTAGATCAGATGGATGACTCGATCCATATTGTTAGTAGCTGTTGAAGCACTGATACCATTAAATGCTTCCCATCTCGGTATGGGGCTGGTTTAGAGTGGGGCATGAGGTCACTGAGAAGACTGTGAGTTGTAACAAGATTCAGCTCACTGTGGCTGTTGCAAATAAAAAGGGCCTGTGAAACAGCAGTGAGCTCAGGAGGGCATTGTTGGCAAGGGAATGTGCATCCTATGTGTTTACTTAAATCTTAAGTGTTCCTGTTTCTGGATTCTCTAGGTAGTGTCTATACTCCTCTCACTTGGTTCCTAGTTACCCTCACAACTTTAGTAGCTTCCCCAGGCAGCGAGTGAACAGGCTGATCTACTGACCTGACCTGTCTCACCTGTACTTGTTTCCTCCTATTCACCGAAGGGCGGCTGATGTGAAGAGGCTTGCTCTCGCCAACGCCTGTTCCTCCTGCGGGCCAACTGCATAGGCCCAGGGCTTTGCCAGGCCTCCTCTGCTTCTGTGGTCTGCAGGTGGCTGGAGGCCGTGTGCTCAGCCTGACCCGTGAGTCTTCCTTCACTACTCCTCCGCAAGGATGCTTTGTTTCTCGGTTGCTCCTGACCCCAAAGCCTGGTCAGTGAGGGCACAAGTGGTCTTGAAGAATGATAGTTCAGCAACTGACTCATCTAGTTCTGTTACAGGTTTATCAGAATAAATTAGATTTATTTTTTCCTAAGAAAAGTGTTTTATGTGATTCATTTCTAAATTGGAGTAGAGGACTTGGAAAAATGACTCTGTGGTCCTTTCCTATTTTCTTCTTATTTTATGAAGTAAAATTTAATATTTTAACCTGCACTGAAATATTCATGTACAGGAACACAGATTTCCATATAAAGCAGAAAAATCCAATCCATTCTAAATTTTTTTTTGTAGTACTGCATTTTCTAAGTCAATGTTTGCCAAGAAACCTATTCAATTTTTTTTTCCTTTTAGTAAGGCTCATTTATTTCAAGAGCAGCTTCTATTTGAATCAACCATCACTCTTCTTTTACTATGTGCACTGAATTTTGTTAGATGTTAGGGTGGTGACCTGGTTATCGATACTTCATTTAATTGTCAAATTTAGCTCTAGCTCTGACACTTAATAAATAACAATAAAGATGTTATGAAAAATCCCAAGACAGAGGCATCAGCTGTGGACTGTTTAGTCAAAGTATATTATTAATTTCCTATTTACAGCTGAAAGATCAGCCAATGCATTGTTTCCCTGGAAGAATCTAAATATTAGCGACATGGGCCAAGCAAGCTTGAACAAGCCGTTCTAAATCTCATTTCCTTGTCTAGCAGTGACATCCCTTACATCTCCGTGCGACCCTGTCACAGAACGTCACATCAGAGAGGGTCGGAGCATCCAGGATGGCTCATTCTTAACCCAACGCCAAAGAGACTCATGTTATTTCCCAACATATTGATGCAACAAATAATTCCGAAGGAGAATCTGGCAATAATTCATGGTTACTTGCTCAAAGGAACCCTTAAAAGGTGATCTTGCTGAACTTACTGCATTAAATATTTCTTTGGACGTCTACATTCAAAAATCATTTTTAAAGCAGATTGGAGGAGGAATGGACTATGAAATAATGTCTTTAAGGGGTCTGTCTTGGGGGGCGCCTGTAAGCGTCTGCTCCCAGACACAATCAGACCTTGTTCCTTAACCCCGCATTGGACTTGTAGTTCTCTGTTTGCGCCGTGTCTGGCATTCTGCTGACCCAGATGCTCTCGCTGTTTGTTTATTAGACTTCATGACCAATACCTGTGTTAAGTAACTGCTTCCTCAACAGTCAAATATGGTTCTCTTTTTTCTCTTCAGTCAGTATATTTTTGCTCCTTGCTTTTCTCTGAGTCCTTGGTTTATTATTAAATCTCTCAAAATGACATTCCATGCCATGATCTCTACTCCCTAATAACTCAGTTTGACACCCTAGACATTGCTGTCAAGCCTCTGGCTACGTTGGTAATAGCGCATTGCTCTTGCATTATCTAATGTTTAATCTCGACAGTAACATGATGGCTCCTGCTAAATAAATCACTTCATGCTCTGGTTTAATTTCAAGTGCTTTTTCGGTTGGAGTGGCAAATACTATACTTTTGAGATATATATATCTAGTTTCTACCTCAGGCAAATCCTTCAGTCTATTGCCTACCAGTAACAAATGACCTAAACTTGGTCTTAGAAGGGATATAATAAGATAGTACAATTAGATTTTCTTTAAAAATATATTCCATGTATCATATACAAACATCATATATGCTTCCAAAATACTTATAAACATTTTTAGTAAGAAAAATAAAAATATAATTTTCTAAAATATCATCATATTGCCAGTAGCTTCTCTCAAGCTTCAGATATTTAAAAGACCTCATTTAGTATAATTATTATGCTCTTCTCATCTGAGAGGAAATATGTTTTAAGGGCAAACAACTTTCATTGAGCAATAAATAGAACAAAAACAGATGATTATACCACCAAGACTCTTATGGAAATCAGTTCAGACATCTAGTTTGGAAAAAGGTATCTATGGTGAGTGAAAACTCAAAAACATGAGTAGAAATATTTGAAAACCTATAACTTGCCAAAATCAGTGTCCTAAACATATCACTAGTTCGAATGTGACATGTCTTTTGTCTGTATCTTAAGGAAGACTTTGAATTGAGACCAGCTTTTTTCTGGTTAAGGGCCAATATTTCATGACTCCAGTCGGCACCCTATGTGTCTTACCAAAAATATCATTGCCTTCTCTTAGCATATTTATGACACAAACTCTTTCTTGGGGCCTTTGGAACTTGCTATAACATCTCTCTTAAACTTAATATATTACCTCAGACTGCTGTAATAAAATACCATTGACAGGTTGGCTTCAACAGCAGGAATTTAGAGCTTACAGTTCTGCAGCTCAAGTCCAAGATTAAGGTGCCAGTAGGGTGGAGGACCCTCAGTTTGCCAGTAAGCTAGAAGACTCTTTGCAGATGGCGGTCTTCTTGCTGTGTCCTCATGTGGCAGAAAGAGAGACAGAGTGGGGCAATGGGCTCTGGCCTCTTCCTCTTCTTATAAGGGTACAAGTTTCATCATGGGGGCTCCTCCCATGACCTCATTTAAACCTAATTATTTCCCAAGTGCTCACCTCCTGCCACCATCCCACTGGAGGTTAGGGCTTCAATCTATGAATTTTGAGGGACATACACATTCATAGAACACAGCGTTCCTCTCCACGTGTGCCTTGGGTCAAAGTCCTTGTCTGACTTCCTTTGTTGCTCAACATTATGAGGGCCTATTCATCTCCCACATAACTGCATCCATAGCTTCTGTTTCTTGCCATTGTTATATTGGTTTGTATTTCAGTAGAACATATCTCTTTCTAAAATGTAAAAGAAGTACGATTTTTGCTAAAGAAATATTAACTCATACATACATTGAAAGTAATTTGGAAAGCACCATTAAATAAATTTCCAAGTATCAGATATTGTCAGCTATGTTTTTTCTAGATTGCCTGACTCTCTACAGATAGTTAATAATATTCCTTCCAATCACTGAGTTAATCTGATATAGAAAGTTAAGAAAAATGTATCACAAGCTGATGATGATTTGAGAAGTTAATATTGTGTGCATTACTATGGAAGAATTTCTTTCTCGTTTTTCTCGTTGTTGCAGCTAACCATCAAATTAGTAGGATTTTCCTTAAACAGGTCCCAAAGTTTCTTTCTACATAACTTTTTAAAATTTTATTGGATATAATTGACAAATACATATCCTAAATATTTAAGGTGTACAACATGATAATTTGATATACATGTGCATTGAAATAATTGTAGCATTCAGACTGATTAACACACTCATCACCTGACATAGTTTACTCTCCTTTTTTTTTTTTTTTGGTAGGGAAATATTTATTGGATTTTATCGAAGATTTGTAGCTGAGTACAACAAGAACGATGGTCCAAGCTTACCACATTACCAAAAATAGAAGTCTTTATCATTTTCAAAGCAGAAGGAGATTTCTGTCCCAGTGCATGCTACATTTCTCAGGAGTTAGTAAGCAAATGCAAATCTGATCTCCAAATCAAGAATTCCTTCATAAGCAGAATTCAAATCTGTCTTCCACCTTGCATTTACATTTTGTGAATCCTGCAAGATTTAGATATGAATAGAAATCACACACACACACACACACACACACACACACACACACACACACACACGGAAATTTCAATATTCCCTCCCAGGTTCAGGGTCTCAGATAATCACTCTCCTTGTACACATGGGGATATTATTAGCACAATGTGTGTGATGACGTAAAGGGAATGTTTGGTGTGATGCTGCTTTCTTTCATGGATTCCATATCAATACAGATACTTTTGTCATTTAATATGTGATATTTGATTTATAAGTTTGATAATAATGCCATGGTTTTTTGAATTCTCAGTTATAATTAACCCTCTATAGTATGTTTAAGATGTACAGACAAAATATAAGAGAATAGGCCCGTTTCCTGTGCTTTGTGATGGGTGTATATAACATATGCTGAGTCATGCAGCTATGTAATGACTTTCAGGCTTTCACACCAACCTTTACACTCCGCTTATTCTTTCTAAGGGTGTTTTCCATCCAGTTTTATGAATTTAGACTTACACATGAGTTGAAATTTGTTTGTTGAAGATCTTTCATCGTTTCACAAAAATTACATCAGAAAATGAATATTTCTACTGAAGAAATTCAGTCATGGAAGTTTCTTTGTTGGTTGGTTTGTTGTAAACCCTTGCAAACATTGGTAGTCTCGTAGTCAAAACTTTTCTGGGAATATTACATCCCCACCAAGCTGAACATCAATCATTTGACCAGAAGCCTGGTGAGCCTCTCAGGAAGGGAACTTTCCTGTGCGTTCCTATGCTTCCAGGCTCCTCCAATCTGTGGGTCTAGGAGCTGAGAGAATCACTCTTGGAGAATGGTGGTCATTGTCATGACATTGGGACGTAGCTTTTTGGGTGTACACGTATATTTTAAAACGTGATCTACCAGACACACCTGCCATTGTTACAATATGAAAGTATCTTTGTGTGTGAATTAAAAGCCTCTTTGTAAGCCACAGCCAATTTCTCAGTAAATGTCAAAGGTGAAAACATTACCATATATGTAGAATTTTGCATTCTGTAGTTGCTGAGTTGGGCTACCGTCCCGCTCACAAAGACCCACCAGGAATCTCATCAAGGCCACACACCTCCTTGTGGAGACAGGATCTGAAACTGTGGCTGGCTTCTCTTTCCTTTCTTTTCCACCTGACTGAAAGGCCCTATTTCAGATATCTGCATACCCACATAAAATTATCTTTCTGTTTAAAATGAAACAAGTAACTAACAGTTGAGCCAGGCCCGGAATTTTCCAGAACCGTTCAAATATGGCTGCGTATGGTAGGGTCAGCGCTCCACTGCTTTCGCACCACAAACAAGGCCAGGTGCTACTGTGAACCCCACTGGTTTATTATCTCACATGCCTATGAACCCTCCTAAGGTCCATGGAAATGATGGGGGGGTGATTTTGTTCATCCGAGCCTGATTTTACAATGAAGCACGAATGAGTCATTATTTCATCGACAGCGAATCTTCCGTCTAGATTTCCAGTGGGAGACTCAGTCCAGAAACACCAGGCTGGTTGTATCTCGTCCTCCATGGTCACACATCTTCACTTCAACAAAGGAAGATTAAATTATCCTTCGTAATTTGTAAAAAAGTAAACCGAACGTTAATTCTCTTGCCATCTTATGCATCTTTCACATTTTGTTTTATTTTTCAGTAGAGAGTAAAGTTACACAGAAGTGTGTCTATATTCACTAAGGGGAAAGTATAGACATTACTTTTGTAGTGTTGCATGAGCACATGTGTGCTTGCGTGCGCGCGCACACACACACAGACACACACACACAATGTACATATATTGCCTTCCACATTCCTTTTTTCTCCTAACGGCCCTCCCCTTCCCTTCTGTGTCTCCCATTTTCAGAATCTGCTTCTGTGCTTTCTCCTCTGCTTCCAACTGGCATTAAATTACTTCAGTCTTTAGATCCTTGCATCTGATTAGATCCTTGCCTCTGATGCTGGTGCACGTGGCTGCATAAAATAGAAAATGCATTTGGGTAGGAAGTTCAGAATTACCAAACATTCTGTGCAGCTCAGGAACTTTAAAACCCACTGAGAGGAAACCACAGCGTGACCGTGACCTCAAGTGCCCCTAGTTTTGGTGCAGAGTCTTCAGTGCTGTGCTCGGTAGGGCACAGGGAGGATCACTAGATAATGTGCAGAAGAACTAGGCACGTGTTAACACGATCTCTCCATCAACACAAGGACATTAGTCAGTTTCTGGAGGAAAAATAAATTTAGTGAATCTAATAACTCGCCGTGATTTTGTGGGTGAGTCTCTCCACGTCATTAAGTGAGTTCTGTGCACGTACGTTGTGCATGCGTGGCTGACATACTGTAACTTTAAGGAAAAATACGGAAACATAATGCAGACGATTTGAGTCACTTGAGTTAATTTTTTTCTTTTTGTTAATTTCAGCATGAAAAAGAGATTCATAATTTAAAAACAAGTCACAAGGAAGAAGAGATCCAATTGTGGTTTTCATTGTTTTCCTTTCTCAGCTTTATTGGTGTATATTTACTATAGAAACACTTCACATATTTATTGAATATATTTTGGTGAGTTTGGACACACAGACAGCCGTGATGCTGTCCCCACAATCAGAGTAATAGACACAACTATCACCTCCACACGATTGCTTCCCTCGCCCTTTTCTTCTGTTCTGTGTGGAGAATCCTTGGCCGGAGATGTGCCGTCCTGGCAGGATTTTCGGGTCAGCGGTGTTGTGAAGTGCAGACAACAGGTGCTGTAACGAGGCTCCAGAACTTACTCACCTGGCAGAGCAGTCACTGTAGACCCACCGGACAGCAGTGTAAGTGAGAAAGAAGGGCATATTTGAGGGTTAAGAGCCTTTCGTGTCATTACGTCCCGGACATGACTGTCTTTTCATCTAAATGTCAAATGTGGTTGTTCACAAAACAAGGTGTTGGTTCACAAGGTAAATGTGGCGGGTGACTGTTGTAGAGTGCTCGGAGCGCTGTCACAGAACGCCACGGGCCGGGGGTCTATAAACAGACCGGTGCTCCTCGTAGCTCTGGGGCTGGGATCCAAGAGCAAGGCCCCAGTGATGTGGGGTCCGGTGAGGATCCACTGCCCGGTTCCTACAGGGGTCTTCTCGAGGTCCCCACGTGGAGGAGGTGCTGGGGGCTCCCTGGGGTCTCTATTTCAGGCGCCCTATCCTCACCACCTCACAGGGTCCTATCCTCACCACCTCCCATCACAGGGCCCTATCCTCACCGCCTCCTCCCCACAAAGCCCCGCCTTCCTGCACCGTGACCCGGGGGTTAGAGTTAAGCTGTGAATTTGAGAAGACACAAACACACAAACACCGAATCTACAGCTGCCACCTTCAGTCAGTAAAACTCCTATCCTCTGAGAACCAAACGATGACATCATCATACATTTCCAATGAAAATATAATGCATAACTGGAAAACAAATGCCTGATTTCCTACAATTAACTTAGAAATAAAGCATAATTTTCGTATCAGCAGGCTTGCAAATATTTACTTTGATTGTGGTTTGAAAATGTGATAGAGTGCCTCCATTTTCTTCCATAAATATGAGTTTGTATGTGTAAATAATCCAGATGTAGAAAATAAAGACAATTTATGTAACTTCTTAATGAATTCCTATAAGCCTTTAATTAAGCACATAAATCATCCTGAAGCATTTGAGTCTAATTGCTTCTTGAATCTGGTGTAGCTTCTGAGCTACATTATTATTGATCTGAAAATTACAGAGGGTTTCCATGACTTTCCTACCTCTGATTGATGCCACTTATTTCCTCCTTTCAAATGCCCGGGACATGGACAAGACATATGTTTTGTCACCTGATAACTAGCCCGGCTCGTGATCCAGGCTGAGCTCTGTGTCCCAGAAAAGCATCCAAGGATGACAGTTAGTGAAACTTCCTTTCATGGCATCATCTTTAAGGGCTTTGTGGATGACAACAGAAATCAGTCCCTGTCCTCAAGAAGCTAAGAATTTAGTTGAAGTGCCAAGAAAAATACAACGGGAAGAAAGAAGACATATGTTTTGAAGGTTAAACGATAGCTCTAATGTATAAAATCCCACACTGTGCAGAGGGGACGAAACTTTTGGACCCAAAGGGCCAGCGCTGACTTCTTGGAAAGCATCTGAGTTGGAAAGCATCTGACCTAGACTGAATATTAATAGGAGAAAGAAAGGAATGGGCTTTCAGTTAGGTTTTCTGGGTTGGGCAGAGAATGTGAGCACAAGAAGGATTGTCCTTCAACATTATTGAACCCAGTGAAGTGTCTTATCACACCCACACAGGGATACTGATGGAAGGGGATAAGTTGTTTTACTTGTTTGTTTTTTTTTTTAAGATTTTTATTTATTTTTTTGACAGAGAGAGAGATCACAACTAGGCAGAGAGGCAGGCAGAGGGAGAGAGAGAAAGAAGCAGGCTCCCTGCTGAGCAGAGAGCCCGATGCGGGACTCAATCCCAGGACCCTGGGATCATGACCTGAGCCGAAGGCAGAGGCTTAACCCACTGAGCCACCCAGGCGCCCCAAGTTGTTTTACTTAAACCAGTCTTTCCCAATGGAGGCTACACTGCCCCCTACAGTTGTGTCCTGTACACGGTTCAAAGTCATCCTTTACTCCTTTCATTTTTTTTTCTCCATGTCAATTTAGGGAGTTATAATGATTTTAGGGATTTTTAAAAATTATGTATGTAGGTAGGTTCTATTGTCAATGGATTTTTGGCTATATATAGTAATACATATAAAGTACATAAACATAAACATGCATGTGGATCGATGAAGTCTTCTGTGTTGGATTATGTTTTAAAAACAGACACAAATAAAATCAACACTGCACCGGCAGAGGTATCCGTGGTGGGAAGTGGCCAGATCCGTATACGCTGCTCCCTGGGACAGCTTAGCTCTCTCCCACCTGCCGGCCTCCCTGCGTAACTGTTTTGCTCACCTGATCCTCCTCCTGCCTCTGAACAGCTGACCCCTGCCCTGGCTCCAGCCCCTCACCCTTCAGGTTTGGGGCTTCTACTTCGGATGCTCTGTATCACTCTGTACCACTTAGCCCATTTTATCTTTTATTCATAACCCTGTACGGTCGGACATTACCCTTTCTATTGAGCCAGTTTGTGGCACCTTGTAGACACCCAGTACGTTGTGCTGGATGCAGGATGTGCAGGCCCCAAACCAACTCATCTGGGCCCACGGTTGAGGAGCTACAGATGGACAACATGGATATCAATTAACAGAATTTTAATATATCCTGATGCCATTAAGTTCTTGATGAAGAGACTGTATAATGTGGCATTATTCACACATTCATAATAGCCTGAAGACGCCTAACGCCACAATTTCACTGAGATAAAATGTAAAATTTGAACCAGATATTTGCAAAAACAACCAATGATACACACGTGTGAGTCAACGCAAGCAATCACACAGTTGAAGCAGAAATTTATACGAACGATATGTATTTTTTCATCCTAAAACCTACCTTTCGGAACCCTGCGGTTGTACCTGATCACGGATAAACCGGCTGGGAGGATGGACACTCGCAACGCACCTGCCTTTTCTGCTTGGAAAGGCTTCGATCACACGCTTCTTGCCTTCCTTCTCCTGGCTGCTGGATTTATAGCTAAACGGCTTCTGGTCTGTTTTGTCTGATGACTTATGCCCATGAAACGAGCCCCATTCTTCACCTTTTATTAATAAATGTGACTTTCCTTTGGTTCTTTCATGCTTTTTGTACTTTCTTTAAATTTCTCTCGATTATTTCTGGTGTGCTTGCAAAATAAGTACATTAAAGGATGTTTTCTCTTTTGCTCCTAATGTCCACCCTGATGAGCTCATTATATCTTCGGCTTCTTAAAAACAACGGCAACAGAATGGATCAATATATTTAGAATGTTGTCTAAATTACACTGTCTCCTCTTGCTGAATTACACTTATAGCTTGAAGACGCCGACCTAGAAGATAGGACTTGAGGTTTTCCCAGTGAAATACATTCCATGCTTCCTTCAAGTTTGTTTAATTAACCAGAAAGCTAAGACCAATAACTTTAAAAAAATTAAAATTTTTGTACACGTCCATTCAGGGACTCTGACATTTGTTTTCTCCTATTATTTACTCTCTTCAGCTGTTTCATATTTCAGAAAATATTAGCATTTATAATTGTTAATCAGTTACCATATGCATTAGAAATTTTCAAAGAGGGGAAGGTATTCATTCACCTTATGTATTTTTCCCTTAATATTCCAACGTCCTTTAAGATTATAGCAGACTCAACCAGGCAAAGATGCAAATGAGCTTATTAAGGAACATGGACTGATTTTTTACAGGAAGTACTGTCTCTCCAAATCTTATACCACCGATTGGTTTTTTCCATACAAATATTTTGTTTTATATTTCTTGCATGTGTGTAAATATATGGGAAAAGGAGGGCTGGGCTATCGTGGAAAAGGAGCTGGAGTGAGAAGTGGCAGAAGTACATCCCAGTTTCATCCTGGACAGCCAAGTGGTTCTTTGATCTGGGCATGCCGTTCATATGGGAGGGGAAATGGGTCCAGGAAGGTCAATATCCCCCGTAATGTCTACGTCGCCAGGCTCTTTTGAGGGTAAAGTAAAAAATAAAAAAGACGTGTGCATTTTAAAATTTATAAAACTAGGCAATAGAAATTATATTTCACCTCTATATTTGGTGTGGGTGTGTTTTTCATCAAAGAGCTTTTCTAGTGTCAGTGAATCACCACACCTTCATCTACGTATTTCAACTTTTAGGTTTATGCTAAAATGTAGCAATTCCATAGTATATGTTTATTAGGTGTCCTCGCTTTTTCCCAATCCTATGTCTGTATAAGACCGATTCTGGCATATACACAGCGATCAGTACCGAGGCCCCACAGAGTGAATTACTGTTAACTTAAGTAAAGGGAAGACAGTTTGTCAGTGGCATCTACACTATTTTGCACTTATAAGAACTTTGTTTTCTCTATTTACATAAGAAAGATGACACTTATTTAACCATGATAGTCACTGAAAATATAATTTGGGACAAAATGCCTTTTTTTTTTTAACCTAGGAATGCTTCTCCAGCGTTGTTCGTTGCCCCAGACTATGGAAGGTGGTTTGGGACCCCGCGGTGGAGAGGCATAAATTCCCTACTTTGAGTTGAGGGGAGAAAGAGAAAACAAGACTTGCTGACTACATGCAGGAGTCTGCCTGCTCTGCGGGGGAGCCTGCGGGGGCCTGGGAAGGCTGCTGTGTCAGGAGCCTGGTCCTCATCTGACGCGGGGTCCCCCAGGTCCTCTGTCTGTGTGTCTCATCGTCATTCACAATGTATGCTGCTTTCAAACGGTGACGCCTGCCATTGGGTTTGGATGTTTTTCACACTAGCTGTTTCATTGACATTAGATCGTCCAGTTGAGTGCACGTGGATATGGACACAGAGTCTCTGTGTGTCCCCCGCCCCCCATTCCTATCTTGAAGTCCTAACCCAGTATGACGGGGCTGGAGGTGGGGCCTTTGGAAGGATTAGGTTTAGTGGGGTCCTGAGCAGGGAGCCCCGGTGATGGGACTAGGGCCGGTCCCAGGGAACAGAGCCCGCTGTCCGTCTTGCTCCCTGCCTCACCGTGCGGAGTGACCAGCCCTCAGCAAACCCAAGCTCCACCTGCTCTGGGCCTCCAGCCTCCACAGCTCCGAGAAGTCAATGCATATGAGTCGGAGCTGCCTGCTCTTCTCTAGGGCCTTACCCCGTGCAGAGCCCGCGGCAGGTGCTCAGCCTGTGATTGCTGAGGAGGGGTGGACCCTGAAACATCCCTGGCGACAGTGGGCTTCTAGAACGCGTGCACCGCTGCACAACATCTCCCCCCGCCCCCGTCCCCTCCCCTGCGACCTGCCCTGGCCGCAGACACAGCCACACAGGTCCATGAAGCGGTGCGTGCTGGAAGTTTCGCCTGGCGTCCATGCAGACGCGGAAATCCCAGAACTGCACAGAGCTCGCGGACAGAACTGAGCTCTGCATGGAGCTCCTGGCAGGATGCGGCAGGGAGTCCAGGGGGGGCCTTGCACCTGGGTCAGTCTGGGGGGGCTTGCACATGCGTCAGTCTGGGGGGTGGGCTTGCACCTGCGTCAGTCTGGGGGGGACTTGCACCTGCGTCAGTCTGGGGGGGCTTGCACCTGCGTCATTCTGGGGGGGGCTGACACCTGCGTCAGTTTGGGGGGGCTTGCGCCTGCGTCAGTCTTGGGGGCGTGCACCTGCGTCAGTCTGGCGGGGCTTGCGCCTGCGTCAGTCTTGGGGGCTTGCACCTGCGTCAGTCTGGGGGGGCTTGCGCCTGCGTCAGTCTTGGGGGCTTGCACCTGTGTCAGTCTTGGGGGCTTGCACCTGCGTCAGTCTGGGGGGCTGACACCTGCGTCAGTCTGGGGGGGGCTTGCGCCTGCGTCAGTCTGGGGGGCTTGCACCTGCATCAGCCTGGGGGGGCTTGCACCTGTGTCAGTCTGGGGGGGCTGACACCTGCGTCAGTCTGGGGAGAGCAGCTCTTCCCCCCTGTCCGTTCTGCTCCCCAGTCCGTCTGACGGACACGGGGGGAGAAGGCAACCAGGCCCCCCGAGTCCTCGCGCTGACGTCCTGTGGGGTGTGGGCAGTCTGCCCGCAGGAATCTGGCCGACGCCCCGACCTCTTGGCAGGGCGGTAGGATTGGAGAAGCATGTGCCTCTACGGCGCGTGAGGAAACCAACCGTGCTACATTTACCAGACTATTGCGGATCTTCGGGACTGCTCCGTGGCTCTCTGCTTCTCCTTAATTCAGCTAGGATGCGATAAATACTCCTCAGTCAGGAAGGACCACGATCGTTCCTCAAGTCCTGCCGTCCTGATCTGGAATTTTCTCTGCCTTCTGTCTTTCCCGAAGAGCTTTCCAGGGCCGTTGCAGACTCTCCTGTCTACCTTATCATACCTTTCATTTTTAGGAAGGCTAACCCTGGCACGTGGGCTTTTTCTGTCGGCCAGTGCCAGCACTCTGGCACCTTCTCCTACCCTCCCAGGCACCCCACATCGGTGGGTCAAGATGCTAGGGAAACAGGGGTCCCCGCCGAGGGGACGTTCTGGCTCGTTTTCTTTCAGGACCCTCCGAGAAGGCGAGGTGCTCACCTGTGCTGAGGGGGCGGCAGGTGTGCTTTATTTTCTCAGGTGTGTCTGGCCGGAGAACGTGCCCATGATGAATGTTCGGAGACGTGCGTTCCTTGGAACGCACCGTTGTCCCCCTCACCGGCCGACTCGTGCTCTGGGACTTGCCAGCTTCCATCCTGCAGACCCGCCGGGTTCCACACATCTGTCTGAGCTCGGGGTGAGCTCCCCATCTGCTCCCGCCCCTCCCTGAGGATGGGAGCCTCCAGCGGGAGTCCCTGCCTGACCCTCACCTGGTGGCCCGTGCAGGGGTGGGAGACTGTCACTGGTCACCTTAAGTCCCCTCGCGGACACCCAACCCTGGGGGCCAGGACCAGGAGATGAGCTTCCAGCCCGCGCCAGGCATGCGAAGGGCTCGTTCCGCAGACACAGCGCATCCCCAGCTCTATTTGGGGTCCTTCCTGAGCTCTGCTCCGTAAGCGTGCCCTTGTCCAAGCTGCACCACACTCACCTGCTGTCGAGACCGCAGCAGCTCGGGCTGGAGGTGTCCACACCCCCCACCCCATTTCACTCCCTGCTAGAAGCAGATTGTCATTTCACAGGTGGGATGGAAGTGTTTTGCCTCGATGGCTCTTTACTAGGGTTTGGTGTTCTCACATCTATCTATCTATCTATCTATCTATCTATCTATCTATCTATCTATCTATCTATCTATCTATCCATCTGTTTCTGTTTAGATCTGGGCAGTGCCTTCTCTCCTTCCTCCCTTCCTTCCTCCCCTCCCTCCCTCCTTCCTGCCTCTCCTCATCTAGATATCTACCTAGATTTAGATCTGCCCCTGGCTATCTCTAGATATCTCTCTATATCTACATTTATCTGTATTTACATCTGTATAGACCTATAGCTGCCTGCTTTCTATCAATCTACCAGCTCAATAGTAAAGTAGATTTGGATCTCTATCTGGAATTATCTCCCTCATATTTAAGATTGAAGTGTTTTGTGTCTGTCCTCTTCCTTTCCATGTTTTTCCATGTAGAGTTGTCCTTTCAGTAGAATAACCCTTTCCAAATGTAATGATTTCTGATATGTGTTTTATTTTATTTTTACATTTTGATGAGACTTATACACATGCCCTACCATACACAATTAGGCATTTTTTGCTCTTTTCTTTACCTCTGTAATTCAAAAAGTTGAATAATTCAACAGAAGCAGCAATTTAGGTAGTAAAAGCACGTACATATTTCCCGAACACTTTAATCATGCAGAATGGTTGCTGCTGGAGTACTTTATTTCTAGAAATTGTGACCCCAGGACTCTCGTCTGTGTTGCTGATGCATAATTAAAAAACAATTTGCCTGCAGTGGTGAAGAAGATGCTCCTGGTGGTTTTTGTGTAGGTGTAAAATGCACCCTGGATCTGGAAGATTTAGTACAAATTCTAATGTAAAATATCTCGATACATTTTAGACTAAGCACACAATGAAATGATTATATTTCGGACATATTGGCTTAAACAAAATATATTATTGAAATTATTTCACCTGTTTCTGTCTACTTCTCAAACATGTCTACTGGATCATTTTAAACCATATATGTGATCCACATTCTATTTCTACTGGACAACACTGCTCCTGGTCTCTGTAGGTCAGTTTAAAATTGGTTTTATTCGTAATTCTGAGTACGATGCGATCCCATTGAAGGGTTTTGAGCAGAGGAGCGATGTGGTTTTACCGTAGGAAAATGTCACTTGGCTGCTGTGGGGAAACACCCTTAGTGGGGGAATCAGGCCAAATTCAGTGTGGACCAACGGGGCAGGAGCCCGTTGCAGGATCGCAAACAGATGAGCTGCTGACATTGCCAGTGGGGGTGACCGTTGCGGTGCTGAGAATCTGTCAGCCCAGGTACAAACTGAAGGTAGTCCTTGAAGGGTTTGACATGTCTGTGGAGTTTTACATTTTATGAACTATTTCTTGTATTTTTTATTCTTTAATCAGGAAGCCATCCATTACACCACTTTCACTTCCCCTCAGTGTCCCCTGAAACTTCTACCTAAACCAATGGCCTCCTACCATGGTTGGTGTTCAGTCCCAGTCTCCTGCCTCAGGGCCTTTGCACCTACAGTTATCTCTACCTACAGTGCTCTTTCTTCCAACTAGCCAGTTCTATGCATCACTAAGAGATCTATCCACTTAATCCTATTTTTTCCTAAAGATTTTCCAGTACTCCTTTCCCTAGAACGTAGATAGGTTTTGAAATAGGCTCTTCTAGAATTATTCCTTGTTTTAGAGATTTCACACTCTTTGTACTTCTGGGGATTGGAACAATTGCCTCTTTCCTTTAGCAGTCCATAAAGCCCACAGAGACATGGGTCTCAACGGTTGCTCATTGCTGTATCGTGATGCCTTCTCACGGGGGCTTTTACAGAGTTGGAGGTCAGTGAGTAATTACTGACTGAACAAAGAAGTTAATAAGTAATGTGTTCATTTCTACTTTGGAGAGTCCATTTCAGTACTGAGTACATCTGATGGACAGGCCTTTTCTGTACTGGACGCAACACCCCAGAAATAGGAAAGTCTACTGATTCGTGTATAGCACATTTCCAACTAGCATGAGCATCATCCCAGTTGGCGATCATCCTCTCCCATTCAACTACACTAATTTTAACTTTTTCCCCCACAGATTTTAACATTTTCCTCCCTTTGTGTTTTATTTTTTTATTTTTATTTTTATTTTATTTTTTAAAGATTTTATTTATTTATTTCACAGAGGGAGAGAGATCACAAGGAGGCAGAGAGGCAGGCAGAGAGAGAGGGGGAAGCAGGCTCCTCGCTGAGCAGGGAGCCCGATGCGGGCCTCGATCCCAGGACCCTGAGATCATGACCTGAGCCGAAAGCAGAGGCTTTAACCCACTGAGCTACCCAGGCGCCCTCCCTTTGTGTTTTAGACAGAAATGCAGATGGACCTTCGTTTTCTGACCATTACCTCTTTGTGCTGTGCTTCTTGTATGATGCCAAGACAGGGAGATAGAGTCTGCCAAGGCAGACTCTTGTGAAAGAGTCTAATGATGTGTTCTGAACATCTTTGGGCTCATGGAATGTACACTGGGGAAATCTTTAAGTTGAACCAGTATAGCGCATCATTTAGGTTTATTGGCTCCTGCACTGGGAAATACATGAGCAGATAGGTCATTGGTACAATACAGGAAAAGAGTAATTATCCACTTACTTTTTCTAGACATGTTTTATTTTTACATGCAATCTTTACCTCATTGCAAACTATGGGTTGTTATACTAGATACCTGTAATGTCATCAACACGGTGATCTATTGCACAAGGCCTCTCCTGAATTATCTTGTACTGTGTGTCTTTCTTTTAATTTTTTGGGAGTCTTCTTCTATTTATGGATGCCAAAAAGCAACTCAGTGTATTTACGGACTTTCATGATCAGTACATTGGTGTTTGGTGACTGAAGTGGATTATCTTTACAAATCTCTTGGGAGGTGCTCTTCAGCCTGTTGTCACAGGGCAAGAAGGTGAAGGCAGCAGAGGGCACACGTAGGTGCTGCAGCGAAACAGGGCTCTGCTGCTCTCACGAGCTCCAAGTAATTTTCAAAGATTTAAATGGAAAATATGTGGAAATTCTACTCACTTTACTTCATCACCTCCATCACAAATCTAATATCTCTTTTTTCACATGTTAGTTTAATAAATCTTGACAATAAATTTCTCTTTGTATATCATTTAATCGGTAGTACTTTTGGACATTTTTGGTTGGAAATGACCAGATCTAGATGTACTCATTAATCAGAAAAATGTAGGAATGTAGTTGAGTTTCCGTCAACTCCAGCAACAGGGAAAGAAAGCCGTTCAAGGCATATGGCATCTCTCTCTCTCTCTCTCTCTGTGTGACTTACTTCACTTAACATAATACTCTTGAGCTCCATCCATGGTGTTGCAAATGGCAAGATACCATTCTTTTTGATGGCTGAGTCCATTGTATACATATATTACACATCTTCTTTATCTTTATCTTCTTTATCCATTCATCAGCTGATGGACTTTTGGGCTGTTTCCGTAATTTGGTTATTGCAAATGATGCTGCAATAAACATCTTTGTTTTCTTTGGGTAAATACCCAGTCGTGGAATTGTGGGGGGAAAAAGAAATGGAATTATTGGATCATATGAAATTTCCGTTTTTAATTTTCTGCGGAACCTCCATACTGTTTTCCAGGGTGGCTGCAACAATTTAAATTCCCATCAACAGTTTAAGAGGGTTCCCCTTTCTCCACATCCTCACCAACACTTGTGTCCTGTATTGTTGATTTTAGCCATTGTGACAGGTGTGAGGTGGTCTCTCACTGTGGTTTTGATTTGCATTTCCCCGATGATAAGGATGTTGAGCATCTTTTCATGTGTCTGTTGGTCACCTGTATGTCTCCTTTGGAAAAATCTCTATTCAGGTCTTCTGTCCATTTTTAAATCGGATTATTTGGGGGACTTTTTGGGTTAAGTTGTGTAAGTTCTTTATACATTTTGGATATGAACGTCTTATCAGATATCTCATTTGTAAATATCTTCTCCCATTCTGAAGGGTGCCTTTTTGTTTCATTGATGAGTTCCTTCACTGTGTGGGAGCTTTTTATTTTGGTGCAATCCCAATAGTTCATTTTTGCTTTTATTTCCCTTACCTCAAGAGACAGATCCATAAATACTTTGCTAAGGCCAATGTCCAAGAGATTACTACTTGTGTTTTCTTTTAGGACTTTTATGGTCTCACACTTAGGTCTTTAATCTGTTTTGAGTTTATTTTTGTATTTGGTGTAAAACAATGGTCCACATATTTTACTTCTACGTGGAATCTAAAAAGCAAAACAAGTGAATACACAAAAATGCAAAGAGACACTTAAATACAGTGAATAACTGGTGGTCACCTGAGGGGAGACAGGAGTGGGGATGGACAAAACAGGTGAGGGCGAGGAAGAGGTACGAACTTCCAGTCAGAACAGAAATGAGTCACGGGATGGAAAGTATAGCACAGGGACTACCATCAGTAAGATTGCAATGATGCCTTTTGGTGACAGGTGGTCCCTGCTCCCCCAGGTGAGCAAGCCGTAAGGTACAGAATTGTGCCGTCACTATGTCGTACTAATACAACCTGAAACGACTAGAACACTGGGTGTCTACTATACTTCCACAGTACAGTTTTAAGAACTCCAACACTGAAAGCGCCTGGGGCTCTCTTCACACTGTCTCTCTGCCCAGCTCACCAGCACGCCGGCTCCATCCCGGCCTCTCGTGTTTCAGCGCCCACAGGGGGCCAGGACGGTCACCTCACGGTGCCCGAGCTTGCATGAACCTCTGCCAGTGAGGGCAATGACAGGGGTCTGCCCCTGGTTTCTCCATCCCTCTCTCCCTTTCAATCCCAGGTCTGCAGGGGACAGGCTCCGAATGGTCCCGCTGCAGCAGGAGGACCAGCCCGGCCTGATGACTTGGGCTGCTTTGCACATACGGCTGCAGGAGCAGGCAGGGAAGGCATCTTGCCCGCTGGGGAGAGACTCCAGAAACGCTCATAGTAGACTAGTTTATAGCTTCCTAATCTGGTTCAGACTCAACAGTGAGCTCGGAAAGCAGAGAACTCAGAAAATGTAAGATCCGCACTAGCTGGCGGAGGCAGTCTGGTTACTGAGAGCCTACGTGACTTTTCCAAGATTGCAAGATCCCTTGGTTTTGCACGAATATCTAGGGATCGGTGTGTGTTAGGTATTGTGCGTGGTGTTGGGGACACAAAGACAAGTATGACGTTATCCCTGACTTTGAGGCTGTCTGAGGTTTTAGAGAGTCTGCATGTTTATTCTCTATGTATTTACCAATCTGTATCATCTCTCCCCTGTTACCCATCAGTGTATCTGTCTACCTGTGTCCCTGACATCCCTGCACTGTCCTCGGGCCCAGTAAGGCGAGGCCGATGAATGAGGTGGAGTTGGGGAGAAAGGGGAGGAAGCTGGGATACATTAGTAATACAACATCAAACTACAATTTTTATGTAGCTTTAAAAACCATTGCAGCTTCCTCAAACAATGTAGTGTCCTCAGGCATAGTTGTCAGCTCATCCAGGGGCCTGGCCCGGCCGCGCCACGCAGCGCACTGTGCCCTGGGCACCAGGACGAGCTCTCCTGGAGGCGCCTGGAGAAGGAGCTTGTGTCCGGAGTTAGACCTCGGGGACGCCATTGATCAGGACGGACACTGGGCGCCTCGTTGAAAACGCAGGCAGATGCGACTTCGGACGGGAGGGTGTGGGGCATTTGAAACTGAGGGTGTGACCAAGCCGCCGAGCGGGAGGGCGGCAGCGAGCGGGGACCCGCGCTCCCCCTGCCCCGGGGCCGTGTTCCCGCTCACGGGCGCCCCCTCCCTCCGCTTCGCTCTCAAGTCCGGAACTGGAAGGAGGAGACCAGGCGAGGCTTTTACACAAGCTGGAGAATATCTGCAGAATTCCCAGAGGCCAGGGACGAAGAAGAAGTCCTCATTAAAGTCAGGGGAAAAAGGCAATGAACAAAATACAAGTTCTTGTCTCAAAAATATTCAGCCATACGTGCAAAATCCTGATGCACGAACTCGCTGCTCCTCGGTACCGATTAAAATGACCTTGCACACCTGTGGCCCCGTCCACGACGAAGGGTCAGTAGGAGAGTCTGCAACGAGTGACGGATTTCCCAATTTGCTCCTTTTATAAACGACATCGACATTCCCTTCCCTCCGCTCCCCTTCCCCGTCCTTCCTGCCTCCGTCTTTCCTTCTCTGCTCTCTCTCCGCCGCGGTAAAGTCTGGAACTGTGGCTTCAGCCTGTGGGCTTTCGACCATAGCTGACCCGACCCATTTAGCAGGGGACTGGTGGCCACTTCAAAACCAGTTTCGGGGAAGCTGTGGCCCCTGCAGCCTAGTCGCGGCCGCCGCTGGCCTGCTCCTGCCGGGTCGTCTGGCCTCCGGCTTCTGCTTCCCCAGGCTCCTTCCCAAGTCTCAGACTTCGGTTCTTCCCGGCCCCCGAGCGTGGGGTGCGATCGCGCGCGCCGGTCCCTCTGCGCGCCCCGGCCCCCGGCTCCACGGGGGACCAGCCCGGCCTGAGCCCCGCGGGGGCGAGCTGTGGGGCTGCAGGGGGCGAGCTGTGGGGCTGCAGGGGGCAGCGGGCCGGGCCGCTGCAGGGCTGAAGTGGGAGGCACGTGGGGAACGCAGGATGATTGTGCGCCTGGTCCGGCTGATAAACAGGGTGGCTGTCACCCCGTGGTGTCCTTGTGGCTGCGGGGTTATTTCTGCTCCCGACAACTGTGACTTCTGTTCCTCCCGCAGGGACCACACAGAACATCACTCGTGACAGTGGATTCGTGGATAAATATTGTTCGATTGACTGACTTGTTAAGTAAGTAAAGGAAATATATTTATTTTACGTCCATTCTCTGGGCTACGACAACTGAAATGAGCAAAATCCGTGCTCAACAACGTGCAACCATTTTCTTGGGGGGTGAAATACAATCATCTTCAAACTGCCCTAGAATGTAGTAAAGATAATGAAAAATAGGTGCCGGTTTGATATTGTAGGATTTTATAACCTTGAATATGTAAAACACCTTTTTTCCAAACACTGTAGAGGGACATCCTTAAATATTATATATTCAAGTACATTGCATATATCTAGTATATTATTATATTAAGTAATATAATATATAAATATAAAATAACACATTGTAATTATAATGCTATTATACAATATAAAATTATATTACATATACACATGTATTTATGAGGAAATTCCAGTTCTCCTTTTTACTGCTTTCTCGACCAGCACAGAAGCCTCTTCACTCCCCTCCTCTGTCTGAAACTCCAGGCTTTCTAGTCAAGGCACCTGGTAGAAACTCCTTTCCTGTGTCTCACTCCAGTGGGTCCACATGGCTCTTCCGATAGAGTGATCGCGGCTAGTGCGTGAGTGAGATGACAGTTAGACAGCTGGCCCTTCGGACGCTGGGTCTGCCTGCAGGGCCACCTTCAGGAGAGACCCCAGCTCTGCCCTACGCCCTGCAGGGGCCCAGCAGTGACCGTCTTGGACTTGGGTCAGAGCGGACTCACTGGTGAGGCCTCCAGAGGCCCGGCAATTGCATGGATGCGCTGGGCCCCTTTGTGTCCCTTCTCTCTGGAGCTTCCCCTCCCCCCGCCACCCACACTCCTGCCTGGTCACACCCGGGTCACTGCCCACCCCTGTGTCCTTTGAGTGCCCCATCTGTGCTCTTTGGCCTTCCTAGGTTGGCCCATTCGTTAAAGCCCAGCTGTTTACACCTGCAAATGCAGGCCTGTAGGATTCCCTCGGCCGACAACTGTCCCTTGTTTATCTCCAGAGCAGCTGTCACTGGGAAGACACCGGCCTGGACCTTGCTCTTTCTCAGCAGTCGACACTCCAGGACTGGGAACACAGAAGACAAAGAAAGTCAAATCAGTACACATTTGCTGAGTGTTTCCTCCTGAACAACTCTGGGGGGTGGCCTTGGAGAAGGAAGAGCTCCATGAAAGCCAAAAATAATAACAAATTATTATTATTATTATTACAAAATAATAACAAATAACAAGCCAAAAATAAAGTAGTTTTAAGATGGGGAATTTTTTCTTTCATTTTTCTGGAATTGGATTAAGGAATGTCTTGCCAGAGACAAAGATAATCAATAAAGTTTCATTTTAAATATCCTTACCAGCTAAATAATGTTTAATATTAAATCATATAGGAAATAAATGGTGAATTAAAAGAAGAAAAGTAGCCTCTGATGGGTATGAAAGGACCTTGTAATTGCTTTTATCTAGGAAAACAGACCCATGAACGGAGTGAATTTTTAAATTATTTGCTCATTAGGAATTTGTCTTATACACTTGATCTTAGCCAAAAGGCCGAGAAGCGATGGGAATTTGTCTTATATAAAAGAGTCTCTTCAGTTAGAAGGGATCTGGATTTTGAAGATACCTAAGTCAAATCACTGTGAACGGTGGGTGAAATTGATGAATTTCTCTGTAAAAAATTGATAATCGATACCTTCTTGGCTTGACTCAATCAGGTTAAGAAACGTTTTTCTCGATATACTTGAGAAGTGTCTTGGTGTATGTCTGATTGACAGCTGGGGGAGATTTTCCATGCGGGTCCCCACATCATCGTGTTTCTCAGCAAGAAGGCCTATGGGACCTATGGGATCGAATGTGCCGCCTGCAGAATGAGGGTACACGGTTTTGGACCGGCTGTCCGCGCCAGCAGTCAGGCTGCGTGAGACTGAGCACGCTTCCATTTAGAAGCGGGGATGCTGGAGCGAGACACGGTCCTCTGCTCAGCACTCAGCGTGGGTCCAGGCCGAGCCCAGCAGAGCAGCAGGTGCCGGGGCCAGGGGAGCCGCCCCTGGGCCACTGGTCCCGGGGCTCATCTGCAGACCCCACTCGTCCACCCCGAAACCCTCAAAGCTGAAAACAACAACTCGGTCAACATTCTGAATCAGTTTCTTCCACAATGTGGATAGGATCACCTGAATTCTTCCAAATAACCCTTGTAATGAACAGCATTAGCTTATTTCTATTATCCTGAGGGCCTATTCGAGACTCCCGTCATTTGGGGGGATCTTGTGCCTACACTGCCACTTAGTGCCATCCACACATACAAAATAATTTGCTTAGTTTTCGTGAACCTTATTTTTTGTAAATGTGAATATTAACAGCGGAGAAATGTTTCCCTCTGCCAAAAACATTGTTGGGTATTTAAAAGTGAAGTTGCAATTAATTCTATGCAAACATCTTTATTTTCAGGAATAAAAATATATATTAAAAAATAAATAAAATAAAATAAGATAAAGCAAGCTGAAAACAAAAATCAGATGTATTACTTTAAGTGTTGAAGCTGCCGTGTCCCAGAGATGTGGGAAACGATCCCTGGCAATGTGGATTCTGGGTCTCTACATTCTAATCAGTGTACTCCTGGTACAAACAAAGCAGAGGCTTATAAATGGTTGCTGACACTTTTTTAATCAAAAGAGCTGCCTAAATTGATAATAATTCAAAAGAAATACAAAGAACAAATTAAGTCTCTTTCCAGACTCCATCTGTGAAATGCAAAGATGACTCTCAGCTGTGCAGACCTGAAATGCGTCTCTCCGCACGTAATACTGTAACACGAAATAAAGAAAATCACTGGCCGATGGACCCTGAGAAAGTGGCAGAGTATCTCACGGTCCCTCAGAGTCAAATTGGAAGTGGCAATAAATGAGAAAAGAAAGCTTAGGGGTGTCAGGAAGTTACCAAAAAATTAAAGCAAGGAAGCTCTGGGCATGCAGACTGGAATGAGGGGGAGTTTGAAGGAATCTGTGTTTAAATTTTACTCTTCCCCCTCTCCTGTCTGCTCCTTTAAGGAAGGGAGCCGTAGCCCCAGAGCTGGTCTCTGGGTCGATGCCCCACCGTGGCTCAGAAACCCTCCTAAGGCTCAGGCTCCTGAGGGCAGGTGTGGGCAGACACGAAGGAGCAGGAAATATCAGGGTTGATGGCAGAGTCCTTATCAGCAGTCTTGGGGGAACGTATTACTAGAGAATATTTCTAAGTATTAAGAAAAACAGCTTTAAGTTCAAATTGTATCCAACAAATGGTTATTCACATGTGGGAATAAAATACATATTTTTCGATTACAAGGCCTCAGGAATTTGACTGCATAAAGACATACTGGAAATGTATTTATAATTCTGTGATGCAGAGAAGCGAACCCATGTGAAATCGACATTGAATGTCTTTTCCCATGTTGTTCAGCATCTGTCTTCTCATCGTCCGTGGGATGTGTGGTTTGTGAACAATCTCTCCCAGTTGGTGGTTTGTCATTTCTTTCCCTTCTTGTGATCTCTTGTGGGGAAAAGTTTTACATGTTCGTGGGGTTCTAATGTATTACTCTTTCCAATGTGGATTTTATTTTTGGTTTCAAACCAATCTTTGCCTCTCTCTACTCTTAGAGATTTCCTCCTTTTTTTCTCCCTAAACGTTTTACAGTTTTAATTTCATACTTTAATCTGTAATCAATTTCAAATTAATTTTTGAATGGGGTGTGAGGTTTAAGCTGAAGCTCACTGTTTTGCTTATGTATGTCCAATTGATTCATTCCTTTATTAAAAAATCTGTCCTTTCATTGAATTAAATTCAATCTAATTGCTTCTGCACCTTTGTGAAAGATAACTTGAGCCTCTGTGTGTGGGTCTATTTCTGGGTTCTCTGTTCTGTGCTCTGTGTCCACCCTTTGCTAGTCCACTCTCTCCATGGCTGCAGCCTGACTACCGGGCAGGGTGATTGGATTCTCCCACTTTATTCTTCTTCATCAAGATTGTTTCATTATAACA
Organism: Ailurus styani; assembly: GCA_002007465.1. Taxonomy (NCBI): domain Eukaryota; kingdom Metazoa; phylum Chordata; class Mammalia; order Carnivora; family Ailuridae; genus Ailurus; species Ailurus styani. The sequence goes on from LNAC01000905.1 coordinate 152,834, forward strand.
GGGCCTGTGATTTTCCATATAAATTTTAGATGAAGTGTTTCTGTGTCTGCAAAAAAACCCCCCCAAAACAAAAACAACTTTTTGCTCTTTTGCTAGGGAATTCATTAACTTTTAGATCAAAGGGGAGAAACGTCATCTTAATCTTTTGATTCTTCCCATCTACACTCAAAACATTTTGCCATTTATTTATGCCTTCTTTAATTTTTTTTATCAACATTTTTTAATTTTAACCTTACATGTTTTGTTGAGTTTTTACCTAAGAATTTATTCCTTTTGGAATGATTATAAATGGTATTGTGTTTTTAATTTTAATTTCTACATATTTATTGTTAGTATGTAAAAAGCAATTTATTTTTGTGTGTTGATCATGTATCCTGCAACTTAGTCTAAATTTTACTCAGTCTAAATTTTTTTTACTTGTTTTTCTTCTTTTTTTAGGTTCCCTGGAATTTTCTTTGAGGGCAGTCATGTCATCTACAACTAGAGGTAACTTTATTTATTCCTTTTTAATCTGTGGACATTTTATTCATTTTCTTGTCTTATTGCAATGACTAGGACTTCTAGTTTTATGTTGACTGTGAATGGTGAGAATAGGCATTGTTGACTTGCTCACAATATCAGAGAGGATCTATTCTGTCTTTTCACCATTAAGTATTGTGTTGGCTGCACTTGGTTTCTTGTTTCTCTTTTTTTATAGATGTTCTTTATCAAGCTGAAGTATTTTCTCTCTGTTTCTAGCTCTTGAATCCAGTTTTTAATCATGAATGGCATTGGAATTTGTCCAAAATTTTTTCTTTTGTTTTAATTTTATTTTTTCAGTGCTCCAAGATTCATTGCTTATGCACCACACCCAGTGCTCCATGCAATATGTGTCCTCCTTAATACCCATCACCAGGCTCACCCACCCTCCCTCCCACCTCCCCTCCATAACCCTCAGTTTGTTTCTCAGAGTCCACAGTCTCTCATGGTTCATCTCCCCCTCTGATTTACCCCAATTCACGTTTCCTTTCCTTCTCCTTATGTCCTCCATGTTATTCCTTATGTTCCACAAGTAAGTGAAACCATATGAGAATTGACTTTCTCTGCTTGACTTATTTCACTCAGCATAATCCCCTCCAGTCCCATCCATGTTGATACAAAAGTTGGGTATTCATCCTTTCTGATGGCTGAGTAATATTCCATTGTATACATGGACCACATCTTCTTTATCTATTCATCTGTTGAAGGGCATCTCAGCTCTTTCCACAGTTTGGTGATTGCGGACATTGCTGCTATGAACATTGGGGTACATATGGCCCTTCTTTTCACTCCATCTGTATCTTTGGGGTAAATACCCAGTAGTGCAATTTCTAGGTCATAGGATGGCTCTATTTTTAATTTTTTGAGGAACCTCCACACTGTTTTCCAAAGTGGCTAAACCAACTTGCATTCACACCAACAGTGTAAGAGGGTTCCCCTTTCTCCACATCCTCTCCAACACTTGTTTCCTGTCTTGTTAATTTTGGCCATTCTAGCTGGTGTAAGATGGTATCTCAATGTGGTTTTGATTTGAGTTTTCCTGATGGCTAATGATGATGAACATTTTTTCAGGTATCTGTTGGCCATTTGTATGTCTTCTTTAGAGAAGTGTCTGTCCAACATTTTTTTTCTGCATTATAGGTCCATAAGGAAGTACATATATGGGTGTCAATAAAGCATTTTTTGGCATGATGGGGGAGAGGAAGGATAATGGATATCTCTATCACTGGAAATCAGACTGTGATAATAGGTTGAATCCATGTCATGAATGCTAAGCAATAGAGGCAATGGATGTATGTACATATAGCAATGAGAGCTGAACTTAGAAACACAGTCCTGAAAGAAAATCAAGTAAGCAATGTGATATGTAACAATATTACTTACATAATTTGAAGAATTTGCAGACAATCTGTTACACATTTACGAATACCACATATAAAGAGCATCGATAACCTCCCAAATGAACAAATCGCAGTAATGTGGTATGGGGAAACGAGTGGAGGAATGAGACTTCGGCTTAGGGTAAACTAGTTTATTCTGCAATAAACTCGAAACTGAAATGGGGAGAATTTTGACCAAATGTAGGACAGGGAACAAATTGAAACTATTGCTGAAAAACTTCTATTTTCAGACACTGTACTAGGAATGTGACTATTCACCAACACAGAACTTTGGATGTTAGTAAGGAGCTGTGGCTTACAGTGAAGAACAGAAAGTCAGGCTGGCTTGCTAAGACAGAGGTCCAACTGAGTTGTTAGCTTCAGAGATAGTGTTTCCGGGCCAGAGACAACACTAGTATTTAGGCAATGGCTCTAGCCATTGACTCCTGGGCAGTCTCCCTGCTAAAAGCAGACCGTCCTGAATGGAAATGCTGGACACCTATTGGCCTTTGCTGCCAGATAACCAGCGAGGCCCAGCACCACGAGCAGGTCATCTGCAGCGACAGATCCAGGGGATGGAGTCGTCCTGCGTAGAAACCACAGCAGTTAGCCAGATGGGAGGACGATGAATGTCCACAAATTCCCTACAGCTACAGAATTTGTGGTTTGGTTGTGAATGCAGATGCACCAGCAATAGTGAGTGTGCGGCGATCACTGCAGTCAGAGTGTAGGAGAGTCCGGCAGCTCCTGGCTTCTCTCCCTCCCATGCTGCTCACCCGGCTTGCGTGCTGCTCTGATCCAACCCCACCATTCTGGTCCTGCTTCACATTTGTTCAGAGTTCAGCTCAGCTAACGTCACGGAGCCAGCTCCGTTGGGGTATTTATAACCATGTTAAGTAGGACTCCTCCTGAACCTTACAGGAAGTCTTTCTGTTAAGAAATAGCTCGTCGGTGGAGAAGTGCCGGCACCATATGGAGACATTTAGAGGGAAATGCTCTCGTTCTTGCTGCTCTGGGCTTCCCGGCAACTCGACTGCTGCTGACTTACCTCTGCCTCAAGGCCTCTGTGTTATTCAGGGCGATCATTCCAGGACTCACCGTTCAAGAGGGGAAACCCTGGGTGTGGATGACACCACATGTCTGTGAGGGGAAAATAAAACAGTGCAGCACCTTCCTAGAATTGTGAACGACAGAGGGATCTCACGCATGGTATATTTCAGTCAAAATATTAACATTCTTAAAGTGATTCAGCTTCCACTGGGATAGTAAATGACAATCAAGTCTTAAAATATAGATATGCTAATTAACAACTGATCTCTATTTTCACAAAGATGGTAAATAATGCTGCAAAGGCAGCTATGATGGATTTGTATGGCCTGGTAATTAAAATATAGGTCAACGGGTAGACGTTTCTAGAAGGCGTATCTTTCTCTTAGCAAGACTTTGAAAGAGTCCGAGCTGGCCAAATGCGTGGTCTCAGAAGATGGCATCTCCTACAGTGGCCACATTCCAGTGTAGGCTCCATTAACACGTGGTTGGGTTATTGTAAAATGGATTAAAGTATCAGAGAGGTATTTTGATTACATGGTATTTTTAGTTTTTGGAGTTTAGATAAACATTCCTCTTTTAACAATCATAGTATAGCCAAATGGATGGACATTTAACTTGTTACCCCCTTTCTTTTGGATGTTTGTTGCTCAATAATTTTTGGTGGGTTGGATGGGGAGTGTCATGATACCGTTATTAACGTGCCTGGAAGTCTTCACTAATCCTTTAGTTGTGCATGTAACATACAGCCAGTTCCTGTTCAGGTTAGTTACAGCAAGAAGTGTAAACTGTAGTATTTCCACACTTAGCTCTCTATCTAGAGAATGCTATGGGTCAAAAGGGATAAAATCAAGTTGTGGCTGAATTCATTTAAACCTATCCTATGAAAGGGGGAAAAAGTAAAAAATAAACTTCCATATCGAGGTAACACAGGAAATTGTCATCCTGGTGGAGATACATGTTTGATGGTTTAATTTGAATTTATTTAATGACTAACAGCTTTGAGAAATTTGATGACGTGTCAGCCAGTGGGATAGCATCATTTGGGAAGTGCTTGTCCAAACTTTGTGCCCTTTTTTAATTGGGTTGTTTATCCTTTCCCTTATTAACTTGTAGGGGTTATTCAGATATTTGGGATACAAGTCATTCATTAGATAAATTCCAAGACTCTTCTCTCATTCTGACTTTTGTTGTGCCATTCTCTTTGTGGTATTTCTTGATAAGCAGAAATTTTTAATTTTAATTGTCAAATATAGTCTAGTTATCAACTTTTCCTTTATGATTAGTCATTTGTGTCATTTAAAAATCTGCCTGTTTCAATGTTTTCTCACATGTTAGCTTCTCCTGTTTAGCTCCAGGAACTTTCCCTAACCAGAAGTGCCATATATTGCTTAAAGTGATGGTTTTAAGGGAAACCACTGATTCACACCTTTGAAAACCTGGTACTATCTCATAAAATTAAATTTGTCAACAGCCTAACGCCCAGCATTTCCACTGCTAGATAAATACTTGACAGAAATGGATGTTCATATTCACCAAAAGACACTACCACTTAATTTCAACAATAGCTTTATTCATATGAGCCCCAAACTAGGAGAAACCCAAATATCCATCAACTGGAGAACAGACAAGTTAATTTGGGGATGTTCTTGTAATGAAATTCTTCTCATGCCACAAGCAACCAGGTGATGGATCTCAAAAGCATTATGGCGGCCACAGATGCAGAGCGCAAGTGTACGCATTTGATTCCATGACCCAGAGCTCGAAAACCGGCAACGTGAATGAGTGTTGCCAGGGATGAGGGTAGTGCTTACCCTTTGCGGACGGAAGTATGTCAGGAATGGGACAAAAGGGACCTTCCAGGGGGGAGTGCAGAGGGGTAGAAATATTTTTTCTCTTGATCTTGGTGGTGGTTCCATGGGACTGAACTTTCATAGAAACGTGTTCAGTTCCACCTCCAGCCTTGTGCACTTGAACTATGTCAGTCAGACCTACCTTAAGAATCAAAGGAAAAAAATTCAATGTGCACACCCTCTTTTTAGGAAGGCAACCGCCCCCACTATTAACGACAATGACCCCATCGTTCTGCAGGTTGACCGCTGAAGGAGTTCATTCTGAAGATATTGATCACACGCTTAAAACGTCAACTACTCTTTGGCTCACATTGGTTATACTAGAGTATTTTCATCCCATGCGAGTGCGTGGACCAGCAGGTTGCTGCTTAGCAAATAAATCAACAGTAATGTCACTTTCACAATTTGTGTGATACCCCATTCTATGAGAAAGTAAATTCTGCAGCAAAATGATTCTTTCTCTGAATTGGCTTAAAGTGATGGTTTTTAGGGAAACCACATGGATCAAAGGAGTGAGTAAACATGTGATCTCTCCACTAAAAAGGAATTGCCGCTTAATTACATGTTTTAATTGCCATGGCTGTAATTTGCCTGTCGGAAAAGCCTGGGATGTCAGAAAGGTCAGAGAAATGTGATAAAAGTGTTCCGATTTTGACCTTTTTGGGGAAGCTAATTAGCTCAGCTTTATCAAATGCTATCTCAACCACATTCCCTAACGTATGAATAAATCATTACGCTCCTGCTTTGAATGCAATTAGGAAAAGTAACTTGCCCATTGAAACTTTTCTCTAATATTGTATAATAGAGAACTTTACCATTTCTTCTGTCTCAAGACTGTTTTTAAAAGCTTGCACTTGGGACCAAACAAAGAAGAGTTTTTAAATGAAACCTAAATACGAAGTCTGTTGTGCATTCTCCAAGTGAAAGAAGTCTGGGAATTAGAACAAAGCTTTGCCTGGTTTCTCTTTTTCATTTTTTAAGAATAATGATACAGGGAATTGCTTTTGCTTTTACTAGAAAAGTTTGGAAACTTCCCCAAGTGGTTAACGCCTATTTTCAGAAAACCGCTGTCTTGTTTCTGCTTTATCTATCATTTTCTATGAAGTGCTCACAGTTCCGGGTGCTCTAATCTGTGCCTCAGCTTCCGCTCTCCCTGGAGGCTCAGGAAAGCCTAACGTTTACTGCATCAAACGTGAAGCCCAAGAAGAACACAGTGTGTGAATTTTAAGTAGGCATTATTTACAAAATAAATAGAATGTTAACTGCAAGATTCTACATTCTGTAATCTTAAATGGGTTTTCTACCTTTTCAAAACACTTTTGTTATGGAGAGCTGGGGCTCTTTGAAAGTGAGGAGGTCACCTTTGAATTACCTGAGAATTCCTAGTAAATGCTGAGCTGAAAATTCATTACAGGTGCACAAGGGTCTTGGGGAAAAAAATCAACATGCCAGGTATTAATTTTTGGATACTTCTCAGATATCCAAGTAAACTGTCAAGTAGGCAGTTGGAAGTAAAAACATGAGGGACAAGAAGTTTGAAAGTCTGGGGAAGGTATAGGCAGATGGGGCTAGACCTGTAAGTTTGGAGGTCGTGGGTCGCAGACTGTGTTAAAACCCTAGTCCTCGGACACCTGGTTAGCTCAGTCTGTTAAGTGTCTGCCTTCAGCTCAGGTCATGATCCTGGGGTCCTGGGATGGAGCCCCACGTTGGGCTCCCTGCTCAGTGGGGAGCCTGCTTCTCCTTCTCCCTTTGCTCCTCCCCCTGCTCAGTCTCCTCTCTCTCTGTCAAATAAATTAAAAAAAAAAAATCTTTGAAAACAAAAACCAAGACCATAGCCTTCAATGAGAGCACCATGGAACAGAGTCGATACAAAAGAGAAATATAAAAGATAAATTGATATATTTTCTAGATTCAAAAATGCTTTCTGTGACAAGAGAAAATCAGAATGAAAATAAAAACCCCAGAGAGATGAAGTATTTGCCGAGTTGGTGGCTACGTTATGTATTTTTGTCCTTGTGACTGGTAAAGCATTCTATTTATAATCACGGTCATTATGGTCTGGGTTTCTCAGTGAGATCTCGTCAAAGAGCCTGGGGGTCAAAGGCACTGCGTGCAATGCCTAAGGTCCGTGTTCCTGGGAACTCCCAGTGCCCTGCCTGTATGGTAACTTCCTCTGAGGCACGATCTGCAGGGCTCCGGGCTGTGAGATAGACCACTGCCACCTCATCAGGGGGATTACTGACAGTGGCCCTAAGTGGTCAGCCACTTCCGACGAGTGCTGTCCAACATGGACTGGACGTTCTGGTCTCCACAGGATCATACCCTTTAGCCTTCATGTAGGTTGTTGAGCGTCAAAATGGAATATATGAGACTAATCCCTGAGCTTCGTTTGCTGAGCACTTTCCAAGGAATGCAATCGACAAAAAATGAGACCGTTACTTGATTTACTTTTGCCAAAAGGAAGGAAAATTGGCAAGGAGACCACTGGGTTTATTCCCCTGTCTTAACCCGTTTTCCAGATGTATGGCGTGTTGTGCTTCCGTGCGATCTTGGGGCCGCTGTCCTGACCTGTCCTTTGTCCCTCTCAGAAGTGACCTGGCATTAGGAACAGACGGAGAAGTCTTCACTGCTAAATAGGGGTTTGCCTGTGTGTTTTTGAGGAAAGATTTTCGAGCTAACTTTTCAAACTTCTTGCCTCCATTATGTGTTAAAGGACCACCTGAGACCTTCGCAGGTGGGAAAGGCATCTTCTCTGCCACCGTTGGCGTGACGGTGATTATAACTCACTTTTCCAAATTCGCAAATCTAGAAATGGGAAAGTGTGCCAACACATAATGACGGAGCTACTTAAAGGTGCCGCGAGGTTAAAGTTGCAAGAGTAGGTCAGCCTCCTTTGCAGTGTCACCAGCAGCCCGATAGGGCACGTCGTCCCTGTAGTTTTACGACTGCAGTTGATGCCCATTAACCCCAGGTGAGCTTAATCACGAGTAACATGACCCAAGGTGCATGGGAAGCTTTTTCTGTAACAGTTTTTTATAATCTAGTCTATTTATTCCTCTGTACCATGGGCTCTGCTCACTTTTTGTAATTTCTCTTCTGATTTAGTATCAGATGCACAGTTAGAATGAACCTACTTAACGGCGGGTTTCACTGATAAGCCTCCAGATTCTGGGCTAGCCCTCCTTCCATCCACCTTTCCCTGGTCTGGCTCTTTGAATCTGATGCCTCCTGTAGGGAATATTTGGCAGTGGGGGACAGGAAACAGCTACAGAGAGAAGGTCTTCTGTTTATTTTGGTAAGACCTCTGAGCAATATCCAGACCAAGCGATTTCTCTTGATTTGCACCACAAAGTCGTAGACGCTTGTCCCTCCCACTTCAGGGCAGGCCTCCGTTATTTTCTCCACTGCAGAGTTAACCTGGGCGTTTCTAGAACCTGTACCCCTTCTGAGATGGAATATTATTGCCCACCCAACAACCGTGCTCCTTTTACACTTGAATTACACAAACCTAATTTTTGTTTAAGTGTACAATATTATTTCCTAGCTTCTTTTTTAATCAAGACATAACCATTTGACATAGTTTTGAAGTTTTGACAAATGAAATCTAAGTATAAACTACAAACAGTGTGAGTTTTATGGAAAATACACTGTTTAAAATATTTTATTTATTTATTTGAGAGAGAGAGCATGAGCAGGGGAGAGGGAGAAGCAGACTTCCCGCAGAGCAGGGAGTCTGATGTGGGGCTCGATCTCAGAACCCTGGGATCATGACATGAGCTGAAAGCAGACACTTCACTGACTAAGCCACGCAGGAGCCCCTGGAAAATATTTTTAAAAGGAACAAATGAAGATGACATACTCATCCTTGCCCTTAGTCCCATATCTTTTTCTAGCCTGGAACACAGACATGATGTTTGGCAATGCAACAGGAACAGACGGAGAAGTCTTCACTGCTAAATAGGGGTTTGCCTGTGTGTTTTTGAGGAAAGATTTTCGAGCTAACTTTTCAAACTTCTTGCCTCCATTATGTGTTAAAGGACCACCTGAGACCTTCGCAGGTGGGAAAGGCATCTTCTCTGCCACCGTTGGCGTGACGGTGATTATATCTCACTTTTCCAAATTCGGAAATCTAGAAATGGGAAAGTGTGCCAACACATAATGACGGAGCTACTTAAAGGTGCCGCGAGGTTAAAGTTGCAAGAGTAGGTCAGCAGGAGATAGGAAACAAAGAACTCCTAGAAATAGATCACATTCTGCAACAGCAGCCATAGTCCTAAATGTCTTCCTACTAGACTTCCTGATATGTGAGAAAAATAAACCTTTCTGTAAATACTTAAGCCACCGTTGTTTGGGTTTTCTCTGATACATAGACATGCAGTATCAATTGATACAAACCTGGCTCAATTTTCATATTTTCATGAGTCTGTGAAATGGCAAAAATTAACAACTATATGATTATTGTTCACAGAATTCAATTGGTTATTGGGAAGCCTCCACCCCAGACCTATGAATCAGGTTTTTGATAGTGGGTCAGAGAATCTATACTTTTCCAGGTCTCCTGAGGGACGTAATCGACTTGGTCTGGAGCTCTGAGAAACCACAAGACTGAACTTAAAATGCAGAGTTAACAGTGGGTGAAAAGTTTAGGCTCCCCTATCTGGGCAGAAGGGAGGAACAATGGCCAGCCCAGCAATCTTGACGAGCATGAGCTGAACACCGAAGTGGAGGGGCGGTCTCCTCAGACAATACCTGAGCATCTACTACGTGTTAGAACCGAGCATGGAAACATAGTCCTCTCCTCATCGAATTGGCAGATTATTTCTGGAGTAACAAAAAGCGTGTCTTTTTGCTGATGTCTTTCACAGATCCTAAGTGGATTTAATGATGATTTCACTAAGCTTGTGGTAGCATCTATATAGACATCAGTCTTACGGGATGAGGGCTTCCCCTAAGAGGCTCCATTTAAGTGACTCGCTTCTTTCAAGACTTATCTTTAAATATGGCCACATTCTGAGGTTTCAACATATGGAATTTGTGGGGGCACAGTTCACCCAGGAACCATGATCTGGCTTCAGAGCACCTGGTGCTACTTCCTTCATGGGCTGTTGGCGCCTTCACAACCGACCCTGATGCTGCAGGGTGGGGAGGATGGCATAGACAGCGCCTCTTCAGTGGGGGGGGGAGTGTCAGAGACTTTCATCTTGTCTTCACCTGGTGGCAGCAGATTCACAGTTGTTGAGGAAGAAGGTGCTGTAAGTGACTGCTGGAAGCAATGGACATTGGACCTTGACTTGTGTAAGACACAAGTTGAAGAGTGAGTCTGAGCCATGAAGGGCTGTGGGAAGCAGGCGGAGGCCATTATTTCAGACACTGAGACCTAGGGGAGAAATGACAGAGGCTGCTGCTTACGTGGCGACATCACAGAAGGAAGGGAATGAGGTGGCGTTGACTGGGTTCATGCATCCTGGTGCAGGTCACTGATTCCCGTTGCTTCAAAATAAAAACACGTGTCTTCTTTTTCCCCATTTAGGAAGATCTCACTTTGACATTAAAGAAGTCCCCATACTCAAATTTGGGTATGTAGGGTCATGGGAATCCTTAGATCTATTTTGAGAGTCCACGAGTTACGTGAGAAATACTTGCATGCGTTTATTTTCATGATAATCCAAAAATATCCTTTTGTGGTGATAACTCAAAACTGAGGAACAAAACCTTAGCTTCTGAAGTCAGTATTTCCTAGTCAGGACTTACAGAAAGATTTTCAGGGGTATGATTTTTTTTTCCTCTTTAATAAGGGATTGCATCTTACCTGGAACTAAGAAACATTTGTACGTACGTACGGCAATGACAGTAATTTGGGAGGGTTTAATTTTGCAGAGAAGGCAAATGAAGGTATATATAAGGTTCCTGTGAATTGCAGGAAAAGTTAAAAAAGAAAGTAACCCCTCCAGAAGATTCTAAGGTGATGTGCTCTTTGCTTCTCTTCCAAATTTCAGAGTTAAGGAAGATGCTGCTCTTAAATGTAGCATTTCAGGAGAAAAATGTCACCATGTTCTGTCCCTCTGAGCCCAAGGGAATGACTGGACCCTCAGCCAGTGGGCCAGAGGAGGGGTTGGACCAGAATCTTTGTCTTACTTGAAAAAGTACTTCTCTTGTTCTTACAAAATCGTTATTTGCAAAATACATTGTGTTATCCTTTATATCTTTGTTTTTTTTTCAGATATCAACTTTTAATCATTATGATGTTTGTCATGATACATTTCATTTGTTGAAATTTTACTCGGCATCTTAAAATTTGATGAAATGGTAATTTTGCTGGCTTTTAGTAGCTCTAAATCAAAATCGGTCAAGTCAATTTAGCTATAATCTAGTAAAATAAAACATTTCCCTGTGGCCCAACAACTTCTGTGAATAATGTATCTTTAATAGCTGTCAATTAAGGTGGTTTTTAGAGATTTATGATGGGGGTATAAATATCTTCAAAAGGTGATTTATGGCACAAACTCAGACAATTCTTTGAATAGAGCTACTCTGACAGCATATAAATGACTATATGGTATGCAGAATAAGAGAAAACACTTTGAATCTTGTTCTGAATACTTGTTTTATTCTGTTCCTGTTTATTCCATTCTTTGATTCTATAATTCCATCATCCAGATCACAGAATGTTAGAGACAAAAGGACCCAAGTAACCAACAGAACTAACCTCTTCATTATACAAAATATATGTTAGGATGCATATTTTGTGTGTCTTATACAAAAGGCCAGAACCTAAATTTATAGGACCTCATCCAAGAAATCCATAGATATAGGTACTGGAATCACATAAAGACTTGCTACAGAAAAATATTGAAAATAATGACTGTGGACTCTGAGAAACAAACTGAGGGTTATGGAGGGGAGTGGGGAGGGGGGATGGGTGAGCCTGGTGGTGGGTATGAAGGAGGGCACGGATTGCATGGAGCACTGGGTGTGGTGCACAAACAATGAATCTTGGATCACTGAAAAAATAAAATACAAAAAAGAAAAATAGTAATTTTAATATTCAATAGCAGAAATTGAAAAATTCAAAAAAGATAAGTGTGACTCACAATTTAGAAATTCTGTATGGTCAGAGACACCTTATACAAACTTGAAGGCGAACCAGTGAGTAGAAACTTTGCTACATACTTGAATTAATCCAGTTTTCCTTCTGACTGAATGTACCACCTTCCTTGCTAAGAACTGGAGGCCCTGGAGCTCTAGGAACAGAGAGAAATCACTACCGATCCTGTTTCTTCTTCTGTAGTTCATCCAGTCTTGCATACTCATTCCAAGTCTTGGCCATTCCTTCAGGTCTTTCCTTAGGCTATGAGATAAAGGCTTGAGGAGTGGTGTGGACCAACCCCCTTTCTAAAAATTGACAAGGTAAAGTCAATGAGGAATATTTACTTGGAGAAACCTAGCCTGTGGACTCTCTGGGAAGGCTATTCCTGTGCTCAGAGTGTCAAACATACTGGGATCCATTTAAATAAGTTCAGTGGTGTTGCAGAAGTCTGCATAAATGCACTTGGTAAGGTACTGCAAGCATCTACGTTCCTTCCCTTGGAAGGCTTAGCTTCATCTTCTGCATTTGTTCAGAAAATCCTTGTCTTCTATTATTTCTTTAAATTACCAGCCCTTTCCCAATTGATCTTCCATCTGTAGAAATCTGACAGTCTGCCAAGGCCCCGGAACGACTGTTCCCGGGTTCATTCCCTAACCTGAGTACAACTCTTGGCATACCTCTGGTATGACCTCCTTCTCTGTGAAGGCACTCACAGGAAAACCCTATTTGAAGGATACTTTGCTGCCATACCCATAAGGCCCATCAAAATAGGAAATATAGATCATGGAATTTCATGACCATCACATTAAATGCTCACAAAAGCTAATCTGGTATTGTTTGGGTTAGATTAATGACTGCTAATAATTTCCATCCTTGGGTACATTCTTGGCAATGTGTCCCAGGTGGTGTGTTTTTATTTGCTATATGCTGCCCACTGATGGCATTTTGAGGTGAGCCCGTATGTTCCAGTAGAACCTGAGCCTCCACACACTATGTGTGCTTCCATCCCTACAAAATCCTCCATGAGGGGACTGGTAAATTCAGAACATGATGAAATTATGTGGAACCCACTTTACACATTGTGGAACAAATTCACAGTTTATATACTAGCATAGAAATGTAGCAAAATTACTCCTTTCATATTAAGACGGAATCATATTGAAACACTAAATACTTTGCGTTAACATGAAGGAAACTACTTCAGAAAGCTCAAAACAAAAGTTTTGTTTATTTACTCCTTGGGAATTTTTCAGTGCCTCTGCCTCTCTCAGAGCCTTTGCCCAGAGCTGCGCCCATTTGTCACGATGTCCCAGGCTTAGGAAAGGCGAGTGTCCTTGCTGAGTTGTGATTGCTCAGGACCACTGTTGGGATGATCCACGTGCCCTCACCCTGCTGAACATTGGAATACGCTGCACTTGCGCATGCCCGTTGTCCCTCGGCTGAGGTGTATTCACTCTGGGAGGCTCTGCTACGTCATTGGCACTTGTGTTGCAACTTGTCTTCTTTTCAATTTCTGAGAAATCTGCAAGTCTCCTCTCATCTGGCTGAATTTTGGAAACCTGAATAGGGTTTGGAGAAGATATTAATATTCTGAGGAGTGCTAAGGATCAGGGCAGAGCCAGGTACAGATTCGGCTGGGAATGAGCAAAACTTGGAACGAAGTTGGGAAGGGCACAGAAAGGATTTCATAGGCAATACTGTATAGTAATCCAGGCACGGCCATCAGGAGTCTGGTTATTAATAGGTTTGCATTCAGAAGAACAGTGTATCCATAAGTTCTTGCTGCATAACAAATCAACTCAAATGCCATAGCTTAACATCTCAACCATTTGTTGAGCTTACATTTTTGTGGGTTAGTGTTTCGGTTGGACCCAGATGGGAAGCTCTTCTGTTTCGGCAGGGTTCACTCAAGCACCTGCAGTCAGCTTCCAGGGTGGACGGCCCAGCATGGCCTCACTTGGGATGGTTGTACCTGCTCCACTAGGTCTTTCTTCCTCAAGCAGAGTAGCTTTGGTTAGTTTGTCAGCTGCCGGGCAGGGTTCTAAGTAAGAGCAGATACACACAAGTCTTCCTGAGGTCAAGGGTCCAGATGGCTCACCACCACTTCAGCCTTGCATAAATTTTTCACTTGCAAAACAAGTCATAAGACCAGCCCAAATTTAAGGGAAGAGGAGGTGGATTCTACACCTTGATAGTGGGATTTCAGAGTCATATTGCAACCGGTATAAACATGGGGAGGCAAAAATGACTGTGAATATTTTTGTAATCAGTGTGTCCCAAAGAGTGATGAATGGGTAAGCAGTTAGGGGCAGCCAGAAGCCAGAGCACATTTTTAGATCGTTTACTCTGTAAATGGAAATCTTGCCCTTAGGCTCCTTTAGAAACCATTTTATGAGTGAGATTGGGTCAAATTTTTGCCATGGAATAACCTAAAACAAGCTTGGGCGCCAACAGACCCAGCAGGCATTAAGGTGTCAGGAATGGGAGAGTAAAGCAGCTTTAGGGTCAAGGTCAAGACCCTGGAGTCCAAGATAAGTTCAAGTCTGAACAATTTTTTATGCCCTGAGACGTGGGAGCTGCAGAACGTCCTCTTTTTTGAGCTAGGAGCAGGATGTAGTGAACTCTAAAGTTCCATTCCTCATGAAAAACGCTTGGATGCTAACACATACCACACAACTGGAAACTCTGTCTTATGCAAAAGAAAGAGACACAGTTGAAGCAAGTCTTTGAATGTTGCCCACGCTCTCTGTGCCCTTTCTTCCCTGTCGCCACATTGTGTGGTTAGGACGCAGTAACTCTCGGTAACCCCTTACTTCTCCCTGTCAGGAGCCCTCGGGCTATGCTCTGATCATCCATCCAACTGTGGCACCTCATCCTTGGGAGGGCTCTCTCTTTCTGCATCTCGCTCTCCCTCTATGGTGTGACACTCTTGGAACAATGTACCCGGATGATCAGATTCATGTATTTTCATGGCATGGTGGTAAATTTTATGTGTCACCTTGACTGGGCTAAGAAATGCCCAGAAAGCTGGTAAAACATTATTTCTGGATGTGTCTATGAGGGTGTTTCCAGAAGAGATTGGTGTTTGATTCAGCAAACTGAGGAAAGCAGATCATCCTCCCCGATGTGGGCATCATCCAGTCCAACCACGTCATCAATAAAACAAAAAGGCAGAGGAAGGGCAAATTCAAATCCTCTGTTAGACCTGAAACATCCATCTCCTGCCTTGAGACATCCGTGCTTCTGGTTCTCAGGCTTGGAGACCCAAACTGGCACTTTTACCATTGCCTCCGGATTCTTAGGCCTTCAGAATCAGGTGGAATCACATCACCAGCTTTCCTGTTCTCCATCCTTCCCAGGGCAGACCGTGGGGCTTCCCTGCCTCCATCACCACGCAAATCACGTCCTATGAGTCTTCTCTTCTATGTACCTCTCTCGAGATGCCTCCTGTTCTGTTCCTCTCGAGGACCCTAACTGGCTAAATGGGCAGCCATCGGGTGAGGCACCCTCAGGGGAGGCCCTCACTGTGTTGACTGCTGTGTCTCTTCTGAGGCACAGACTTCTGAGCATCAGTTTCTTAATTATAAAAATGAACAATTTACTTGACTGATTAGTTTGAGTTATTCTAAATATGAAATGAGTAGTTTAATTTGATTCTTTTATGTGGGATTTCTAGTCAGTCAAAGGGAAAAGAAAGGGTTCTTTCCATTTGTTACCTCTGGCAATTTTTGGCATCATTCAGTTAGCTAAGATCGATACCAGTATTGAAATTGGTAGGGAATCGGCACCATAACATGTGAGTTTCTGGGAAGGCATAAAATCCCTAACACGTAGTTCAACAATGAAGTTCAGAGTCAGGCAAATGTCAAGTCTTTGAAGATCTTAAGTACTTTCAATGGTAGAACAAGATGCCATATTTAAAAAATACATATTTTATTGTGCCAAGAACATTTGACGTGAGACCTGACCTCTTAGGTATCTTTAAGTGCACAGCCCTGCTGACCATGGGCACAATGTTGCACAGCACAGCTCTATAGATTGTTTATCTCACGTAACGGATACTTGACGCCTACGATTAGCCACTTGAACGTGAAGAAGAGACTTAGTTTTTCTGTTGGTCTCCAAACTTTCCATGTTGGCAGAGCAACTGTCTTCTACCACACTTCAAATAGATAAAGTATATTACCACTTCAAATGATATCTTCAAGGATAAACTATAAATCCACTCCTGACTTAGTCTTCTAAGAGATGTCCCTTTTTAATGTGTTCATTTAATATTAAATAATGGTAGCTAACAATTAAATGGTGATCAACATATTCAAAATAAATTAGCACAGTCCTAGATCGCCATCTCTGTTTTCAGATAAAGGTCACCAGAAGCTCCTGCCATCATTCTTTGGTCCGTGGAAGATGGTGAAGCAGGTGGGTACTGTGGCACTTAAGTGTAGGTTGGATTTCATCCCAAATCAGCAGGGGTTCCGCAGCTTGAGGAACAGGAACAAGATAGATGGTGTTTTCCCGGAAGCATGTCTTTAGAAAGATCACACAGTAAGTGAAGTAAGTCAGACCCCAGACACAGAGAGACAAGTGTGATTTCACTTACAGATGGAATCTGAGAGAGTCAAACCCGTAGGAGCAGAGGGTGGATGGCGGTTACCCCGGGCCAGGGCGGGGCGAACTGAGACAGTGGTCGAAAGTACCAAGTTTGAGGTATAAGATGAATAGTGTCCTGGGATGGAAGGCATGCCCTGGTGACTGTCACTCCTAATTCTGTGTTGTAAACTTGAAATTTGCCAAGAGAGTTGATCGTCAGTGTTCTCGCCACACACCACACACTCCCCCCAAAGGGTAAGTCCAAGGTGATGGAGGTATGAATGAGCCTGGCTGTGAGACTGATTTCACAATGCATAGGTGTACCCACATGGTAACCTCAAATCTATGCACTGTTTATGTGCCAATTACACTGCAATAAAGCTGGGAAATGAAAAAAAGAAAGGACATGTCCAGGAATATAATTCCGGCATCAAAAGCTTATATTTTTTGGTGATTGTCAAAATCACTATGGAATGTGGTGTTTTCAAAAGTGCTAACTACTTTAGTAGATTCTAACATTTTTTTTTTTTGCATAAACTGTTTCTGCGTTGGATGTTTGGAGGTATAATTTTTAAAAGGCACTTTATTGAGGTATGATTGACATACAAAAAGCGTATGTATTTAACGTTTACAACTTGATGAGTTTGGGGATGAGTACTGTCCTGGGAAACCGTCACCATAATCTATGCGGTAAACACAGCCATCACCTCCGAAAGTGTCCGCCAACCCTGTTATTTCTTCTTATTATTAACCGTTTCTTTTTGTGATAAGCACACTTAACATAAGTGCAAAATTTTAAGCAAGGTCTTGCCGGACAGCTTTTCAAAATTCCAGACATTGATAGAAAAAGTTTTAGGGCAAAACTTGAAGTTTTCAATGAGCATGAATTTGGTCACACAGACAAATTGGATTCTATCTAAAATAGCAACTGTACCTTTCAGGTATTTAAGGACTCTGAAAATAAATAACTCCTGTGGACTTCTTGAGTAAATCATAACCAAAGACATTTATAGAAAGGACTAAGTACTCTCCCACAGTGTTAACAGCAAGTACACACAAACATGACCCTCTTTCGTGCATTGTCAGAACCCAGATGGGGGGTGGCTGAAAGGCCGATCCCCTCGCCTCCTGGAGCCTGCGATTGGCCACCAGTCCTGCCACACAGCTGGAAACCCCCATCCTACCTCCTTTGGCTAAGAGTAGGAGCACCTCAGCTGAAACACCCCGTCCTCTGAGAGGGAGAAGAGGGGCTGCTCTCCACCCATGCCACCTGCCTGGCTCCAGGACCAGGACTCAGGCATCGTCCCAACTGCGTCCACGGGCTCCTGGATTTCAGAGCATCACACAGGGGTGAGAAGGATCCGTGACTGAGAAGTATGTGACTGGTCCATGAATCTTCTTCTGGCCAACCCTCCGTAGGCATGCCCGAGTCTACAGGGGCAATTCTACCTGAGCATGGACACTTAGGTGATCTTAGGGAACACATAGATTCTCAATTGGCTCTGCTCAAGGGCCCCAGAATGGAATGCAAAGGAGGCAACATCATCACCCGTCCTCAGCTCTCCCTGAGCGCACCTCCAGATCTTCAGTCACCGAGGGAGAGATGTGGGTGACCGGTGACCCCGCCGTGAGGAGGGACCGGAGGGCTGGCACAGGGAGGGCTCACGTAGTCCAGACAGAGGCCAAAGGCATCACGTAGGATGCTTGAGACCTTCTTTAGGAGCAGCTCTGAGGTGTTTGGGGTGTGGAGCTCTAGACGGAGGAGCCGACGAAGTCATCTTAAAGTGGCGGTGACATGTGGGTGTTCATAGCGCTCTGCGTGCCTTCTGGCCGCGGGCCGCTGGGGCAGGGGATCTTCCACCTTACCCAGGACCCGAGATACATTCTGGTCCAGACAACGCAGGACAATGAAGGGACCGTGTTGATGGGCTGGAGCGGAGTGGGCGGAACAGCGCGTGTGAGCTCAGGAGGGGTCTTCCTGCTGGGAATCGCACACGGTGCCTCTGTAATCCCAGACCCGACTCTCCGCCTGGTGTTTGTGAGCTGGGGCTCTTCACACATGGCCCAGGCTGACTTGTAATGTGCATTGCATTTGCATTTAAGTCGGCCTGTTCTCTCTCCAGTCCCCCTGGCAGAAAGGTCACACGTCGGTGCAGCAGGTGAGGGAGGGACACACGGTGTGGAAGGGACAGAGAGAAGCATTTCACTGTTCTTCCTAAACTCATTGGGAGCAGACTCGGTAGCAGGAAAGAGAAAGTAATTTATTTTCAATAAGACATGTGGGTGTGGTAGAAACACCTGCTGTCTTTCCCTCTCTGCCCCATGAATTTTCTCTTCAAAAATACAAGAACAATATGACCTCACAGAAAGAATGTCACCTGTGACATAAGGATTTTTAACCAGAGACCAAATTCGATAGAAGTTTGAATGGCATGTTTAGGGGCACATTCACTTCTACCTATGATGCATTTCAGATAATAAACAGAAGTGTAAAAATCTGACAATCTTCAAACCCAGAATATGTCTCACTTGTGGACCCTCGAGGGCTGATTTTTTATGTAGCCTCCTCTATTTTCGTGCCGAGAGGCTCTGTAGGGGGAGGTGGGTGGGCTCCCAGCGCTCCCAGACAGGTCCTGGCCCAAGCGGGGCACTCTGCGACCTTCAGCAGGGACCTTGTCCTGCATGCCTGCTCCTCCACCAGGCAGACATCACTTCCAAGCACGCGGCTGTGACCACGTGGGGCATCAGGAAACGTCTGTGAAAGGGTCCTCAGGATTTGTCTTGTAGAAGAGAGTTGAATCATAGGATCCCCAATTTGTATTGGAAAACTGGATAATTGGTTGGTGTGGGGAAAAGAAACCCACATCTGGTGTCATAGGTGCTGTACATAAAAACAGTCATGTCTTCCCTCGCTGGACAAATTAGCTAAATGTAGGCCTTCGGTAGATTCATTTTGGGCCTTGGGTTCTCCTTTGTCAGGGACAGAAGGGAAGGGAAGGTACGTGGCCTGGAAGGTGTCTTCTAGCACTTAGTACAAGGGCTTCTCAACTGCACAGAATCCTAGATACTGGCAGATGTATTTTCTAAAAATATGTTGACTTTTTGCAAAGGGATATATTGAGGCAGAAGCTTAATGAGCTACCATGTTTGCCTATTTAGCAACATGACAGACTCCAACTACAGAATTTGTTTTGTGTTGGAAGTAAATACAAGGATGGGGCGACTCTCCTACCTTAAAAAAGAAAAGAAAAAAGAAAAAGGATATAAAGTTTAAAAGTATAGTTCCAAAACCCCAAATAAAGAGTAACTTCCTCTCTGCCCGTGATAAAGAGCAAAAATTCAAATCCCATGTTACATTTCTTTTAGTTGTGTTTTTAAAAGACATTTAAATGTTTAAAGTTAAAATTCATAACCTGATAATATAAATGAGTCTTAATTAAAAGTAGATAAAGGGGAGCCTGGGTGGCTTCGTCAGTAAAGCGTCCGAATCTTGGTCTCAGCTCAGGCCATGAGCTCAGAGTGGCGAACTCAAGCCCCTCGTTGGGCTCCATGCTGGATGTGGAGCAAACTTAAATAAAAAAAAATATTAGGTAAAGAAAAGTAATGGCTAAGGTACCCAGACAGACTGGGGCTTTGACTGAATGCCGCACTCACGGCCATACTGGGGCAGTGTGATAATGAACTCATCTGGTATTACCCAAACCATGTCCGGTGTGACCCAACACACAAGACCAACCTTCACTGTGCCCAGAATTCCACGTGAGGCCAAAGTCAAGTTCCCAAGACGCCGCCTGTATTCATTATCTGCCCGGATGCCAGAATGAAATGTTAACTCCCAAGAGCTAGTTTCCTGAGGACAAGCTAGTTCTGACTGACTGCTGATTGTTCCTCTAATATTTGTATATTTAATATTTATATCCTGCATATTTATACATTTTATGTACTTACCACTTAATATTTAATACTACTTAATATCCCATACTCAAAGTCAACTGGGCAGTACGTGTATATACTTTAATCTGTATTTTGTTAGGTTTTTAGTAAAAGACCTCCCGTATGAAACAGCGCGCGGTGTATTTCTCTTCCTACGGGGCGCGCCACTGATGGATACGGGCGCCGGAAGGTGCGCGCGACAGCGGGACCTCGTTCGTTTCTCTAGACGTGCAGGGTCTGCGCTCCGGCACAGCGGCGGGAAGCCGTGCTGGACAGGATGGCGAGGGTCTCCGTTTTACGTTGGAAACGGGTCTGCGTGCGGCTCCACATGCAAAGCGTGTGCAGCGGCCGCTGGCTTCCGGCCTCCTCGACGGTCGGCGCAGGTGCGGCTCCAGCTCAGGGCGCCGGGGCTCCTGCCCCGGGAGGTGGGCCGAAGGCCGGCGGGAAAGCTCCCCGGGAAGCAGGGCTGCTGGGCCCGCTCCGGGAAGGTAATCCTCTTTCCCTCCGCGGGTTCGGGCCCCCGGGGGCCTGTGGAGAGGCCCCGCCTTTCCGGGAGGCGCGCTGCGTGCTCTCCTGAGGCCGGAACGAGCCGACACATTACTGTTGCCCAGAAGCTGTCGGCCGGCGTCTTTCCAGTTGTCTCCGGGGACGGGGCTGCTGTTTTCTGGGAAGAGCCCCAAACCTGGATCTCATGTTTTCTTAAAGTTTCTGGGTTGGAGTGAGGGGTCTGTGGGCGGTCCGCCGGGCGGAGAGCCGAGGAAGATAGCAGTAGGGCGACTCTTCCGAGCGGCCCCGAGCTGGGGACAGCACAGCGATCCGGCCGTCGGGGGAGCCCCACAGCCCAGCGGGGTCCGGGGGCGCCGCACCAGGACGGCGGGCGGGCGGCGGACTCAGCTCGCTCGTGGGGCGGACAGCTGTGGGGCCCCTGTGCCAGCCAGGCCCGGGGGCAGCAACACGGAGCCCCTCGCCCCACAGACTCCTCCGCTGGGGGAGACAGAGCGCCCACCCACAGCCGGCTCCAGCTGCGCAAAAGCTGCAGACCCGCAGAGTGAGCTAAGTAGAGCGTGGTAGAGTAGCCCTTAGCCTTTGTGAAGATAGCTTCTCTGCTTATGCCCAAGGCCCTGCGAGGGGCCGAGGAGGAGGGAAGGAAGGTCAGCTCCGCCCAGATGCTGAGCCAGAGCCCAGGGGGGTGTTTGGTGGTCTGGACGGGGACTGGGGGGCCGGAGCCGGTGGGGCCGGGTTTGCCTTGGCTTGTGCGGGTTGGGCCTCCAAGGCTTATTTCGGTGGGGAGGACGGGAACTGAGGTGGACTTCTTAGAGCTTTGGTCTGAACAAATTGGTAGACCAAGAGCCACTGACAGAGATGAAGAAGAAAGAGGTAAGAATGGGATCCTTTTGCCTCCCATTCTTTCAAGTAGGGGCGGGGAACCCAGACATTAATTCTGAGGTATCTATTGCACACACACTGTGCTGAGCAAAGCGCGCATCGTGTCTTGCCCATGGGACTTTCTTTCCAGTAGACAGGACAAACGGGAGATGATTATATGCTTGTATAATATCCGTTTTGAGAGTGACGTGAAGACATGCGTGTGCGCAGTGGTAAATGGATTTATCCAAACCCGTTTTCTGAAACACGTGATGGAATCTCGATGGATTTCCTTACTCATGTGGCCACGGGGCTGGTGTCCAGGTAAGGGGGTAGCATGCATCACGGGTTCATCCCCACCTCCCCCGAGGGATAGAGGAAGGGGTGTCCACTGCCGATATCTCCCCAACAGCGTCTTCTCTTATGAATTTCAACACACTTTCCAGCTTCATATACACTTCTGCACAGGGTTATAATTTTTTTCTGAATGAAGGAGACCAAATATCCTTATATTGGTCCATTCTGAGAGATAATATATAAAACTTACAAGGCATCGAATCTACTTGTCTCTTATAAGTACAAAAAAATCTATGGTAGAAGATATTTTTCATATCTCCTATGAAAGTACACCTAAGTACTCCAGATCACTAAAGCACAGAAGAATCCATTAGCGCTTGCTTAGTTGAAGGATATATTTAAACCGATCTAATATAAATGCAGCCGAAAATCGGGGATAACAAATACACACATGACAACACCCACATGGGGGTCTTAAATCTAGAATGAGGTGGGGACATCCATCTGCTTCCTCACTGACATAGGCTCTGACTTGGCCAACACATACCTGATGCACCGGTTTACCTCTTTAAGAGGTCATAAATACCAAAAAACTATTCTTTTTTAAAATTTTATTTATTTATTTATTTATTTGACAGGGAGAGACACAGTGAGGGAGGAAACACAAGCAGGGGGAGTAGGAGAGGGAGAAGCAGGCTTTCCGCTGAGCAGGGAGCCCAATGCAGGGCTCCATCCCAGGACCCCGGGATCATGACCTGAGCCGAAGGCAGACGCTTAAGGACTGAGCCAGCCAGGTGCCTCCTCAAAACTATTCTTTTTTTTTTTTTTTAATTTTATTTTTATTATTTGCCCAAGGGGTACAGGTCTGTGAATCATCAGGCTTACATCTTTCACAGCATTCACCAAAGCACAAACCCTCCCCAATGTCCATAACCCATCCACCCTATCCCTACCCTCCCACCCCCCAGTAACCCTCAGTTTGTTTTGTGAGATTAGAAGTCTCTTATGGTTTGTCTCCTTCCCCATCCCATCTTGTTTCATTATTTTTCCCTCCCTACCCCCCACGACCCCCCACCCTGCCCCTCAAGTTCCTCATATCAGAGAGATCATATGATAATTGTCTTTCTCTGATTGACTTATTTCGCTCAGCATAATACCCTCCAGTTCCATCCATGTCGTTGCGAATGGCAAGATTTCGTTTCTTTTGATAGCTGCATAATATTCCATTGTATATATATACCACATCTTCTTTATCCATTCATCTGTTGATGGACATCTAGGTTCTTTCCATAGTTTGGCTATTGTGGACATTGCTGCTATAAACATTCGGGTGCACGTGCCCCTGAGGAACACTACCTTTGTGTCTTTAGGATAAATACCCAGTAGTGCGATTGCTGGGTCGTAGGGTAGCTCCATTTTCAACTTTTTGAGGAATCTCCATACTGTTTTCCAGAGTGGCTGCCCCAGAACTACGGGAAAGACAACTCAAAACTATTCTTAACAAGCATCGATCCAGTGAAAATTGTGCAGTGTTCTAGGGTCCTTGATAAGGATCCATTGGCAGAGCAAGAAGGTGTGTGCTCAGGAGGCAAAGTTCATATTTAAAAAGAGAGATTTGAGTGGAGGGCTAGCTACAGGTAATGAGGGAAAACCGCTGGCCAGTGCAGGACCTTGAAGGAGAAGATGAGACAGCGGGAATGTCAGGTGCAATTCTGCAGGGCACCAATAAAGCAATTAGAAGGCCAGAAGGGTAGCAAGAGAGGTGTATTTTGTAGCAACGTTTTGAGCAGTCTTAGGAGAAGGGAAAATTGAAAAGAAGGCCAGCTAAGGGCATCCGGAAGAGTTAAGTCGGGTATAACCCTAACATGGAAGGAGGGAAAGGAGGGATTGTACCTGTAGGGACGGCAATGAGCAGGGATGGCTAGGAAAGCATTGTATGCAGCATTAAAAACACGTGATGTGATGTTACATAAATCATGGAGATTTTATAGCCTTTACCCGACAGAGCTGATGTCTGAATCCACCTCATGATTTCAGATCTTGTGTTCCCAGCAGTAAATGCCACATCCAACACTATTATAAATAACTATTTTCCGAAGCCAGGATGTAAAGAAACTTTAAAATTCAAAAAGAAACCTGTTTTTTGTGAATCTCAAGGGACTAGCCAAATGTAAGATGAATTTAGGAAATTAAAGTAATGGCTACCAACTCAGTGATCATACAAGGGACTTTGCATTCTCCAAGTAGACTTGGTTTACTCTGATAAACAAGACTAAAGGAACACGTGGCAAAAAAGGCTTTTAGGTGGGAAAAAAAAGACTTTCTGTTACTTATATTCTAACTTTATAATTTGGCCTACTTATATAGCATTTTGTTTTTACATGAATTGACTTGAACTCAATCTATTTTTCAATTATGCCAAAGAATTACACTTGTTCCTTTAATGACACATTTTGCCTTGTTATCAAAATTAATTGCCCTTGCAAATTGTCCATGGTAGGCAGTTCCAGGGACGTTATTCTTTGTCTTGTCCAAAGCAGGACTGTGGTTAGTCTGCTCTGCGTCCCAGGTTGGTGGGGGCACAAGTGGCCTTGCCCGGTACCTTGATGCCCTTCATTTTTGGGGGAGGGAAATGTGGGGATCTCTGCCAATTCCTCGCTGAAAAGAGGCCCAGCTCTCTATGTAGTGACCAGGAATTTACAGTAGATTTGTCTGCTGTTTCTTTTATAAAAGAAAATGCATTAATTATAATGATTTTTTGGTCTTTCCTGAATTCTTACTTTATCTGACAAATATTTTCCTCATATTTAGTTTCAATTATTTGTTGTATACTGGGCTCTTAGTTGAGAAGCTCTGTCTCAGGATCTTAGAGAAGACACAGCTTTGTGGTATCTGCTGCCGTCCCACGGTAGCATGGTCTTGGACATGTTGTAGAGGACAGCAAACCCACCTTGAATGTGAAAATCCCCAAGACTCGCATGGTTGGTAACTGGATTGCTTGCGTCTATCAGCCGCCGCATGGGCCATTCTCTTCCTTGTCCCGTTCAGCATGACACAGGACTAGGGAATCGGGGTGTTAGAATAATGGAAACACAGGTGGATGACATGAATTTGACCCCAGAGATTCAGGGGGGCAAAACACATTACTTGCTGTGCTTCATGAATTTTAGTTCTTTTAGGACTCTGGCCCCCGGTGGACAGATGGGTGGGGCGTGGGATTTCAGGCACCTGCAAGAGTGCCTTTCTCATGGAGGGTCTCAGAGGTCTATGGGGAAAGGGGTTTCATGGTCGAACCCTCCCTGGCTGGGGTCCTTCAGTCCGGGGAGCCGGAGGGCTGCTTGCACATGGGGGTCTGCATTTGGGATGCCGGCCTGGGCTGGGGCTGCCAGCTTTGCCTGCCTCACCTGCCACCCATTTTCTCTGCTCTCCCTCTTCTCTCAAATCCTGCCTCTTCCTTCATTACTCTTAGTGTATTGAAATACACAGAATTCTTTATCAATTGTGCCTCTATTTATTTTTTAACCTGAATATTGTTCCAGGACATGTCTTTATTTTAGCAGAGAAAAAGGAAGCATTAGTGCAGTTGGGAGATTTTTAGAGGAATCAAACCTCAGCAAAGGGAACTGACAAGGTGCCAAGGGTTGGCCAAACAAGAATGCCATTTTCTTGTTGTTATTCACCATGACAAAATGCCTTTGCATTGCTCCTATTAAAATGTATGATACCTAATCCCGATTGCTAGTTCATCTCTTTCAGATTGTATTATAATGGAAATAAATTGTTTGCTTTGGAACCCCAAAGTAGAGAGAAGAGATACTGGAGATAAGCCAAGAATGAGCGGATTATCCTAATTAGCCTTTTAAGATACTTCATTTGAGCAGATAGAACTTAGATTCATGGTAAAGAAAGCACTTTCCTGCAGAGAAAGCACTATTTAATCTTGTGCATTACACTGTCAAGTTACCTTTTAAACTTTCTATTAAGATTCTGAACTCTAGTACACCTCAACTATTTTACTCTTCTATCATTAAAATGAAACTTTGTTTTTTAGCTATGCATCCGTCTGATACTTAGGTAAAATGTATTTTCCAATATGTATAAAAAAGAGAAAAAATAGGCAGTGGAAAAATTATGGCTCTGTTCGACCATGTGTCAGGAAGGGCAGTACACTAATCTGGGATAACATGGCCTTGCGTTGTGTTAGGTTTGTGAGAAAATCTATCCCATTGGAGATTACATTCTTTCCCACAACAATCCTGGGAAGGACAAGCATTCATAGATTTCTACATCATTAAGTGACCTGGATACAAAATTAGCCTAATAATGTTTGTGTGTTTCACGTGGGGTCTTATTCTCTTATATTAGGATTCAGCATAACAAAGGTTTTAATCAGAAAAAGCAGGTTCTTCTGCATTAGCCTGCACCATCTCAGAGAGGAACGTGAAGAAGGCTGCATTCCCACACCGTTTTGGGGGTGTGGACACTGGTATCTGCTTCTCCCTCCGCGGGGTGCGGCCTGCCTTGGCGGTTCTGTTTGCTGCAGCCACCAGCAGGATCGATGCCGGTGCCGCCGGAGCCGGGAGTCCGGAGCGCCCTGTGCCATCGCTACCGCAGGGACCACGGCGGCTTCCGCTGGCCCCCTCGGCGCTCCCGGGGTCTCGTGTCTCAGGACCCGAGCTCTCTCCTGTACTCCGTGCTTCCCAAAAGTGAGAGCCCACACATGACGGGAGAGGCTGCCAGGGTCAGAAATAGTCTGTTCTCCAACACCGGTGCAGGGACCTTGATCCGGGGGCGGGCTGGGCTCTTTCCCGAGCACTCAGTGCCTCCGGCGTCTCCTGCGAGCCGGTCACATTCCCACCGCCACGCCGCACGTTCTGGGAGTTCCCAGACACCGCAGAGCCACACATGGCCCCATTCATAGGTCGTTGTGCACACGTCACCTTGCCGTGGGTGCCTGGAGAGCAGGGCAGGGTCTCGTTTCTCTTCGTGTGTCTATCCCAACACGCACAGTACCAGGCGGCAGGTGCTCCAAAAATGTTTGCTGAATGAGTAATTTAACGAGGAACATCAGATCAACTTGTGTGCCTCAAGAAAATATTTTCATAAATGGTACTGGATGAATGTGTAAAGGAACATTTTCGGTCAGTTTGAAATAAGGATGAAAGCAGGGGAAAAGGATGAAAGCAGGTGAAAACACAGAAGCTTAGTTAATTGTGTTCCATGGAGATCATCAACAAATTCAAGGTTCGAGAATTAGTGAACAGACATCCCTGTGCCAATACTGGAATGAAATTTTGGCTGGCTGTGTTGTTTGTTTGTGTGTTTGTAATAAGAATACTTAATGTGAGATCTACCTTTTTATAACTTTAAGAATTCACAGTGCCGCGTTGTTAAGTACAGGCAGTATGCAGTATAGAATTCTTCCGGAACTTATTTATCTTGCATAACTGCATAGTTAATTGTGTTATAAAAAATGTACCTGGCTGCTTCAGTTTTAATGATCACACCATGTGAAGGTGACCTGTGATGATTTTTTAAATCCATATTTCAATTTTTTGTGCTTGTGGAGTTATGGTTACAATTCCCTGTAATTAGTTCTCTAGGGGAAATATTTTTCCGAGGTGTAGCGAGGGAAACGTTAGATGCTAATGTACTAAACAGTTATAAGTCCTAGAATGTCACAGTTGATGGTCATGAATCTAATTTGTAGGAGCGTCCCTCATACCCAGCCTAGCCTTTCCCGCCCAACACAAGCAGCATGTCCCTCAGGTCTGCAAACTTCGGGTTTAATGTGTTTTTACAGGAGTTTATTCTCAGCCATTTGTGCCCTTAAAGAAGCCAGAAGTTTGCTGCAGCAGGAGCTGGGAGGACGTCAGACAACACCCATGTATTTGATGGATAGAAGAATCAATACAGTGGTCCCCCAGATTGCCTCCTGTATTCTCGGGGCTGTGGGAAGGGAGGGAGAGACTGGGAGAATAGAGGGAGGGAAGGAGGGAGGGAGGGAGGGAAGGAGGGAGGGAGGGAGGCGGAGGATGAAAAGGAGCTGGGAGGGAGGGGATCTTGGGCCTGCTCCCCTGCAGTCCTCACAGTCCGGCCTGTGGATGGTGGGTGACATTGGCTCATTTGGGAGGTCAGGTTGGACCCCTCGCTGGAAGGGAAGAGATTGGCAGCTGTGCAGGGCTGGTGACTGCTGTGGATCCGGATGCCCCCGCGCAGATGACGAGAGGGCAGAGTGAAGGGGCCCTCAGGGCATCAGTGGCCCAGGCCCGGGGCACAGGGCGGAAACGCAGCGCTGTGGTGACCATCCTGGGGGCGTGGAGAAGGACAAACCTCTGCTCTAGTGTGTTCAGCCGTGGGGACCGCCGGCAGGAGAGGCTGAGTGAGCGGCCCCGCTTCTTGGGCGCCCAGCCCCCGTTCCCACATCCTTTGTCTGTGAGCCCGTCAGCCCCTGGTGGGAGGCAGGTGGCTCCTCTGCTCTCCCCTGAGCCCCTGAGCCCGCACGCGGGGGCCCGGGCGGCCTCGCGCAGCCAGACCCTGGGTGCTGGAAGGCTGGCCGCCGTCTGCCTGCTCTCCTGCTGCCTCCTCACGTCCGCGGGGGGGCCAGACCCGCGGCCCGCGGCTCCGGCGAGGACCAGCCGGCGCGCCCCTCCGAGCCCCGCCTAGAGGACCGACCCCGCGCGCGCACAGGAAGTGCCCTCCGGGCCGCGCCCTTGACCGGCCGTGGCTGCGCCGGGCCTCGGGGCAGATGGCCCACCGAGGCTCCGTTACTTGGGCGCAGGGCTCGGGTCTGGTGCAGCAGGGCTGGAGGTAGCGCGCTTGCTGCCGGGGATCAGGTTCGCCGGCTTCCGGAGCAAACCCGCGCGCGATGCTCACGCGATCGAGCCCGGGGACAGGGAAACGGGGGCGGCCAGTGGGAGACGAAACCCAGCCCCGCATCGGTGTGAGCATAGGGATCACAACCCCAAGTAGCCGTGTTTTTGATGCCGTGACACTCCATTTATTTATTTATTTATTTATTTATTTATTTATTTATTTATTTATTTATTTATTTATTTAACAACTTCGATGTTTTTAAACATCCCAAGTGGCAAAGTAGAACTAGTAGATGAAGATGTGGTTGCTAGAGACCGAAATGTCAGAAACCGGCAAGAAGGGCAAGTAGGAAGAAGCCGTGGCAGCGCCGGTGTGAGCAGGGGTGAGGCCACAGCGCCAGTGTGAGAGCAGGGGTAGGGCCACAGTGCGGGTGTGAGCAGGGGTGAGGCCGCAGCGCTGGTGAGAGAGCAGGGGTAGGGCCGCAGTGCGGGTGTGAGCGGGGGTAACCTCCTGCATGGACGAGGTGCCGTGGTCGTGGTTGATGAACCAACGTTGACACCTCGTTGCCCATGCATTATCATGAACTAATCGTACAGTGCACATGAGGGTCCCTCTGGTGCTGTCCAGTTCTGGGGGTCCTGCCGACCGCACAGGGTCATGCATCCGTCCTTGTAGGGTCACACACAGCAGGTTCTCTGCTCTAAACCCCCCTGTGCTCTGCCTCTTCATCCCGCCTCCCATCATCCAACCACTGCCACTTACTGATTTTTCCGCTGTCTCTATTGTTTTGCCTTTTCCAGGATGTCATAGAGTTGGAATCATATAGTATGTGGCCTTTCCAGACTGGCTTCCTTCAGTTAGCGATACGAATGTACTCCAGAGGACTGGTCTCCACTGGAGGTGACGAGGGTTTTCAAAGCCGTGAACAGTCTAATCTTCGCACTGGTTGAAGATAGCAGCACTTTTCACCATATCACAAAGTCTTCAGTGCGGGTGGGCTGGGGCAGAGAAGCCGTAAGCTCCATGTCTTGGTTTCCAGTTGTGTGCAATCAGGAGGCGTTGATCTGAATGTGCGACATCCTGAAGTTCCCCGGATCTTCAGCGGAGCAGCTTGTCCCTGCTCAATCCTAGCATTCCTGGGTGGGCCAACTGCCCTTTGGGACGCCTCTCTGAGCAGGTCTGGTCCTTCCCCCACGTGGCCCCGCCCGCCTTCTAGCACGTGGCTGCTGCAGATGCGCCAGGCGCCATCGTCGGCCCACAAAGAGTCTCTGGAAGTGTGTCTCTGCTGACTTCTCCTCACCGCTCAATCTGTGGCCCTAAACGTTTCTCCTTCTTCCAGTGTCTCTAGACTCAGGCCCAGAGACCCCTCAGCCATTACCTGGGGGTTCATCCTGAGGAACTCATCCCCAGGATCTTTAGGAACTGTCAGTCGGGTCTGTGGTCTTGCTGAGTGCCAGAGTTGGAACCACTGGTCCCCGTGGGGGGCAGTAGGGGCTCTGAGCCAGCTTGGTGGTTGGGGAGAGGGTGGCCAAATGCCTGACTAAGTGGTCATGGTGTTTGTCCTCCTTTTCCTTAGTTAAAGAGGAAATTACAGTTGAAAAGTGATGGCTGGGTTCTGGAAGTAAAGAACCCAGTCACGGTGTGGCTGGGGCGGGACGTGGGAAAGTGGAGAGGATTCTGGTCAGGGGTCTTCAAGTTGCACCTGGGAGAAACTCGACTGCAAGCTGCTTGGGGCACAGGTAGGATTTCTGGTGGGAATATCCAGGCGGCTCCTAGGAAGAGGGGCTCGCAGGACCCACGGCAGCTCTGGACCTCGTGTCCGAACCAGGGGCTCAGCACCGAGGCAGGTGTCCCGCTGTCCTTCCCTGATGCTACTGGGTGCCTAGGGCAGCCTTCTCCACGTGGAGGGACTTGGCTTTCTGCACCCGTTCCTACACACAGCTGTAATTCTACCTGCTGGGCTAGCGCCTGTTTCTCCCCTAAATAATAAGCTGTAGGAAGGGGTGCCCCAGCTTAGGGCAGCGTGTGGCATGGAAAAGGGGCTCCACAGATCTTTGCCAGAGGAGCCAATGGTTAAATAGATGTTTATTTTTTTAGTGGTTTATATCTCACTTACTGTTTTGGAGCCATTTTTAATATTGCACGGACGCTTTCCAGCTGACTAAAGAGTCTTTTCTGACTTCAGCGAATAAAACAAATAGGACGCTTGTCCTCACGCTGCCTACACTTTGGTGAAAGGAGATTACTGCATTTTCGCTCCTGGCTGTGTAGTGTGTAGCGTAGCCTGTGTATGTTCCAGACATTTGCTTGGCTAATCTCTGCAGCTGGAATTTAGATTATGTCCCAGTTTTACACATTGCAAGCCCAGCGCTAGGCTTTTTGGCTGAATACACATCTGTTTTTATCCAATAGGGTACATTCCTTGGAGTAGAATTGCTGAGTCAAGGAACATACGTATTTTGAGGAATAAGCTACCTTCCCTGCCGGCCTGACTTCCTACATCCTTGCCCCAGAAACGACCTGTTTATTTTAAATATGTCTGCAAATTTTGTACTAGAAAAATATAATCTCATTATTTTAATTCATATTCTTTGAATTACTAGTAGATTTGAATAGGTTTTCCTTTAAAGACTGGTGATGGGGAAATATCACCAGCTACTGAGAATACTGAGCAGAGAGTTGAAACAAGATCCTTACAATCAAAGAACAAAATATCTCTATCTACATCTATTGCTATGTAGTTGTATTGATTTATCAACATGTATCAATGTATATTATATTATTTTGTTATTAACAAATATATCGGTACTATGTACGCATTATGTATATTTATATTATAGGTACACATTTATTTGCTTCATATTTGATTCAAATATGCATTTTAAGAGAAAGATGAATAAGGAGTACCTGGATGGCACAGTTGATGGGCATCTGACTCTTGGCTTCAGCTCAGGGCCTGATCTCAGGGTCCTGGGATCGAGCCCTGTGTCCGTCTCCCTGCTCGGCTTGTGGTCTGCCTCTCCTTCTCCCTCTTCCCCTCCTGCTCATGCTCTCTTTAAAATAAATAAATAAACCTTAAAAAAGAGATGACAAAAAAGAAAGATGACAGATGTTCTCCGTAATAAAAATTTTAAAGCTTTGCTCCATAATTTATATTTCAGAAATAAAATGAATCTTCTTTTTTCCCCTGCCATAATTGATGACTTCCAAATTTTTGCCTCCCTGGTGATTTGGTTCTTTGATCTGTGTTTATCTTTCATTTCCCTTTTTTCATAGATGAACATTTTCTTTCCTATTAAAGTGAGTGAGGTGTTTAAAAGGTTGTTTCATTAATGTTTTCTTAGTGGCATGCATTTTAACAAATGTTTTCTGATAATGACCCTCGCAAAAGGGAATATTAAAAATACATCTATCCCCTGGTGGATGTCAATATTCTGGGCGCTGGGGTTTCTGGAAGAAGTGAGGTTGGACAGCAGCGAGCATTTTGCAAACACAGAGTGGCGTACTGGGAAAGTCTTTCCAAATTCCAGGAAGTCATGAGCTCTCTGACCCATCACCGTATTTCTGTGGCATTGTCACCTCAAGGAAGAGAACAACCCAGATGATACATGTTATGTTTCTTTCCAAGCGTTTGACTTAGGTTGAGCAGGTTCTTGGACATGTTACTCTTTAGCAGTAAAATGCAACTTGTCCCCAACCACCATTGCACAAGCAAATGCTTGCACATGGTCGAACGGGCAGAGGTCGGGGCGCATAGCGGTGGGTCAAGTCCCTTTTCTCGTTTGGTCTCTGTGTCTCTGGGGCCCCCTAAGTGCAGTGTGCACACAATCCTGAGTGCT
This sequence comes from Ailurus styani, assembly GCA_002007465.1. Lineage (NCBI taxonomy): Eukaryota > Metazoa > Chordata > Mammalia > Carnivora > Ailuridae > Ailurus > Ailurus styani. The sequence continues at coordinate 185,562 of LNAC01000905.1, forward strand.
CAAGGAGGGGCCCCGCTCTCTAATCCTGGGTCATCCGTGTGGTCTGCTCGCATAACAAGATTCCAGACTGGGGCGGCTCAGACAGCACACACTTCCCACTGCCGGAGCTGGCGATCTGGACCCGGCGTGAGCAGGGCTCCCGAGGCCTGGGTCCCGGCTTGCAGATGGCTGTCCTCTCCCTGTGTCCTCGCCAGCATGTGCTCTGAGCCCGTGGGCCCCTGATGTCTCCTCCCACAGTGACGCTAACCTTATTGGACCAGGGCCCGCGTTTATGACATCATTTCACTTTAATTACCTACCCAATTAACCTAATTAATTATCTACTGAATTATTTAACCTTAATTACTTATCTCCAGACACAGTCACACGGTGGGTGGCGGTTACGGCTTCAACCTGTGAATTTGGGGACTTGATGACACTGGGAAGCGGACTCGCAGGGGTGAAGGACAAAGAGTGCTGACGATTCCGAGGAAGCAGGAGAGAGAGAGAGACGAGGCAGTGATGGGTTTAAGGAGGGCGGTGTGCGGTCATCGGAAGGAACCCCGCGGACAAGTCGGCGTTGCCCGCACGGACGTGTGAGCCTGGCTGGAGGGGAAGCGGCAACTTGTCCGTGCGGCACCGCGCTAACACACCTGTGTCTGGCTCTCCCTCTGTCTACGCAACATGCTATAAAAGATCTTTGGTTCATGTGTAACTTTCCTAACACCGGGCACCTGGGCCTTTCGCGGGGCGTGGAAGCGGAGTCTCAGAAGGCTGGGCGGGTGGCACGAGCTCGCTCGGCTGGTAACTGTCCGAGCTGGGACAGGAATCCCGGTACGTCCGACTCCAAAGGCCCTTTGCAGGGTCCCGGCCGCGCAGCGAGGACCCGGAGCTGCTGCAGGAGCCCGTGCGGCCCGGAGGCCCCGGAGTCCTGGGCTGGCGCCGGGCCCCTGCTCTGGGCGCGGCAGCCTCGGGCCGGAGCTTGCGCTGGGCCTTCTCGGGAGTGTCCGCACCACGACATTCTGCGCCTGCTTCGATTCGGGGACCTCCTGCGCTCAGGCCCTGCTACCAGAACGTCCCCGAGACAGAGACTCACTCTTATGTCCTGTGAGGACAAACACCAGGGGAAAAACCTCCGTGTGCGTGAAATGGAGCGGTAAGAAGGAGCCAGAAGCAGAGACGCAGGGGGGAACGGACGTTCGTTAGGATCAACGGCGTTAGCTAGCCGTCGGTCCCGGCGTCTAAGAGCGGCCAGAACACCCCCCGAGGTCATGCAAAGCCCCGGTGGGGTCCGCTCGGGGGGCATCCATTGCCTGTGGCCCCCAAGCAGACTCCGCGGCCGCCGGCAAGTTCGCCCCGTGGCTGGTCAGTGGTTGCCTCTGAATCATTTATTCAACGGCGGTGCAGCGGTGCGGCGCCTGCTGGGATGGGCTCGGGGGAGAGAGCAGCGAAGACGCGTGTCCTGCTCCCGGGGTCGCTGTCTGGAGAGAAACGGGGGAAATGCAGCGTTGAGATTCAAGTAACAATAGGACCAAACCAGGCTCAAACTCATTCTTGAATGTTTTGGCTTGATATGATAAATAATGTGAATGAACATTTACCTTCTTAATCTCTTTATCTGTCCAGTATCTTTATAACTCTAGATTCATCCTTCCTGATATTAGTTCCCCTTTGTAAATGTTACTTTGATCTGTATTACTACTCTTGTCAATATTTAATTCTTCTCACTATTGTTTTATCCCCCCTGAAGTGCTCTCCTTTATATGCCCTCAGATAGTATCTGAAGCTTGAGCACTGTTGGTGGGAATGCAAAATGGTACAGCTCCTGTGGAAAACCACGTGATACTTCCTTGAAACATTAATGCACAGATGCAGTGGTCCTGCTTACAGTTATACACCGAAAAGAACTGACGGCAGGGTCTCTTGAGAGACTCCTGCACCCCCGCGTTCATTGCAGCACTGCTCAGAATAATCGAGAGGTGGAAAGAATGCAGGTGTCCCCGGCCAGACGAGTGGAGAGTGCGAATGTGCGGGATGTGTACAGTGGAATACTATCAGCCTCGGAAAGAAGGAAGTCTTGTCACACGTGATAGCGTGGCTGAAACTTGGGGACATTGCACTCAGTGAAATGAGCCAAGCACACGAGCACAGACACCGTGGTTCCACTTGGGTGAGGTCCTTAGAGTAGCCAATTTCGCGAAGACGGAAAGTAGGATGGGGGTTGCCAGGGACCGAGCGGTGGAAGAGGAATGGGGAGTTAGTGTTCAGTGGGTACAGTTTTAGTTTTGCAAGACAAGAAGGTTCTGGAGATCTGTTTCACAGCAGTGTGAACATGCTTGACACGATTGAGCTATACACTTAAAATGGTGAATTTTGTGTTATGTGTTTTTTTTCCATCACAATTTAAAAAAAATTAGAAAGTAAACATGAGGTTTAACAATGTCCTTGGAGAGTTCTGTGCCCGTAGAACTGGTCTGCTCTGTGGGTGTGCGGAAGAGCACCACACTGGGAAGGGAGGCCCACCTGCCTCCGGCGGTGACAGCCACACTTGGGGGACAGCCCCCACTCCATCCGTGATGGCTTCCTCCCTCGGATCTGGACAATGATCCCTGCCTGCCAGCCCCAAAATGCTGTGTGAACAACAAACGGGATTGGGGGTGCCCGGGTGGCTCAGGTCACGGTCCTGGGGTCCTGGGGTCCTGAAGTCGAGCCCCATGTCGAGCTCCCTGCTCAGCGAGGAGTCCGTTTCTCCCCCTCCCTCTCCCTCTGCTTCTGCTGACTCTGGTGCATCCTCTCTCAAATAAATAAATAAAATCTCTAAAAAAAGATCAGAGAGGATTGTAAGTGCTTGGGTAAAAGTACGAGGTCCATCACAATATATACATTATAATTTCTTTTGAGAAACAAGACCTATTTCCTTTCTTTGGAAATAGCTTCTATCCAAGGCTGCAGGTTTTGTAAGCAACAGGATTTAGTTCATGCTTGTTTTGAGATAACTATCTCAGAGAATTGGTTGTAATCTCATAATTTTCTTTTTGCAATCAAAGTAATGAACTCGTGACTTCTTTTGTCTCTTGTTTTCCCAGGCTAATGCTTCCCCCGTCAGCCACAGCACTGCACACCTATTCGCTCTTGTAATTACTAAAGCTCTAGCTACCTCACAGGGGCATCGTGAAGATTAATGTCTATTTGGCAATTCAGGTTGGTAATATGATTTGAGTTCCTTTGAGGACAGGTTTTATATAAATGCCTTATAGTGACTGCAACAATAAAAAGGAACCAAATGGTAAGAAAAAAAAATAAAGTGAGACAAAGAAAGCCATTTTCTCTGTCAGCCTAACTAAAACAAAACAAAAGAGAATCCCTAAATCAGATGAACTATTGTATCTGAATCTTTAAAATGCTGAAAGTATCCCTTGTGCTCCTTTGAACGCAAGAGGAAGTGTACATCCGATTTCATTCAAGGATTAGAAGGACAATAGCTGCAGAATATACATGCTATCTGTTTTCTTTTGGGTTTGTCTCCTGGGAGAAAAATGTTTTCTAAAATGGGAAATTAGAAAGCCTGTATTCTAAGGAGCTTGTTCAGAGTGGACCATGAAAGGTATGAATTTATAAAATGAAAGTGCTCTTGTGGTTGTCCCTAGCCATTTCTTTTTCAGTTTGTCACCTGTCCTAGCTGTGGGAGCTGGACAGGGAGTCTCCAGACCTCCTGAGCCTGACTCAGAGTGCCCCGTGCACGCCGAGCTGTGAATTCCCTCCTGGTCGATGTCCATAAAGACTTGACTTACCCGGCCATTATAAGCAAAGGACAAATAGGGAAGAAGTTTGGGGGGAGAAATGAGAACATGAGAAATGCAAACCAGTGAAAAATGAAGGGGAAAAAATAACCCCTAATAACCCCAAACCAGATGGTAAAGAGAACAGATACAGAGAACAAAAAACATAAAATGATCCATTTTATCACAGAAACAAAGAAGAGGGTTGGTAATGTTGAGCACCATGGAACAAAGAGAAGATGGAGGAACTGGGAGCAGCCACTTGTACCAAAGGAAGGGCCTCCAGAGGGACATACGTCCACACAGCATCAGGACAATATTGAACTTGACTGAAACGTGGGGGACCTTCAAAGTGGCTTGAGAAGTGCGCCATGTAGCTTGGAGCCCCAGCACGTCACAAGGGACCACAGCCCGCTCTGGAGGCGGTTCGAATGTCAGGGTGAGACCCATCATGCCTTGGCGCCCGGAAACATCGACTGCCTCCACTCACCCCTGCCTGTGGGACAGCTGTGCCTTCTGGAGGGTCCCTGAGAGCTGGTGTGGGCATTTTGGAGCCAATGCCCAGCTTTCATCCCGAACCTCAACTCTCCAGTTACCTGCGATCTCTCAAAAACACAGAAGCAGGTGGTAGACTTATTATCAATTATTGAGTCCAGATATAACTGTAATTCTAGACACTCATCCTACTCATAATATTGAATAAATGCTTATAAATGAATTTTATTAGTCACTTACTTAATACAATTATGTCAAGACTTGGAAATTTTAAAATTGCATTTTTTCTGCATTTCTCACAGTTACTTTTCAAAAGAACCTAAGTGTGCCCATATTCCTTCTCCCTGACTTGTTAATTGAATTAAAACATCGATGAGTTTTTTAGATAACTTGGCAAGAAATTTTTAAAGGATAATCAATCTTCTGATATCTACTCATCAAAGAATTTCAAAAAAGCCTAGCATTGATTTCTTGTCTATTAAACAATAAGCCACCGTGTGTGTTTCCACCCCTCCGCCCTGCCACGTAGTGTCAGGTTGGATCAAGGAAACAGCTGTGACCCCGTCATTCCAGGAAAACACTTAGACTGGGGACTAGATAGAAGGGCACATGGAAACCCCATTTCATCTGGGAAGAGGGAACTCATTTTGTCGGCCGACATTTTATAACCAATGTCTTGCTAGTTTATATTTATGTAATGTATTCAAAGTAATAAATCCCAGCTGTTGCTTTTCTAGTCTTGCTGGCAAATAAAAAAGGAAACCAAGAGGCCAACATACCTGTCAACCAAGGAGTTGTGGGCAGAAGTTAACATTCAGAACGAGTGAACGATGCTGAAGCAGGGTGATGGTTAATAATTTAATATTGAAATTCCCCAGGCATTGATGTATTCTCTTTGTGCTGGAGCAGATTCTTCAGGAAAGATGCATGAAAGGCATCCTTCCCCTTCCCCATCACTGGAAGGACCACAGACCTTGGTGGGGCTTTCCTTGCTAGACCACTGGGTTGCTGCTATGGATGGAACACATCCCCCTAAATTCACATGTTGAAATCCTAACCCCCAAGGTGATGGTATTAAGAGGTAGGGCTTTGGGGGCTGATTAGATCATGAAGGTGGGACGCAATGAGGATGTTGGTGCCCTTGTAACACAGACCCCAGAGAGCCCCCAGTCCCTCTTCCATGTGAGGACACACAGAGAAGACCACGTTCAACTATGGCCTGGGATGCAGTTCTCACTAGACACCAAATCTGTTGATGTCTTCGTTTTAGACTTCCAGCCTCCAGAACTGTGAGAATCAATTTCTGCTGGTGAGAAGCCACCTGGGCTATCGTGTTCTGTTGTAGTAGCTCCGATGGACTAAGTTGGTTGGTTTAATTGTCTTTTCTTGAATCAGGGCGAACGTAGGGATGGTTCTCCTCAGGCCTTTTTGGGAGAGTGTTGGCATGTCAAGAAGGGGGTGTTGCATGCTCTAAGAGATCTTCTCAACAGAAGGTGACTAGTCACGTGAGTGCTGGCCAGGCCTGGGGGCACTGCACCCCCACATAAAGTGAGAAGGTATGTAGGGATCCCAGGGTGGTTAGAGGTGCACCCCACTTCACACACGGCTTTCTGGAGCTGGCAACCTAGGTTGGAAGACCAAGCTAGGTACTACCAAGGTAGTAACATACTACCTTCTGGGAATCACCTTGGGCACGTGATTACCTGTCCGTACCTCGGGCATCCTGTCTCACGGAGCTATGTCTGGGAGAATGGAACGGGAGCACAGGTAACACATTTGGGGCTTGAGTGGGCAGGCAGGAGACCTGGTGGGAGTGGGCCGAGTACTGCCATGGCGTGCCTGGAGCTCTTGTTCTGGAGAGTCATCCGGGATCTGCTGCCACGTCGCACAGCAGGGGAAGGTCAGGGATGCAGAGGCTACAGCCGCCTGCCCATTTCCGCTGGACAGCGGAGCCATCAATGGCAATGGCAATTGATCAATGGCAAAATGGAGTGCCTTGGGAGATTTGACTGCTATTGACTTGTTACTGTCCTTGTGCTGTCAGCCTTGAGCGCTGCTGATTTGATGTATAAAAACTACAAAATGTGACGTTTGTTATTCATCTGATAATGGAAAACTTCATTTCTTCAATCTAAATGATCAAGTTTTAATTTCGCTTTCATCATTTCTATTCCTGTGTTTATGACATTTCACGACACCTGCTTCTGTTGGGTGGTTGGGAATTCACGTGGTGTCTCTGCTTTTCACACGGTTGCTCATTGGAGGCCTTAGAGATATTACTTTAATGAATACTGCTCTAAATCATTGCAGAATAAGAATCAATGTTTAAGCACAGAAATTTCAGAAATTTGGCATAACAAATCATTGTAAGCATTAAATAGCTTCTAATTTGTTGGAGAAAACTACTGATTTCTAGACATGTGCCAGATACAAAATGCATCAGGTTTTTCATCCTCCGGACCACGTAAGGAATAAATACTGCAGTCAGTTTGACAGATGAGATCAAGAAAGTTCTGCAACGTCAGCGAGCTTTGCAACATAGTGACAATGACAGGAGCATCTCCATGGAGCTCATGACGCTCCAGAACATCCGGGTTTTCTCTAAAGCACCTCCACCGCTCCTAACCCCTCCAGCAGCAGAAAGAGAGGAAGCACATCCTTCCTCAGAGGAGGAGATTGAGCCCAGCAGAAGTACAGTCTTCCGGGATAATTTGTGACAAAAAGGAGGGTTGCAGGGTCGTGCTCTCCCTCCTACAATATTCAAACACCATGAGGCCGCACGGACGTTTCCACTCTCTCTCTCTTTTTTTTAAAGATTTTATTTATTTATTTGAGAGAGAGAGAGAGAGAGAGAGAGATCACAAACACATTTTGTTTACTACAGCTTTCTTATCTGCAAAATGAGAGTTAACAGTGCCTTTCTGGCAGAGGTTTCGTTTCTTTTCTTTTCTTTCGACACAGAGAGAGCACAAGCAGGGGAAGCATCAGGCAGAGAGAGAGAGAGAGGAGGAAGCAGGCTCCCCACTGAACAGGGAGCCCAATGCGGGGCTCTATCCCAGGACCCTGAGATCATGACCTGAGCCGAAGGCAGAGGCTTTAACCCACTGAGCCACCCAGGCGCCCCGGACGTTTCCACTCTTAACCCGAGCTGCTGAGCACATAGTCTAAGAAGAGGCATGGGCTCGGATGTTCCTCTCTCTCCTCGTCTTCTCGATGGCCCCATACCTGGCTTGAGATTTCTGGGCGCTACCCTGTAAAACAGAACCTTGCCCCCTTTGAAGAGAAGATGATGAATCCAAGAAGCCAACTTAGTTCTAGACCAAACATCAAGTAGATGACATCATTCGCTGAAAGAAATACCACATCATAGGCATTAGAAACGTACGGTGAGGCCGACGATGGGGTGGTGGTGGCCATACAGAGGCCTCGGGGCTGAGACTAATGGTGGGGTGTGGGGGGTTTAGGGACACTCGTGGCTGCCACTGGAAGGCTGTGCACTCAGTTCTGGCCCTGCCGAAGTGCTGTGGGCAGGGATACCCTATGTGCATTTTCTTATTCAGCAATAGAACCCACACATGTCTGTGAATCCCTGCAGCGTATTGGGCGTGGCGCCGGGCAGAGGCTGGAGGCTGGGCATGGGGGTGGAGGAGTGCATGCTGGAGGCTGCGGGTGGTGGGGTGCACGTGGTGCCACTGCGACGTGTCCCTAGGGACGAGACAAAATTGCTCATAGGAGGAAGAACCATGGGATGAGCTGGGATGATGGAAGAAAATGGGCCCAGCCCTCTGGATACGGAGTGGGCCCCCTGTTCCCTCCTTCTTTTTAGGAAGTGGCCTTCCTATTAGTGGGCCTCCATCCTCTCCTTCCTTTTAGGGGGTGGCCACAGTGTTCAGTGAAGGACAAGGACTCTCTCCAGGGACACGTCATCTATCAGGGACACCACGGGCTCTGCATCATCACGAGGCTACGGGGTGGCGGTGACCACAGCACAACATCCCAGGGAGATGGATAACTTGGCTTGTTTCTATCTCCACGAGAAAACGAGATCATTGTATCACTGAGTGAACAGATAGTGCAATTCGGGCGGACAGTCAATGCCCATTGGCTAAGACAAAGACTTTGCAACCAGATGGAGCAGGGAGATGTTTCCGCTCGCTTCCTCACCCCCATGAGGCTCTTTCTCACCTCCAGCCACATGCTCCTGGGCCTCCTTATTCCAACCCCCTTCCCTCTGTGTTTTGCTCCAGGACCGTAATGTGCAGCAACGCCGTTCAGCCTCGATGTCTGACACAATCACCATTGACAGTTGTTTCAGCAAATTCCATACCCTGGACCCCTTGTAGCAGCGTCTTCTGGGGTGAGAGCTCTGCAGGGAAGAGGACACAGGTGACAGGGGTGCGGCTAGGACGGGGACGCACTGCAGGTGTAGGCATGAGGACCAAAGGCGGGGAGATGGCTCCTTCAGAGGTCGTCCTTCAGAAAGGGGCCGCGGGGCACAGCCTGCTTTGTCTGCATTTCAGTGCATTGCCGCCGGCTTCAGGCAGGAGTCTGTGCTGCTTTCAGACAAGGGTCCGTGTCCACCCGTGGGTGGCGAGACAGGTGAGACACAGGGAGTGACACGCAGGAGAAGGCAGGTGGGCGAGCAGCTTGGGACAGTGTGGCAGCCTCGCGGGCAGGCTGCACGCGGAGGTGTGGCCTCTCCTTCCACTCTGCAGCAGCAGTGACATAGGCAGCGTGGACATTTACGCTTTATTGCATTTTCCAGTGTCGGTCATGTGCGCGCACCTGCCTAGCCCCTCACAACCGTTTCGTCAGAGTGGGCGGTCTCCGCACCTGCCGCAAATATCAGCAAATATCTTTGGCCCAGCAGCCTGCTCTTTCGACAGGATCCGCCTGCTTCTAGCAAGAGCTTAGACATCATTAGAAGCATCTCTACTTCCTTCTAACAGCAGCAGAACACTGAAGACTCATGTTGGTTTTCTGCCTGAAGACATGGATCAGGCACCAGTGGGTTCTTCCTGTAGAGAACAGAAGGAGAGGCCAGCGTCTGGGGGACAGAGGTCCAGACTGGATGCCACTTCTGACTATTTGGGGTGCAGCCTTTTACGCAAGACTGTTGCAGACCCTGGTCTCTTGCAGTTTCGTTTTGCTTTATGTTTTTAAATGTTATGAGATCATCTGGATGTTGGAGGTTTCTCATTTCATACTCATTTCTCTCATTCCCTTCCCACCTTGTTTTAATACAGAAGCTTATGAACTAATTCCCCTTCTCCTGAGTACTCTACAAGAACTTTGATATACTTTTACATGCACTAGCATACACATTTCATGTCAAGGTTATGATGCAGCCTCTGTTTTTAGAGATATATTATTTTCTCTTTTTCTTCATTTTTATGCTTGGCTAAGCATCCTGGAGCAATGCCAATATCATGGATCCAGATCCTTCTTCCCATGAGCATCTGCCATAGGGAGCATCAGCTCCCCGAAGGTAACAGAAACAAGTGGACAGAAACCTCCATATTCTGCCAGGGGGTGGCCCTGGGGATTGAAAGCTCAAGATCTGTGATGTAACAGATGGTAATGCCATACATTCAAGAAAAAAAAGAAAGAAAAAGAAAGAAAGAAAGAAAGAAAGAAAGAAAGAAAGAAAGAAAGAAAGAAAAGAAAAGAAAAGAAAAGCAATGTAGAAATATTTTGGCTCTCAAGATTTTATTAAAATCCTTCTTAAGTATGAATAGATATTTCTTCAAAGAAGACATATGAATGGTCAACAGATATATGAAAAAATGCTTATCATCACTAATCATCAGGACAATGCAAAGAAAAACCACATTGAGATATCTCCATACACCTGCCCCGTGTCCTGTGTGGCCGTGTGCCCGTCTGATATTCTTTCTGCTTGTATTTTCCACTAGAATATAGACTTCATGGAACAGGATCCTCACTGCCATGTTCATTTCTGCATCTGCGGTGCTTGGCAAATACTAGGTGTTCAATAAATATTTAGTAAAGGAATCAAAGGATTCTTGATCATCCTAGACATGGTGGTTAATTTTGTGTATCAACTTGGCTACACCACGGTACCCTGTCTTTGGTCAAACACCCAGCTTAGATGTTACTGTGAAGGTGTTTTTTAGTTGAGATTAAGATCTAAATCAATAGACTTTGAGTAAATCGGATTACTCTGCATAATTGGGGGGCCTCACCTGATCAGTTGAAGGCCTTGGGGGTAAATGACTGACTTTCGCAGAAGAGGGACTTCTGCCAGCAGACTGCCACAGCATCACCTCTCCCCTGAGTCTCTAGTCTGCGTCTTTCCCTGCGAGGTTTCAGACTTGCTACCCCCATAGTCATGTGAGCCATCCCTTAAAATCTTCCTGTATTTCCGTATACTTATACACACATACATATATTCATCTATATCCTATATATACATACATATACGTATATATCTCCATCCAGATCCTCTCTAGGTCCATATATATCACTTCTCTATATATTCATATATATCCTTTCTGTATACGTCCTGTATATATATATGCATATGTATCCTATATATATCCATATATATCTATCCATATGGATCTTATATCTATACATATCCTATCATATATATTGTCTCCCTATATCTTATATATATCATATATATCTGCATATATCCATATATATCCTATATATATCCATCTATGTATCTCTAAAAACAGACTGTTTCCTGTCTTGTTAATCTTGAACATTCTAACTGGTTTAAGGTGGTTTCTCAACGTGGTTTTGATTTGAGTTTCCCTGATGGCTAGTGATGATGAACATTTTTTCATGTGTCTGTTGGCCATTTGTATGTCTTCTTTGGAGAAGTGTCTGTTTATGTCTACTGCCCATTTTTTGACTGATTATCTATTTTTTGGGTGTTGACTTTGAGGAGTTCTTTATAGATCTTGGATATCAGCCCTTTGTCTGTAGCGTTATTTGTGAATACCTTCTTTCATTCCGTGGGTTGCCTCTTAGTTTTGTTGACTGTTTCTTTTGCTGTGCAGAAGCTTTTCATCTTGATGAAGTCCTAAAAGTTCATTTTCGCTTTTGTTTCCTTTGCCTTTGGAGACATGTCTTAAAAGAAGTTGCTGTGGCCAATATCAAAGAGGTTACTGCTTATGTTCTCCTCTAGGATTTTGATGGATTCCTGTCTCACATTAAGGTCTTTCATCCATTTTGAGTTTATCTTTGTGTCTGGTGTAAGAGAATGGTCGAGTTTCATTCTTCTGTACATAACTGTCCTATTTTCCCAGAACAATTTATTGAAGAGACTGTCTTTTTTTCCATTGCATTTTTTTTCCTGCTTTGTCAAAGATTTTTTGACCACAGAGTTGAGGGTAAAGATTAACAAGGCAGGAAACAGCAAATGTTGGAGAGGATGTGGAGAAAGGGGAACCCTCTTTCACTGTTGGTGGGAATGCAAGTGATTTAGCCACTTTGGAAAACAGTGTAGAGATTCCCCAAGAAATTAAAAATAGAGCTACCCTATGTCCTAGCAATTGCACTACTGGGTATTTACCCCAAAGATACAGATGTAGTGAAAAGAAGGGCCATATGCACCCCAGTGTTCATAGTAGCAGTGTCCACAGTCGCCAAACTGTGGAAAGAGCTGAGATGCCCTTCAACAGACGAATGGATAAAGAAGACGTGATCCATATATACAATGGAATATTACTCAGCCATCAGAAAGGAGGAATACCCAACTTTTGCATCAACATGGACGGGTCTGGAGGAGATCATGCTGAATGAAATAAGTCAAGCAGAAAAAGTCAATTATCATATGGTTTCACTTATTTGTGAAACATAAGGAATAAAATGGAGGACTTTATGAGAAGGAAAGGAAAGGTAAATTGGGGTAAATTGGAGGGGGAGACGAACCATGAAAGACTGTGGATTCTGAAAAACAAGTTGAGGGTTATGGAGGGGAGACATTGGGGGGATGGGTGAGCCCAATGATGGGTATTAAGGAGGGGATAGATTGCATGGAGCACTGGGTGTTATATGTAAACAATGAATCTTGGAACACTACATCAAAATTTAATGATGTACTGTATGGTGACTAACGTAACAATAAAAATAAAAAAATAAAAACAAATAAAAACAGTCTGTGTTATAACGAACAAACAAACAGGAACCACCTAGTCCATGTTTCATCTGATCTTTATGAAATCTCAGGACTCCATGTTGATTATAATACTAGCAAGATAATTTGTAAAGAGATAACAAAAACCTAGGTTGGGCGGTACTGCATATTTCCCAATCGGTGCTGCCTCTGGTGTCCCTTGTACAATCTGAGATTCACTCTTACTCCTAAAGGAATGGCAAATGCCAGGGCAGATCTCGTTTTGAATACAAAGACATAAAAATAATACATTCTTTAAAAAGGAAAGAGAAGGCCTTCTATACAATGTTCCATGTGTCCTGCATTAACATAGCAGAGTCATTCAGCACAGTACCTGCCAATGTCAAGAACGGCTCACATGATGGGCGGGCAGGTGGTAAACTGAGCTGCCCCTTCCCTCTGGCTGACCATGCACGGAAGGACACAGCTCTGGTTATATAGACGAGCTTAGCCATCCCCTCCTCTCTGTGTAGATGATTGTTCTAGCCTTTATCTAGTTTTCAAATTCTTATGTTTCCTTCAAGATATTCTCTTCACTTTTACTTTTAGCTTTGGAGGCTTTGTTCTGAAAAAAAATACAGTCACTCCAGAAATAATAAGTCTCCCCACTGGGTTCTCTTAGCAATTGTGCATTTCCCTTCCTGGCATTTATCTCACGGGTTGTCATTATTCATTTGCACATTTCTTTTACCCATAGACCATGTAATATGTAAGGACAAGTCCATGGATTATTTATTCTTTTATACTTCTAGAAAGAAGCACAGTGATTGGCACAATGTAGCTCATTCATAAATTTTTAAAGAATATATGGCTGGTGTCTAAGACTATATGAATCAGCTGCATTGTGGATTTATGGGTCAACATGCATGACATAAAATATTCTTAAATGTTTTAGCAACCTGTTGTCACTTTCCAAGTTCAAGTCTTCTTTACGACAGCCAAGGGGACCATCACTCCTGGACGTCTGGCCTGCTAGGACAGTGCTGGTTCCATCTGTTGTTCCAGGCTAGCTCCAATACACTTTCTAAGAGTCGAAAGTGCCCTGGTCTGGATGAGAAGTTATATTTATCCCGAAGAAAGTATAACATTTACTCTTGTGATTGTTAACTTATTGTGCACCATCTTTATATTTTATATTTGAGATATATTTTTCTGTGACTAATTACTGTTTTATCTTAATAGTATTATTTTTTATTGAATATGAATTAACGAAAACATAAATTACAAAAATTGAGTTGTAATGAGAAAATTGTTCTATAAGGGACATCTCAATGATTTTTTAAATTTTATATGTTTTATTTTATTTTATTTTATTTTTTATTTTACTTTTTCAGTGATCCAAGATCCATTGTTTATGCAATGATTTTTAGAGATGAATACCCATTTAACTACAGCACAGAGTGGAGTAATAGCTATCATATTCATTTTTTTTAATTTGTTTCTCTTGTTCTTTCTTTCTGCTTTTGTCTTCCCATCTTTTTCTATATTTGCGGGGTTCGACTCAGCATTTGTATTATTCCATTTACTTTCTTCTCTTGTTATATTATTTATACTTTTTTATTATACATGTTTCAGTGGTTGCCTTTAAGTTTGCAAAATAGATTTCAGACAATCCAAGTCCAGGTTCCACTAGCAGGATAGCAGTTCTAGGAAGAGTGAGTTCCTTGTAATACCAAATCCTAATTCCTCCCTGCTCCTGGTGGGTCACTACCATTCCTCCTCCCACTTACATAAGCACATGTAAGCATATACAGACATAAAATATACACAATTGGATACATTGTATTCATGTTTTGAACAAACTGTTACCTATTAGATTAATGAAGATTAAGAAACATAAAGTTTTAATTTTACCCTCATTTGTTCCTTCTTTCATGCTTTTCTTTCCTTTCTAACCCCATAGAGGCCTCTTTCTACTGCCTGCGTTTGAAAACATTTATTTATTTATTGTGTTCATTTTGTCTTGTCTGCATGTATCTTATTATTTTTATTATATGCTGGGCATTTTATATGTAAAATTGTTTCAATAAACAAACCAAGGGCTAGGGTTCTTTCTCCCATCAACTGATTTTTGCAATAGATTCTGTCAGGCTCATAGGAAGGAGCACTAGCTATCTGGTATCTGATCAAATTTCTTCTTCTTCTTCTTTTTTTTTAAAGATTTTATTTATTTATTTGACACACAGAGGGAGAGAGATCACAAGTAGGCAGAGAGGCAGGCAGAGAGAGAGGAGGAAGCAGGCTCCCTACTGACCAGGGAGCCCGATACGGGCCTCGATCCCAGGACCCGACATCGTGACCTGAGCTGAAGGCAGAGGCCTTAACCCACTGAGCCACCCAGGTGCCCAGGCATCTGATCAAATTTCAAAATTTGAGATCGTTTAATTCCAAACTTGAATCTTTGCAAATACATGTCTTCTTCTAGCTCACTTTATTCCTAGACTGCAGAACTTTTGGAATCCAATCTTAATGGAGAAGAGATCACCTTTCACCTGAGTCTCTGATGAGTATATCCCCTTTCCTTGATGTTTTCTAAAGTGGAACTCGGTGTTTGAATCTTCCTGTCTGAAACTGACATCCCAGCCCTGTGTAACAGGCCACAAATTCTGGGCTCATGGCTCTGGGCCTCCTGCCTCCCCTGGGCTCTAGATTTGTAATTTTTCCCTCTACTGTTAGCTCTGATGCTTTCAAGCTAATGTTTTCTAGCTTTCCCCAGCAGGGAGAATGGTTTAAATTAACTAGCTTCCAATTATGAGAATTGGAAGGCCTGACTCATACTGACTTATCTTCTAGAGCCAAGAATCATCTGTTTTATCTCTGTATCTGCTGTCCAGAGTCGGGCTTTGCAAAGGACTTCATTATATTTCTACTGAACTGAATTAAACCTTGCAAAGCTTTAAAGAACCAAAGAGAAATGTTTAAATCAAGAAGTTACAGTCTTCACCTTGGCTTTACTTCATGGTTTTAAAATTAATCCACATGAAGTTTAGGTAGACAAAAGACATAAGAATTGATTTTTTTAAATCCTCATAAAATATTCCCTAGTGAATTGTACATCAATAACAAGATAAAATCATTTATTAGCCTTCGGGAAATGCTTAATGTCAAATCATAAAGAAGAACATAAAATTTTAATGTGGTGAAACTTAAAAAAAAGTAGAAACAAAACATTTTGTGTTTCAGTAGAAGTGCCTTATTTAATGGTTCTACAGACTATGTGTCTGGGGGAGGGGAACAGTTTCCAGAGCCAGTTAGGAATGACTGTCTGTCTGTGACCACATGGAGCAGGGTTAAGGGGAGCAGAAATGGACAGATGCCTCACTGGTTAATAGAGCGAATGTTCCAGAGAGCCAAATTTAAGCTACAGATGTATTAGCATATATGTAACTTTGGCATCAAGTATCAATATTGCATTTGTGACAACAGTACTTGCTGTGTGCAGAGAACTCACAGCCAAATTTCACAGGTGTCAGCTTCATTTGGCACCTGAGCTGATGATCACCAGGCCTCGGGGTTCACTGTAACCACACTTGCTTGGGAGAATCAAGGCATCGCTGCATCACTGGCTCTCAAAGCCACGTGATGCTGCTGAAATTAGCCTCCACTGATGGTTTATGCTTTGACCATTGCAAAGTAAGATGCTCAGAGGTGAGCCAAGCTCAAGTTGGCAGCAGGTAACTTTCAAAGGATTATCAGCTGAAAGCAAAGGAAATTAGAAAATGGGCACAGATTCTCCTTTTTCCATTCTCCTTCACCCTCTTATTCTCCTTCTTGTTATGAGGCTGAAACTGCGTGGGCAAACATTCCTGTCAAATTTACCTATGGAACAATTGTCCTAATGGCACATGTCTGTTGCATGGGTGAGCACAGAGAAAACCACGAAAAGGAGGTTTTCGATCACTTTCCAATGGACACTGTCTACTTATAACACAAATACAAGTAATGTTCTCTCATCTTTGTAGTTTCAGATAATTCATGGGCAGTGAACTGCATGATGATCCTAGGGGATGTATTTAAGACGGGACTGTGACTCAGATTCCAGGAGGCTGGAGTAAATGATTCAGGCTGTAGTGATGTGATTACAGAGGGATGCACAGGAACGCTTGTGTGACGCAGAGTACAGGAGCACGGCAAAGTGAACAATCACAGGGCTTTTGTGGGGCCCCAAGATCAGAAGGAGCCAAATTTGTGACCTGGCTCCAGAAAAGGCTGAAAACAACCCAAAGTCATGATCATGGATACCCTCCTACCCTCCATCCACAAGATGCTCTGGCACTGTAATGGGTGTGCTGAGTGCCGTTCAGATGTGTGATGGGGAGAAATGCATTAAAATGGCCAGTGTGTGTTCCTCAGGTTGTTCTCAGTGTGAAATCCGGACTAGTCAGTCATGTTTGAAGGACTTGGTTGTGAACATTGCCGGCCACACAATCCTACAACACGGCCTTAAGTGATTGCTGACATCCCCGTGGCCTGACAGCTAGCCCAGCTACGCAAGGTGAGAAGCTATGCCCTCGGCAAAGTCCTAGCAGGCTTCAGATACAAATCCCGGAACAGTGACCAATGGCTCCATGAACGTGAGTCTCTTAGAAATTGCACAGTATCATTTTGGTTTTGGATTAAAGAGTCACCATTTCGCAGGGGAAAAAAGAATTACCTACTAAATTTATGGAGAATAGTGGTAGTAGCAGATCAGGGGTGAGGTTAGAACACTTGCTTCCTTGTGAGGGACGAAGAGCCCAGGCTGGGCAAGATGGTATAGAAATTCTGAGGGAAAAGAGCATAGAGAACTCAACTGCCGAACAGTGGAGAGCCAGGAGTAATGGAAGGGAGGAGTTGGTTTGATCTGTTCACACAGGGATGAACATGAAGCACATTTTCTGTACTGCTCTGTTTTGTTTTCCTTAAGGGAGAAGTGAAATAGTTTGAAATATGAATCTGAAGATGCAGGAAAGCTAACATAAACCTTAAATGCATGAATTATTATCCTCAAGAAAATGCACAGAAAACGCAGAGCATGCATTGTCAAAATTGGTGGGAGTTTCCGCCCAATTCTCACAAGCTATCTGCCCAAATTGATATGGATTTGGGCAGAAAGCTCCTGAGAATTGGGCGAGAAATCCCAGGGAAGTCCATCCCGGCGCCAGGGGCCCACAAAATGGCGGCTCGGCAGGGTCCAAAATGGAGCGGGGCCTGGGTCTCTCCTCGCCAGAAAACGCACACCAAACGCCAGTCTAGGGCAGTCCAAATAGGCTGGTCTTTCTGCCCTATTCTCAGGAACGTTCTCCCCAAATCGATATCGATTTGGGCAAAAAGCTCTTGAGAATTGGGGGAGAAATCACGGCCGGCTGTGAGGCTGAAAATGGTGTGGTGCCTCTCAGCCCGCTCCTCGAGAAAAAACAGAGAAAACGCCGAGTCTGCACTGTCGCAAGCGGCGGGTGTTTCCGCCCAATTCTCAGGAGCTTTCTGCCCAAATCGATATCGATTTGGACAGAAAGCTCCTGAGAATTGGGCGAGAAATCCTGGGGAACTCGATCCCGGTGCCAGGGGCCCACAAAATGGCGGCTCGGCGCGGTCCAAAATGGCGGGCAACTCTTGTCGCTCATCTCCACAAGACGCACGGGAAAAGCTGAGTGAGATCCTTCCAAAGAGGCGGGTCTCTCCGCCCAAATCTCACCGGCAGAAAGCTGGTGAGATTTGGGGAGCAGCCACGGCCGGCTGTGGGGCCGAGTATGGCGTGGTGCCCCTCAACCTGTTCCTCAGGAAAACGCCGAGAAAAGGCCGAGCGTGCTCTGTCCAAATCGGAAGCAGGAGTAATGGAAGGGAGTGATTGGTTTGATCTGTTCACGCTGGGGTGAGCATGAAGCACGTTTTCTGTACTGCTCTGTGTTGTTTTTTTTAAAGGGAGAAGTAAAATAGTTTGAAATATGAATGCTAAGATGCAGGAAAGCTAACATAAGCCTTTAAATACATGAATTATTCAGATCAGGAGGTAAAGAGCATATTTAAAAGCATCTGTTGATTTTATACATTGTCATAAATATGATATATACATAGAATACATCGCCTCTCATCCATCTCGATTTATCTTGCATTTTTTTTTATTTCCAGGAATGTTGATGGATAATGTGTACATTATCTTTCACCCGGTGGCAGATTTTATTATTTTTGAAAGCCTGCTTGTGGGTTATTGTAATTGTGCCTAAGACATTCTGTGCTGTTGCGTAATAACTTTTTAAACTGATTCAAGAATGGAAAAAGTCCAACCACTGTGGAATTTAAAAAGTGAATATACAGCATTTCATATTTACCTCACAGCCCATATTCAGCAAAAGCGTGGTCCACACTATCTTAGGGATCTGGCTGGTAACTATTCAAACAGAGATCTCTTCTCCAACCCTATTATTCCATGATGGACGTAACCAACAATATCAGCAACAAACAATTACACACACCCTTTAGACGGAAGTAAGTTTTCCTTCCTGTTGGATTCGTGCACCAGGCATTGATGACACACTAGACTCAAACGGACTTTCAGCTGTGAGCACATGGCTGATTATTACTGGAACGCAGTCACAGACCAGCAAAATATTAAGCTTTTGTTTTAAAATGAAAAATCAGTGGTAGCATTTTATGATGGTCTCATTTTGATAAGAATGAAAAGGGATAAGTATTAGTTTACTTGATACGGACGTACATTTAGATTTTAGTTAACACATACCACCTTTTTAAACAAAAATATAAAAGAATGTAGGAGACTTATAGAAGGTGAATCAGATTGCAGAGGTTTTTTTCAAAAGGTTTGAGTACTTTCCAGCCAATTACAGTAATGATTCAAGAGATATATTTGGTTCTTTAAGGGAGCATTTTTATAAACCCATATTCTTTATAATATTATTTGGTTGCATTATTTAGAGGTGCTAAACTGTGGTCCATTGACCCATTTGTATCCAAGACCCTTACATAATGGAACCGTTTTTATGACAGTCACGTCAATAGGATGTCACCTGTCCTCCTGTCTGTGTTGACGGTTGTTGCCATCATTGCAGATTGGGGGGCAGAACCTACATGCAGTAGGGCTCAGGCTCCTTCACACTCACACATTTGCAGTAAAAATTTAAATACGATAAATGATCAGTTTCACTTCAAAACGTCTTTGCCAAATACCTGCCTTTTAAACAGTCTGCATAACTAATGTGAAGCCCTCCCAGTGTGGAACAAAATACCATGCTTATCTTACAGAAAAGCACTGTGTGATTGTAGGGTCAGTCAGCTGGCCTGACTACTTTTTCATAGAAAATGATTTTTTACTTAAAAGAATGACTGACAGGGTACCTGGGGGGCTCAGTAGGTTGAGTGTCTTGACTCTTGGTTTTGGTTCAGGTCGTGATCTCGAGGTCGTGGGATCGAGTCCCGCGTCAGGCTCTGCGCTCAGTGGGGTCTGCTTGGGATTCTCTCTCCTTCTCCCTCTGCTCCTCTTGCTTGTGCTCTCTCTCTGTCTCTCTAAAATAAGTAAATAAATCTTAAACCAAAAAGAATGACTGACTGACAACTTCCATGCATGTCGTGACAGGCCATTTAAAGTTTTTTGTTGGTATTTGGATTATTTGATACTGTCAAGCAACAGAGCATAGTATTAACAAGTGGACAGTTCGATATCTACTTGACACAACTTTTTAACTTTTGAAATATTTTCAAGAAATAAATCTGTAAAAGATCATTGAATCAATTACAATAAATCCATGTCAAGTAACAGAAAATTTATTTCATAAAATTCTTTAAGGACAAAAACGGTAGTTTTAAACAGGCATAAAATGTCCAAATGAAACTCAGGTAAGTATTTTACTATGAAAACCTCCAAGGCTTATGGTCAATGTATGTAATTTATAACAGAAGTGGACATTGTAAAATGATGCCTGTAAGATCATGGTTAAGACCTGTTAAAAATAAATGTCATTGGAGTGCCTGGGTGGCTCAGTGAGTTAAAGTCTCTGTCTTGGGCTTGGGTCATGATCTCAGGGTCTTGGGATCGAGCCCCACATTGGGCTCTCTGCTCAACAGGGAGCCTGCTTCCTCGTCTCCCTCTGCCTGCCTCTCTGTGCCTACTTGTAATCTCTCTCTCCCTGTTAAATAAATAAATAAAATCTTTTAAAAAAATGAAATAAATGTCATTAATTTTTAGTAAATGATACATTATTAGAAGAGAAAAAAATCTTTCCAGAGGCATTCATAGAAGAAAATAATTGTATTTCTCATTATTGCGTAATTTTTTGCCTAATAATTGACCAGTGAGAAATAATAATCTTTTTTTTTTTAACTTTCAACATTTTTCAGATGGAGATCCTTGGGGATTTCTGTGTTTCAAAGCTAAATGAAATTTAGTTCATACATAAGTGGTCATCTTTGACAAGTTTTAATTCAAAGGTGGTTATTATTCATTTGACTCTAAAACACGAAGGAAAATGGGGAGCTCAGCCAGTGCCTTTCCAACGCAACATCACCTCTGTCCCTGCTGCTTCATGGAACATCAGGAAATCAATTCTGGGGTTTTCCGGTGAAGTCTGGGCCGCGCTGACTCATGTGTTCTTGGCTGCGTCCCATCTGTGGCTTTTCCCGTTCCTTGAGCTTCTTTCCATTAGAATAGTTTTCACCCCTGGAAGTTCTATTTTATATTTCCTCTCAAAATTGCCTCATCAGTTTTTAACATTTCTCCATCACCCATAAGCTCCCTCTTTTATTTATTTAACTAACTGAAGCACCCTCTTTTTATACTTTGTAGTGGATAACTCAGGAATCCTTACATTTCCCCTGCTGGGTCCTGCAATTTATTGCTGTGTTGACTGAGACATGATGGCTTGTTTCTTCGTTGCAGCAGTTTCTGGTGTTTGTGTATTAGTGGCTGTCTATGTGAATTTGTGCCTGTGTGGACATAGAGACACCTGGATTCCTTGGGAATTCTACATGGGAATTCCTCTGGAGAGAGTTTACATTTTATTCTGTTAGGTGTCAATGACCAGCCAGAGGTCATTTAAAATTTTAGTGGGCATGGTATCAAACAAGAACAATGTCGGAGAACTGACACTACCCAGCTTGAAGATTTGACTGTAAAGGGACGCCTGGGGCGGGGGCTCAGGTGGTTAAGCCTCTGCCTTTGGCGCAGGTCATGATCCCAGTGTCCTGGGTTCGAGGCCCACATCAGGCTCCTTGCTTAGCAGGGAGGCTGCTTCTCCCTCTCCCTCTGCCGCTCCCCCTGCTTGTGCGCCCTCTCTGTCTCTCTGACAAATAAATAAATAAAATCTTAAAAAGGAGGATTTGACTGTAAAGCTACATTAATCAGGACAATATGGTGTTCACGAAAGAGACAAACAGGTCAATGGAACAAAGTGGAGAGCCCAGAAATGGACCCACACAAATATAACCAACTGCTCTTTGACAAAGGAGCCAAGGCAACACAGTGAAACAGTGTCTTTCACGAAGGCTGCTGGACCCACAACTGGACATCCCCATGCAGAAAATGTATCTGGACGCAGACTTCCCACTCTTCACAAAAAGTAATTCAAACTGGTTTATAGACCTAAATGTGAATTACAAAACTATAAAACTCCTAAAAGGTATAAGAAAATTCAGAGGACCTTGGGTTTGGTGATGGCATTTTAGATACAACAGCAATTACCAGGATGTAAAGCTGACACTAATAGGATAGGATACTATACGCCGGTTACACTTCTACCAAAAAATTGGCAAGCTGGATCTTGTTAAAACTAAAAATTTATGCTCTCTGAAAGACACTGTCCAAATGAAAAGACAAGTCAGGGACTGCAAGAAAATATTTGCAAAAGACATTCTAATAAAGGAGTGTCATCCATGATGTACAAAAGACTCTTAAAACCCAACAATAAGGGCGCCTGGGCGGCTCAGTGGGTTAAAGCTGCTGCCTTCGGCTCAGGTCATGATCCCAGGGTCCTGGGATCAAGGCCCGCATTGGGCTCTCTGCTCAGCAGGGAGCCTGCTTCCTCCTCTCTCTCTGCCTGCCTCTCTGCCTGCTTGTGATCTCTCTCTCTGTGTGTCAAATGAATAAATAAAATCTTTTAAAAAATATATTACCTTATAAAACCCAACAATAAGAGGACAAACAAGCTAATTAAGAAATGGGACAAAGACATGAATGGATAACTCAGCAAAGAAAATATATGGGTGACTAATGAGCACATGAAAACGTGCTCCACATCACATCAGGAAAGTGAATTAAAACAAGAGGCAATGCCATCACACACCTGAGAAAGATCTGAATTCAGAGCACTGACCACACCAGACGCAGAAAGAATGTGGAGTAGCAGGAGTTCTCCCTTGTTGCTGGAGGGAATGCAAAATGGTGCAACCACTTTAGAAGACAATTTGATGGGTTCTTACCAAATTAAACAACTTACCATAGGATTTTACAACTGTGCTGCTTTTATTTCCCTGAAGGAATGGGAAACAGGTTCACCCCAAAACTGGCATGGATGTTAATAGCAGCTTTATTCGTAATTACCAAAATTGAAAGCAACCGGGATGCTCTTCAGTAGATGGATGGATAGCTACACCGTGGTGCATCTAGAACATGGGGGGCTAAGTTAGCATTAAAAATGCAAATGTCACCAAGTCATGAAGAAACATGGAGGATTCTTAAATACACATTAATAAGTGAAAGAAGCCAATCTGAAAAATCTGTGCGCTCTGTGATTTCAATTCTATGACGTTCTGGAAAAGATAAAGCTACAGAGATAGGAAAAAGATCAATACTTTCCAGGGGTTGTGGGGGAGGGAGGGAGGGAGGGACAAGCAGGTGGAGCACAGAGGGTTTAGGGCAGTGAGACTGCTCTCTGTGTCCCTGTCACGGTGGGTATGTGTCATCACACATTTGTCCAAACCCACAGAGTGTCCACCTCCAGGAGTGACCCGGGTGAATGCTGTGGACTCTGTGTCCAGGCAGGTTCATCGATGGTGACAAACGCACCGTCTGGTGGGGTGCTGGTAGAGGGGGGGGCTGTGCGTGCGGGGGCAGGAGGCGCATGGGGACTCTGAGCCTACCACTCAAAATTGCTGTGAACTAAACACTGTACTACAAAAGTCTAAAATTTAAAACAAATTGGTGGGAAGATGATTGTAAATTTGGGACATCTTTGGTGCTGGAAATTTGTAGCTCAACTTTTTCTTTCTTAAGATCTCCAGGGAAACATCTCCTCAGGGTCGCTCAGAACCGAGTTCATGTTTCCTCTTCCTTCTTGGTCTCCAGTTGTTCTGTCACCTCTGACGCGTTCTTAAAGATCGGATTTTTGTTTTCGTTTCGTTTTGCTTTGTTTTGTTTTACTTTTTATTTTTCAATCTAGTCTCTTCAGGTTTGTACCAGAAACAGTTCCTTAGATCACCTCTTCTAACGTGTTCTTGGGAACACATTAAATTGTGCATTAACTCAGATGAGAGCACTTCCATAATTTCTGGCAAAGCAAATGACCATCTTGTTATAATCACCTGACCTGATCTTTACAGTATTTTGACTAATTTCATAGTTGTTTGTGGCAATGTCTGTTATTTATTTATTTGTGTCATAAAAAACTTTATTTACATTTTAAAAAATTTGAGTATCGTTGGCACCCAATGTTATATTAGTTTTAGGCGTAAACCCAATGATTTGATAGTTACACACATTACGCTGTGCTCAGCATAGAGGTAGCTCGTCTGTCACCACATCACCACCCCGGCCCTGTTGACTGTGTTCCCTATGCTGTGCCTTTCAGCCCTCTGACATAGTCACCCCATAATTAGAAGTCTGTATTTGTGGACAAAGTCTTTCAGGGGGCTATTAGTAGCATATATGAATGTAAGTATCCTACGATTGAAATAGTAATTTAATTAATCTGGTATTACCATAATTTAAAAAAACCTTATACCTGGGCGCCTTGGTGGCTCGGTGGGTTAAGCCTCTGCCTTCAGCTCAGGTCATGATCTCAGGGTCCTGGGATCGAGCCCCGCATCAGGCTCTCTGCTCAGTGGGGAGCCTGCTTCCTCCTCTCTCTCTGCCTGCCTCTCTGCCTACTTGTGATCTCTCTCTCTCTCTGTCAAGTAAATAAATAAATAAATCTTTAAAAAAACACCTTATACCATAACAGTTTTATCTTAGATTTCATTTAAAATTGAATGTAAAAAAAGAGAAACTAAAATAAATTTTTGACGGTGGAAGATCCTTGTCACATGTACATCAAGGTATCCTATACTTTAAGAGCCCATTAGGTTTATCAAACAAGAGGTAATTATTTCCTGATTGCTCTCTTTATTCTCTCTTTTGTGTGTGTGTGTGTGTTTATCTTTTAACCTGTTAATTTCAGGAAGGTGTTTTGTAGTGTTTCAGCTGGTTATGTCCAAATGTTTACACGATGGCTCTCAAGGTCGGGGAAGGCTCAGCACTCAACGCCCAGGGCTCCATCTAAGAGCACCCGGGCAGATTTCAGAAAGGAAGAGAGGCGGATTTCCTACCTGTTGCAGCAGAGGAGCAGAGAGGAAAGGTGCTCCTTGTAGAATTAACTTTGAACATAATTTGCATTTCCAGCCTTAATTGATTCATTCCTTTGTTTATTTAACTAGTTTTGATGAATGGTTTAAAGAAGAGATGCATGGCTTATGAAAAAATCATTGAACTGGAAATCTCAACACTTGGGGTCTAGCTTCCACTCTGCCCTTTAATAAACTAAGTGATTTAGGCAAATTAGGTCACATGTGGCTTCAATATCCTAATTTGTCAATTCAGAGGCATGAATATATTATTCTTAAATCTCTTACAGATGTGACCTTGGACACGAGCCGTCCACAGCTCCTTTGTCTCCTTGCCCAACGTGCTCACTGGCAAGCTGCATCACCACCATAATTATATTTTCAAATTATCTAGTGAAAGCAATTAGCCAAATAAAAAATGTACATTCCTAGAGAGGAAGGCATCTTTTTGTTACGGAACTAGACAATTTTAACTAGATGCCATACACCAAATACTCCTTTTGGGATTAAACTGCACATTTCCTTCAGAAGATTGACATTCTGAAGACTATGCTCTACAAAGTCCAATTTCCTTTCCCCTTTGAAGGATCCCCGCTACGAGGTAAGTGACCTTGATGGGGAGATGCTCTTTTTCTAACAAAGCTTGTGAACAGCTTTGGGTCTAAGACCCAGAGCTGCAGGGTAAGTATGGAAGGGGCTGACTCATCAAAATGTGCTCCTTGAGATTCGGATGCAGGGGGGGCTCTGGGCTCTTGGCAGAAATGTTCAGTCATACATTTGCTTGTTAACCGGTGACATGATATTAACCTGACAGAAATTTTGGAAATATAGGACATGTATAGTACCTTAACTCAGTAAGGCATGCTTCTTTCTGCTCATTTCTCTTCAGTCTGTTTTCCATAGCTTCAGGCAAATTGTGATACTTAAATTTGTAGGTCACACACCAGTTAGTATTGTGCTGTTTTTGTGGATCACGTTCTACTGTAAACATTGTGTGTTCTTGCGTACTCTCAGAAGGCATTTAGCAGAAGTGCCTCAAGTCACCAATCTTAATGAACAGGTGCATTAAGAATGTCTGATGGGGAAGGGCAGTCGAAATGTGAGGGATTTTGAAAGCTCCCTGCAACCACGTAAGCGTCCCCCATTCTACCCGAATGTAAAGGTTTGTCAGGTATACACTCAGTTGTGTTGCATCACCTAGGTGCTCTTGTAAAACCAATCTGAAGGAAACTAATCAGCTGCACATTATTTTCAGTATGGAGTTTTATTACTGCATTATCGTAACCAAGGAAAACACCTTTAGTATAAAAATTATAATATTTAAGACTCTAGATGTATAATTTTGCTTAAAAGAATACTACTGTCTCATATTTCAGAAGTATATTTATTTTTGTGCTGCATGAAAGGGCAGCCCAGTGTTTCCCATAAAGGCGGGTAGATGTAAAATGCACATAAGAATACATTGACAGGGGCTTCTGCGGGGCTCAGTCAGGTAAGCATCTGCTTTCGGCTCAGATCATGATCTCAGGGTCCTGGGATGGAGCCCTGCATCAGGCTCTCTGCTCAGCCTGCTTCTCCATCTCCCTCTGCCTGCTGCTCTCCCTGCTTATGTTCTCTCTCTGTCAAATAAAATAAATACGACGTTTTTAAAAAAATAATCCATTGACAAAAATGTGTGCAAAATAGACAATCTTTTGAGCTCCTACCGTGTTCCAAAAGTTTCATTTATAGTATCTTATTTAATTAAATAAATATGAGACGAACCCACACTACCCTCAGTAAAGTACTAGGATAGAGAGCACAGGTCTGCTAATTGTCCATGATTCACTTCTGCCAGATGATAAGCAACCCCTGGAGTCATCTTTTATATCTTCATTATTTCAAAACGGGTCTTGATTTTTCTCCCTCGGGATCAAGCTATCAGAGTTAATTTTAAAAGAAGAAAGCAATGCAGCTGCGACAGAATTTCTGTTTTGTACATATCCGTCCGATAATTGCATCCATCCCAGGAATAGAGCTGTGCTATGAGTCGGGAGACAAATTGATTCTAGTTGTCAGGTAATAAACAGCACAGGGGTGTCATGGTGCTATCCGAAGTGATTTTCGAAAATGTCACTTGGTGAAAGTTTGAAAATAAAGCTATAATTACTGTGACAATGTCAAGAAATGTAGACTTAACCTGTCAGAATAACGCGGCACGCCGTGTCTTGTAAGGGAGACGACCCCAGGCGTCAGTGATTGACGCCTGCTGGGCTTGAGGACTCGCGTTGTTGTCGGGCTGACGGGGGCGGGGGTGGTTGGAGCCAGTGGCGGAGATGAAGGGGGTGCAGCCTTGGGCCAGAACGGGCTTGTGGGTCCTGGTCCGTGGGATCCGACTCAGTTCAGGACTTTTAAAAATGTATTTGCATTCATACTGGATGACATTTTCTATTTACTATGTTCGGCACCATGAGGATATAATTTCCATACGAAGACCACCCCTAAATCAGGAGCAAAAGCATCGTTGGGTTCCTGGGAGTGCTAAAATGAACTCAGTTAAGGTAAAAGAAAACTGGTATTATTCTTAATACATAAATATTTTAGGGCAGGCTTTCATCCCAAAAGCCCAATGAGGAATTGTATTTTACAATTTCCTACTTGAAACTGTTGCCTTATCCTGGTGCTGTTACTAAGTGTATTTACATTAATAGTAGCATCTGCAGGGAAATGGCAACATCATAAAAATGCAAAATTCATGACCAATGTCATTGTTAATAAAGAAAAGCCTTCCAACCACAATGTTAAAAATGCTCACAATAGGGAAAATAGATTAATATTTTAATTGAAACTAGAGACTGGTGATATACTTGAAGACAGGTTATGATCTATGCCCATGTTTTATGATTAGGTTGGAAGATTTGCCACAGTCAAAACTTGGCCAAATATTAAAGAACTGTCTCTAATAATCGAACTTGACAATTAAGACTCAATTGTAATGTATTAAGAAATTATTATTTTTATGAAATGGGTTTTACAATATAATTTGTGCCTAATAGGAAGGATAAGAAAATTTTAATTTATTGTGGGAAGAACAATATTTAAATTATTATGGTTAAGAAACAGGCATTAACAATAGAATTTGGTTTGTTTAATGGGCACATAAAGTTTGGAAGGCAAGGGGGAAGGAAAGCTCATTTTTTATAGCCTGGTTCCTTAGGAATGACTTAATTAGATTTATATCAATGGTTCCACTGCAAACTGCTAATGAGGCATCAAATATCTGAAAGATTTAACATGACACATGAAATAGCTTGATTTTTTTGAGACCCTGGCTTAAAATTTTAGTTTATTTCTGTTCAGTAAACATCTACAAAGTTTCTCCTCTGTTTTCAACTCATGCTTGTGTAAGAATTCAATGATGAATGTTAAATTGTTCTTGACCTCACATAGCTAGCCACCTAGTATGGGGGTTGACACAGAAACTGCGGGGCTGAGGGTGGGGGTGTGGGTGCAAGCGGAGGCCATCTGGGCCAGACCCACCAGAACTTACCGAAAGGAAGGAACAGGTGCACATATGGACATAGTGACCACAGGATAGGAACCCAAGCAGTTGTCCAGATGGCTTCATTCACTCCCTGACACTTAATGACATTTATTCAAACACTTGAAATTGTCTACTTTATATGCCCATCGCTGAATAAGGTAATTCTGTGAAGAGCTTGGGGAGGACCACTTTGTTAGGGCAGGGAGAGCAGCTGTCATGACCTTGTGCACCAGGACACACATTCCTCTGGTGATCACATCAGTCTTTCGGGATATTCAAGACAACAAATATTCCCTCTGTTTCATAGATGTGGAAACCAGGATTTAAGGAGATTATATTATTGGCTGGAAAGAACGTCATTTCAGAAAGTGTCTTTGACCCTCATCACTGATTTCTTAAATTTTAGGTATGTTGTCTATTAAGGGAAGCATAATTAGGGAATCCGAGTAAAGTTCTCCATGTGAGCTCTGCCTCTCTGTGGTAGGTGAAGAGCTGCGTGTTTACAGGGGCTACAATGACAAAATCTCACATTCACACTGGATGTGGTTTCCCCTCCTGTTGACTATGATTGTAATCATTAATGCTATCTAGCTGTTGCCCATGTTAACTTTCTACCAGGCAAGTTATGTCTAAGCCTGCAGGAGTCATCTGAAAGTAAATCTCAAATGGCAAGATGTGGTCTGAGAAAAGCCTCCCCGCCAGAGTTTGGGGAAGAATCCCTGACGTCCACAGACCCATGCACCTGTCCATGAGAGACCCTGAGATAATTCAGAGTCAGAATCCGTGATGCCCGGATGCTGCTCTGTTCCACCGGCCCCTTGCTCGTCCCCACTGCTCTCTGGTGGAAGGTTCTGGAACATGCAGCCCAGCCAGCAGATCCCCACAAGTCCACACTAAGCTTCTTTACCTTCGCTTCCCAGGGCCTCCTCCATACCCAGCAAGTCGGCTCTGCGGTGCATCGACTCAGCTGAGGCTCAGAGTAATTGTGGCGAGGAGTCTGGGATAGGTAGGCCAGCCCCCCATCCTGCAGAGGAAATTCTAGGGGCTCTCTGTACACCCTCAGAGGCTGGGAAGACGTTTGTCCCTCCCTGCTACCCTGCTGCGTTGGCATCTCCTCTCCCCAACCCTTGCTCTGCTTCCTAAAATCACATCCCAAGCAGATCACCCACAGCCTCCACCTTGCCTCAGACTCTGCCTTCCAGGGACATTAAGCGAGATGGTTGATCAATGCTGAGCAGCCTTCCTGAAAGTCGGGGGCTGTGCGGTGGGCGCAGAGGACAGTAGCACCTCTCCAGGAACTCGGCGACCACAGGACCTTCACTGTTAAGGAATCAGGGATTGGTGATGAAGAACTGATTGTTTCCCTCAGTCCCCCCTGCCTTTGCCCCTGGGGCGGTCTTAGTTCTCTCATCAGAAAGGCAGAGGCCCAGACACGCAGAGAGAGACGGACAGAGAGGAGAGCCCTGGAGCTGGTGCGTCCGTCGCAGCACGCGGAGCTCAGGAGCGCTGCGGCTCTCACACCTGCTGGGTCCTCCCTGGCGCAGCCTCACCTCAGGCTGGAGGGAGCCTGACAGCCGACCATCCGGCCTCATCCTGCTCACCGGGCTCGTCATCAGAGCTCCCGTCACGCAATCCTTCATGTCTAAAGGTGCTGTCATTTCCTCCCCCGAGAAGACCACTGGCTGACGGCAAGACTGTCTCATCCGCGGCGCATCCCGGGACCTGCCGCCGTCCCAGCGCACCGACCTTGCCATCATTACTGCCAAACAGATGGATTTTTAATCCACACACTATTTCCAGTAAGCAGTGATGGAATGCGATGGGGCTTTCATTCCATCATCCAAGTCGCCGGTGTAAAGCCAGGAGAGCCACCCTGCGACCCCCGATGGCAGATGCCCCCCCCCCCCCGGTGTGGA
>LNAC01000905.1:216084-228873 GCA_002007465.1 Ailurus styani
CCCACCTCTGTCCCCCTCTCGGTCCCACCACTGGCCCTTCGCAGCCTGGGGAGAACACACTGCTTTCCTATCTTCTCCTTTGACCATGGTATTGCCCCTGCCCGAGCCTCGGGCTGCCCTTTCTTCCGACGACCCCCCCCCTTGATTGACTCCCAGGCAAATTCGCCCTGGGCGTGATGCCTTCCTGATTTCCCGTCAGTCAGCCCAACCTCCTACGGGACACGGACAAGTTATGCCTTCAAACGTCCCGAATGTTTGGCCTTCCTAGAGCTTGGAAATGACTACAAGTCAAACTTTAAATTTAGAAAATTATTAATAAGCTCTTTTTGGCGTTAAAATAAGATCACCGGGGGCACGTGGACGGTACGGTCCATGGAGCATCCGACTCCCGATTTCGGCTCAGGTTTTGGAGGTCGAGCCTCCCATCGGGCTCCTCACTCAGTATGGAGTTGGCTTAAAATTCTCCCTCCCTCTCTGTGCCTCCCCCCCAATAAAAAAATGAGATAGTGAATCTTGGTATTTAATGTAAAAGCAAGTGTTACTGCCCAAATTCTCAGCAAGCAGATGCTGACCGTCCCCCTTCTCCGGCCTCCAGACATCTGACCTCTACAGCTCACCAGCTCGGAAGAGATTATGTAAGTGTGAAAAGAGTTTTTAGCTGTTACAAAGGTCTGTTTCTCCTCCTCACTGCATCTATCAGGCGTTTTAAAAAGGGTTTATGGCACCAGCAGCTCACCGACCTACACCTTCTCGCCTGCCCCACACTTACGGTGCCATTTTGACACCATTACATAGAAAAACTGCGGCAGGGACGGGACCAAGAAGGTCACCTACGTGTCCTGTGTTAAACTTATTTTGCTACATCACTTGTGGTTAAATGCCTTTGCAGTAAATCGTTGATTAAACTACCGCTGAGGATTCATAGGCTGCACTTCATGCAGGAGACTGAGCCCTCTCTGGTGCATTTGCCTGCACCTGCTTCTCAGGGCATTTTGCAAAGTGAGGACCGCTCAAGTTCTTGGTTCAGCCAGGATTTCTGGGTGACACTAGCCTGGCCATCTGGGCGACAGGTGAATGGGCTATGTCGCACGACTGGCCACTGGGATCCCAGGTTAGCCATTATGTCTGGCGTGTCTGAGGCTGTTTCTGGATGAGGTTAGCCTCTGAGCTGGTGGATTCAGTCCAGTAGATCCCCTCCCCAGTGAGGCTGGGTGTCATTCAGTCCGTTGATGGTGGGAATAGAGCAAAAGGTGAGGGAAGCAGGAGCTCATCCCTTTTTCCGGCCTCACTGGTGAGCCGGGACATCTCTTCACACCTTCTCCCACCCTCGGTCAGGGACTTGCACCCTCAGACCTCGGTTCTCAGGCCTTCTGACTTGGATGTAATCACACCACCCACTTTCCTGGGTTTCCAGTGCACAGACGGCTAGTTGTGGGGCTTCCCAGCCTCCATGATCATGTGAGACAATTTCTGGAACAAATCTCCTTTTATCTACCTGTCTGTATATCTATCCGCCCTATCTATCTATCTATCTATCTATCTATCTATCTATCTATCTATCTATCATCTATCTATCCATCCATGTATCTATCAATCTCTCTCTCCCTCTCTCTCCATCCATCCATCCATCCATCCATCCATCCATCCATCCATCCATGTGTCTAGCTCGCTAGCCACCATCTATCTGTTTACTTACATACCTATCTATCGATAAGAAGACCAGTTCTCTTCCTCTGGGGTCCCCGACTAATACAGACCACCTCTCTCTTGCTTGGAGCACTGAGCATGGCCAAGCGAGAGTGAGCCCAGCACAGGTGAGGAGACCAGTGGGAGCCATTGGAGGAGGCGAGGGAAGGGTGGGGCTTCAGGAGGACCTGGGGCAGGTCTCTCTTCTCATCTCTGCTCTTTCTTCCCATTGCTGATCACCCCAGCCATTCTACCAAGTTTATCTTCCTTACACACAGCCAGTTCATTTTAGACTTTGCATGTTTGTCCCTTTTCCTGAAATCTGCTCTGCAAATATCTACAAACTGAAGTCATTCCGGTAATGGAGGTCTTAGCTCAGAGACGATCTCAAAGAGATCATTGCGGGTGTGGTGGAGCCTTTGCTCCGCTCACCTTCCTGACTGCTGTGATCCAATTCTTCACACCCCAGTGCAGTTCAAAAATCTTTACACCTAAACTAAGTAAACACACGTGCCGCCGAGTGCTGAGGGCTGCAGGTGCACGTACGTGTGAGCATGCCTGTGTGGCAGAGAGGGTTATGCAGCAGTCCCTATGGCACGTTTTATACTTGGATTTTTCCCCGCACAACATAGTGTATCCCGTCACATTCTAATCCACTCAAACATGTCAGGGAACAAAAACGTTAGCTTTGGCCCAATCAGTCAATTTCACAAGACTCTGCTCTTTCTCATAGCTTTAAGCTGTAATACTTCTTCAGTACCGAGAATATGCGTTTGTTTGTTTGTTTAGGTCTTGACGTATTTTCACAGGAGGCTATAGGAGTTCATGAAGGTGTTAACTTTTTCCATCTTTTTCGCCTTTGTGTTCCCAGCACACAAAAGGGCATATGACACAAAGAAGATAGCCAATAAGGGTTTGACAAATAAATGAATTTATGCCCTAATCAAATAAATATTAGGTAGAAAGTGCATGTTTCAGCTTCGGTATAATACTTAATATGTTATGAATGCAAGCTATTGTTATAAAATAGTTAATAGAAAATGATGAATCGTTGTAGTTATTCCTTCTCTGCACACCTACTCCCTCCGTATCGCTAGAGAAATGTTGTACAGGAACTGATCTTACAAGGTTCAAGTTCTTGTGTTTCTAGTTGACCTTCACTCAACGGCAGTCACTGAGCCCCAGTGCCCCTCCCCGGGAGTCACCCTCAACTCCTTAACCTCTTTGTAGCTACACCTTCCTGCCAAACAATTCAAGCCATCAGTTTCTCAACTGCATTCATGGAAGAATCTCCTGTTGCGTCAAAGTTACTGAACTTTTACCCACTCTCCAATCCCTTCTCCTTGCTGAAGCCAGAGCTGTCATTAAGAGCGGAGCATCAGATCAAATCATAGCCCCATTTAAAGCCTTGAAAAGACACCCCATGTATTTTCTTGTGTGTGAGTATAGAGTCGGTATTCTTTATGCTTATTATTTAGTTTTTTTTTTCAATTTACTGTTTTCATATCAACTTAAAAACATGCTTATGCCTTTCCCCATCAGAATCCTCTGTGGTACTAAATCTCTGAGACATCCCTGTGTACTGGTCTATCCTTCTGTCTCCATTTCAGTCACTTGCTGAACCCCGGAGCAAAGTGTCTGAAAGAGTGATGTGCTCTTTCATGAGAGAGAGGTGTGGGCCGAGGAGGCAGAGCAGAGGCTCAGAAACACAACTCTATGACCCTCAGGGGTCCCAGAGACAGCAGGCATGGCCAGCGCATGGGACGGCCACGTGGGACAGCCAGGCTTCAGGAGCCAGAGGTGGACTTAGCCACAGCCTTGATTGGGATTTCATGGGAAAGGCCGGCAGGGGTGGTGGACTCGGAGGACTGGCTGGTTTGGATGTGTCGGGCTTTGGGCTACAGGGTAGTCTCTAGTTGTCTGATGCCCGGCTGTGGGGAGATTCAGGCGGAGGAAGGCTGCTTCCAGAGCAGGGTTCAGGGCAAATGGAGGAGGCATGGCGGTGGATGGGCTGTGGGCACATCAGCCGCTTGCCCCCGGCTGGGCCTCAGCCACCTCGGAGAAATGGCTGGCTAGGGGGAGCAGTCCCAGCTAGAAAGGCATTTGAAAACATCGTCACAGAAACGCATCTGTATACAAGGAAAACGCCAGTTTCATCTCAGGGGCTCCTTCCCAAGGATATCGTAAACAGCTTCTTCTCCTGACTCTCTTTTCTCTAAACTCTAAATAATTCCATTACTTTCGAGTATTTCTACTCCTTTGTTTTCTACTGTTGATGAACTTTTCGTTCTCTTGTTCTGCTCTGATAGCTCCTCCTTGTTGACTTTGGGTCATGTCTTTGTCTTTCAAACGCTTAATGGTTCATGTTGCTCAATGTCTGCCCGTCCCCTCCACCCTCACACGGCGGCCCCAGGGACCTCATGCCCCTGCACAAGGGTGGCAGTCTACCAGTGTCTCCCTAAGAAAGACAGGGCGACACATCACACACGTGTAATTATGCCCGTGGCCTCCTTTCGCAGTGGCTTCCTCTGGTCTACCTCATTGGCGGGGTTTAGGAGAGAGGGGCGGGGGCTAGGAAACGGGGGGCGTGCTACCACAGCCAGAACGTAAGAACTATATCCTTAGGATGTGAGGACATTGCTACCACCGGCTGGAAATTAGACAGCGTCTTATGCACTGGCAGAGTTTTGGCAAGAGCACACACTTCACCTGGGAGTTGTAACTCCATTCGAACCAGCGGGAGAGAGAGACAGTGTTGGTGTGAGCTGCCCTTACTGATTTCTCGTGACGGATTACTGCCATCAAGAGATGAGGCCAGGAGAAAACCAATAGTCTGCAGTTAGAAAGTCGGATCACACTTACATGAAAGAACATATGTTTTCAAACATAGAAGTGTAAACAAGGTAGTTCAGACTGAAATAGTGATTGTTATTTTCCTTATTGGGGCGCAAATGGAGGGAAGGACACAGGAGTCACCATCGTCTTGTCTGCATGGCGAAGCATCAGCAGGTAAAACTAGAGTTTAAGACAAGTGTGGAAAGCCATACAAGTCACCCATAAAATAGGTAAGAAGACAGTTTTCTCATGTCTTCCAGGAGCAGAGGGGGCTTGTATGTGCTCAATCATTTATCTTTCACAGAGACAACTCACTGGATATTTTCTAACCAATAAGTCACACGTGCTTACGTTGAGAGTAAAGACATGGTCAGAAGGCGAGTGGTCTTCCTGATCTTGGGCTGCCTGTATGCTGAAGCCATAGATAAACCATTTGTGTGAAAGCATGTCTCATGCATACATCACACATGACTTGTGCTTCACGGGACTAGCCCAGACTTCTAGTCATTCAGACCAATACAACTCCTTCAGTTTTGTACTTTCTATAACGTTTATACATTTCTCTGACAAATCCCCATGGACAAAGCATCCACGACTGAATCGTTGCACCAATGTGTACAGGAAATACCCTTAAAAGGCTGGTGAAAGGAACCAGGACCAACACTTGCCTTCTGACCATGTCTTTCTTCCCTGGAGTGAATTTTTACATTTCATAAGTGCGATGCGATACGGAATGTGGTAAAATGGAAAGACCACTGGGTCGCTAGTTATGGACTTCAGAAAAGCCCAGACAAGCTGGGTCGCATTTCAGAGCCTGTTTCTTCATCTGTAAAACCTACAAAGTGAGGTTAATGGTTCTTAAGCGGCCGTGTGAGCCACGGAGAGGATTAAATTCGATTACGCGTTGGTTTGGAGGCAGTCAATACACATTAGCTCTCTTTCCTACTTTCCTGACCTAAATTACGTTCAAAGTCATGTAATAAGATACCTTTTAGATAAAGTTATTCATAATTCAGAGGAAAATACCAATGCGGATTTCAAATCACTGAACTTTTCCTTGCTTGTTAATGTGGACTAGATCTAATGAATATCTCATATATATTCTAATACGGGAATATTGCAAAATGTCTTTTGAGACCCATGACGGCGATGCATATTTTAAGTGAAAATGGATTAAGTCTGTTCTGGGAATATAAATTTGAGTTCACTTGAGAAAAAAGGCTACTAAGAAATTTTAAAAAGCGAATTATAGAAATAAAAGGAATATAGAGTGATTTTGCTTCAGAGGAAGCAAGTTGGAAGGGCGGTGAAATTAGAACAGATGTAAAGATGAGGACCCCTGTTGTAAAGAGTTGCTTCGCCAGGTATCGCAGCCCCCGCAGCCCCCGCAGCCGCGCTCTGAGCGGGACACAGCGCTCCGCTCCAGACGATCCAGGGGTGCCTGCCCCACGTCACGGGTGGAGGCTGTGCCCACGGGGACTGCCACATGAAGAGAGGGTGACACCGGGTGAGCGGGAGGGCTGCGGCCAGCCCCTCTGCCTGAGACCCCGTGGGGGGAGGCGAGGCACCCCATGGGCACCGCTGCCTTCGGGGTCCACGGTTGTTTGAATGAGGCTGTCCCAGGCTGACGTGGATCCTCACGCCTGGTGACATGGGGGCTTTATGAAAGTATTGGAGGGAAGAGAGTCAGAAAAGAAGAAAAGACAGTCCTTATGAACTTTGACCTTTCTCCCGGGGCACCGTCTGCAAAGACCAGAGAGAGTGCTGTCCAGGAGAACGGGCCGTGACTTCTGTTGGGTGTTTGCCTCACGGAAGAGAGGACACAACAGGTGTGAACTCCAGCAGGACAGCCCTCCGAGACAGTGCTCCGCCGCGGGTTCCCTTGGGAAGATCAGACAGGCCAGTCCATGTCTTCCTCTCTCTGTCTGTGTGTTGTCCTTATCTGTACCTAGAAATGCATCGTCTGTACTTCTTTTATATCTCTATACCTACGCCTACAACTCCAGCGTCCATCTTCCACATACGTACAATGTCAGCCATATCTTTTCAGATTTTATGCATTTATCTTTCCCAGCTCACATCAGCTTTATTTATTTATTATTGTGATGAGCTCCATTGAGTGTTTATATGCAATTAAAACATTTTATTTTTTATTTTTATTTTTATTTTTATTTTTTATTTTATTATCTTAGTGATCCAAGATTCATTCTTAGAAGATATTTTTCTAAGTAGGATTTGCTGATGTGAAATGAACAGAGAAGTTACCACGAGCCTGTGGGCACCCACGTGGGTCGCTGTCAGGCAGGAAAGGGGGTGGGACAGTGTACCTGCAGTGTCTCTGGATGGAGTCAAAGAATCCAAAGGGGAGATTCACCTGAATCAGTCTTAACAATGCTTCTATTTAATCTTTTATTGTTGTATACAGACTGGAGTGCTCAGATTTGAGACTTGAAGGACCAGGTGGCTGAGGAAAAAATGCTATGTATTGTTGTTTAACCTTGATGACTGTCAACAGCTGCAACGCGCACGTGCACACACACACACACACACACACACACACACAACTCAGAAATTTTGATGGCTTAAGGGTAAGACCAGCAATGCTCTTAAATATTGCATGATTCTGAAGTGTTTCAAGGTTGGGATGGAGCTCTTCCTGCTTCCAGAATGACTTTTGAAATTAAAAAAAAAAGTTTATTTTCCAGGGTTTTAACTCTCCCCTAAGGCATGAAAAACATTATAATACAAAAATTTATATTTCAAACATCAAGATTCTTTTCAATATTTATAACTTTTCAACCTCTTCTGAAATTACAAAATAAGAGAGTATCAGGAAAAGAGTTAAGGCATTTTCTAACTTTGAATCAATTTTAAATATGTTTACTTGGCAATCAATGAGCTTTACAGAACTTCTCTCTCAAGACTTTCAAAGCCCTGAAGACATCATAGGCCATGAAGCATGGTGAAAAATGTTCAGTACCTATTCAAACATAGATCTGTTCCCCAAGGGTCCCTTATGGAAATGCTGATTTCACTCTCAAACCTATTCACCTCCTACCATCAAAAGGTAGCACCACCTGCAGTAGCTTTCAGAAAAATGCCAAAAATTGCGAAGCAAATCACTGTTTTTGACTAGACTTTTATGGAGACATTCTTGGGGACAGACTCAGATGTGGAATAGTTGTGGGTGGTACAATGTTTAAACATCTTTCTTAAAATGTGTGATTGTCTTTGCAAACTAAGTGAAATATTTAATATTCAGTCATTACAAAAAATATAAAATATATGCATGAAAATGGAAACACATTTAATCGCATAAACATTACACAGAATTGGATGAAATGAAGGTATTGACATTTACGTTTAGGGATGGTAAGGGCCACGTGCTTTGACAGGAAGTTTGGTTTACCTTTCTTTTCTTGGAAATGTTACTTGCTTTTGTCTTTTTTATTTTCTTCTGTTACCCTTTCAGAATATTTATTGATATTTTTCTCTGCATGTGGAATGAATATAGTGATATCACTGAATTTACAGTGAATCTTGTGGGATTGCTAAGATCCTTCAAAAATTAGCGGGCACCCACTCAGCCATCAAAAAGGATGAATACCCAACCTTGGTATCAACATGCGCGGGTCTGGAGGAGATTATGATGAGTGAGATAAGTCAAGCAGAGAAAGTCAATTGTCATGTGGTTTTACTTGTGGAACATAAGGAATACAATGGAGGACATTAGGAGAAGGAAAGGAAATGTGAATTGGGGTAAATCAGAGGGGGAGATGAACCATGAGAGACTGTGGACTCTGAGAAACAAGTTGAGGGTTATGGAGGGGAGGGGGGAGACAGAGATGGGTGAGGCTGGTGGTGGGTATTAAGGAGGGCACGGATTTAAGGGTGGACACTACCTGTGGAACTGCACCCAATTTGGCAGCTTGCTCCAATCTTCTTCTACCATTGGGTAGAGCCAAAAAATGGGACAATCCTTGCAAGAGTCTTGAAATATTATTCCTACCTCTCTGTCTTCATGGAGAATGCCTGTTCTGTGTATTCCCTTAGTCAGTGTTAACTGAGTTTCCAGTGGATACCAGGCGTTGACCTGGGTCTGGAGGGACACAGTCTGCTCAGATGAAGTCCTTGTCCTCAGGAAGTCTATGGGGGAAGCAGAGAGAATGGCAAGCACCGTAAATAAGTGTGGAACATACTCTTGGTCTAGTGGCAAATTCTATGAAGAAGAATCCATCTGAGTAATGGGATAGAAGGTTTTGGGGTGTGTTTTAGCCCATTTAGGAGCCATCTTCAATCTCTGCCACATACTAAGGCCCTCGACTGGCCTACTGACCATATGTTTCAGGGATCAGGTCGACTCACAAAAAAGACACTCTATTAAGTGGGGCCACGGGAACTTCTGAACATACCTAAGTGGTCAAGATGGCTCTCATTTTGAAGAACTCTGAAATCAGGACTGGCAAAAAGCAAGTGAATTCTGTGGCTTCCCATAAACATTTCCTCGGAAAGATGTTTGGATTATTTCATGTTTGTAGGAAAATTACATAATATTTCAATGATAAGTTTCAATTGCCTAAGTTATGAAGCCATCACAGGAAGTAATAATATCTAAGGAACTACTTACAGAGTTTAATCCAAAAATTATGCCACTAGGGAGGTTATACTCATTATGTTTATGATGTGATACATGATGTAGAAATGTCACACCAGCTACGTTTTAGGGATAAATGGTGCCAGGAACAGGGTGTCTTGGGACTGCTTCCGTCCATGTTGACTTCTTTTGCTATCTGGAAGAGGAGAATAAAATATACGGTCTTCATGTCTAAATACTGATAATTTGATCATCAGTAAACTGATGAAAGTGATTTCAACAAAAAATGACTTTGTTTCGTATTATAATGATATTAAAATCACCACACCAGGCACTCTCTTACTTTCCATGGGCTCAGTCTCGCGGTCCTCACACAGCAACGGGTCAGGATTTATGTGCAATGCAAGGTTGTTCCGACAAACAGTGACCTTGTCCATGTCCATGTAGCTGTTGAGTGCTGTACACTGAGCTTCCCCGGAGGTAAAAAAAATAGTACAGGCTTCGGCTATTTCAATGAACTTATACCATTACAGTCAAAAGAGTATTTTCCCTTCTCATAACCCCAA
This sequence comes from Ailurus styani, assembly GCA_002007465.1. NCBI lineage: Eukaryota > Metazoa > Chordata > Mammalia > Carnivora > Ailuridae > Ailurus > Ailurus styani. Next base: position 225,766 of record LNAC01000905.1, read on the forward strand.
CCACTTCGCATGTGTGTATTAGGGTCATACTATTGCATTACAAGAGCTCTTGAACAAACCTGTACATCTTTTGTGTCTAGCTTAATGGGTGGTGGGTGGATGGCTGAGTAAGGGAGAGTAAAGCCCTCATAGTAAAGTGAATCAGACCCACAAACCCAGAGTGAGATGTCCTATAATACATGACTAGGCAGTGGAGCTGAAGGTGTTTTGGGGCACAGCTGAGCTATCTGCCCTGTTTACAAGCCCCGTGTGCTTCCCGCAGGATACAGTGATTCTGGGCTCTGGATTCCAATTTGCCCAATTGAGCCCTTCTGCCTCTCTTCCCCCACGTGGAACTGTGTTACACGATCACTAAATTTTCCTTCTAAATTAAAAGTGCATTTTGGTTTTGTGACTTCCATTGAGGTCTGTCCCAAAAGAGGGACAAACTTCAGGTAAAATTACCTGACTTCTAATTTTCTTAGGCTTTTTTTTTTAATTTTATTTTTATTATTTGCCCAAGGGGTACAGGTCTGTGAATCATCAGGCTTACATCTTTCACAGCATTCACCAAAGCACAAACCCTCCCCAATGTCCATAACCCATCCACCCTATCCCTACCCTCCCACCCCCCAGTAACCCTCAGTTTGTTTTATGAGATTAGAAGTCTCTTATGGTTTAATCTCAGGAACATTAGCTAACTTTTCCGACCACTGACTATGACTTTCTAATAAATTTCAAACACTGGTGACAGAGCATTCGACAAAGTCTTGTTTCCCTTCTATGTATAGAAGACCTTGTTACAGGGTTACATGAGACGAGAGATGTGATCCTATTTTTTAAAAAGTGTGGGGAAGCAGGGAACTGCAGCTTGAGTTAAATTATGAATGTCTCAACTGTGGTATCCTTGTTCAATGGTCCAGACTTCCAGAGTGATGGGTCCATGTGCTGTTGACTCTCTTAGTCTGTAGCAATGGTCCTCAACCATGCCTACACATTAGAATAATCTAGAAAACTTGAAAAGATATTGATGCCTAAGGTTCAACCCAGATCAGTTAAATCAGAATCTCAAGATACAGGGTAGGTTGTCTGTAGGATTATTGTGTGTTTTCAGGGTTGCACTTAGTAGAGCCTAACCCATGAATTACCTACTTATATGCCCTCTTTTTATGCCCTGCACATCTGACAGAATAGATTTGATGAGCAGGATTCTAAAATACAGTGTGATATACTCATGCTTTCCCATGTCTTCTCCAAAGATACTCTGTCACCAAAACTCTTTCCAGCTACATTTTCAGTCTCATCCTGCCTAATCGCACACGTGTCGCGTACGTTCTCCTTCAGTACATTTGAAGGTCTGAAGAAGGGTGTGAGGTTCTCAGTGAATTATTACTGAACTGTTTTGTAGATGGTGGCTGAGGTTGAGACAGTTGATGTTTTTTTACTTAAACCCCAACTCAGAAGGACTGCATTGAAAGGAAAATTTGTGGGATATTTCAGTCATTTTAATATCAGTCTCTGGCTGGGATTTTCTTATATTTAATTATTAATTCCTAAGCTATATTTTGTAATGATTCATTTGCTCCCCATGTATTCATGTACATAAATATAAGCAGTGATATTTTCTACTGATGGCCGTGTTATTGACTACATGCGACATTCATGCTTAATGACGAATTTTGGCAAATATAGTACGTATGTCTGCTTTAAGAATATCTGAGCAATGAAGGTATTAAAATATGTCAAGTGGAAATTTAATAGAAATCTCTGGGGTTGTTGAAAATCTATTTTAGGTAGAAAGCTTAAGATACATCAGTATTTAATCCAGAGACAAGCACAGCGTCCTGAAAAGTAAATAAGAGAGTGTTACTGCCCCTTAAAACAGGAAACCCCCCGGTCAAGCCTTCAGGGGCCCACCCCCCGCCCGGGGCTGCGGCGGCGTCACAGCTGCCTGAGAAAAGGAACCAGAAACACCCAATGGAGCCATTTCTGGATTCAGACCCAGGACGCCGTGAGATGATAAATGGAAGTGGCTTTCACCCATGAATTATTAAGGCAAAAATCGACGAGCGATACAGGGCGAAGGGAACAGTAAAATAAGACACAGAGGAACAGGCAAGATGCAAATATGTAAATAGATGCCTATGTAATAGAGGAATCATATGTGAGGATTGAAAAGAAAGAACAAAAGGTCATTTTTTAACACATACGTGATGGCCTACGTGGAATACTGAAATACGCCGTACAGGCGAAAGTTAGAAAAAATGTCGCAGAGTCCATTTTTTGATACATAATTGAAATGAAGAATAACTAGGATGCCAGCATGTCATCAAGAGAATTCTTGCAATTCTTGTAATTCTAAATGGCAGTGTAAATAGAAAAAAGACAACATTTACAAGGACAGAAAGTCTGAGAAGTATGACTAGCACATGAAGGGAAACATCCAGGGTTCCTACAGAACCGTGGGAAGGGTCGGTGTGGGTGGGGCTACTAACGACGTGAGGCCGGGCCAGCCCGGGAAGGCTCCTCTTCAGAGAAGTGACGGTCCTTCTGAAACTGCTGTACAGACCCCGCGCACACACAGCAGGAACCGGGGGAAGATGAGGTGCCTCTCAGTCTATTCCCAAAGTCATAGGGAAAAACAAAAGGCCAATAACACCAACGCGGTTCTGAAAACAATGTGGTAGGGGAGCTTGTTCAACCGGAGAGAAGAAATATGATGTAACATGGACAAATCCATAAAGAAAAAGAGGATAAAATTATTTCCAGGGAATTTTTCAATGTCTGAGCAGTGGGACACAGTGAAAACATGAGTCCCATTGTGGAAGATGATACTTTCCTGACAACGGCCGAGGGTCCAGTCTAGAATTCACACAGCTCTAAAAACAAGCAAACTAGACTAGAAATGTGATAGGAGAAGAATGACAAAGGATGTGGAAAGGACATTTGAAAAGTCAACTGTACTCCCCAGACATGACCGTCATCTCGACCTGATCAGCACGCAGTGAATAACAGACTGAATTTAGATACAATGCAACAGCCAGGACATCAAAAATCAAAGTAGAAGGTTTGTTAATCCGAGGGGGAGACGAACCATGAGAGACTGTGGACTCTGAGAAACAAGCTGAG
>LNAC01000905.1:229044-504342 GCA_002007465.1 Ailurus styani
GGTATGAAGGAGGGCACGGATTGCACGGAGCACTGGGGGTGGTGCATGAACAATGCATCATGGATCACTGAAAAAATAAAGTTAAAAAAAGGGAAATAAATAAATAGAAATGGAGTCAATAAAAAAAGGCTAATCGTAAATATGTATTGTTTTTAGCAAGGAGAAATCATCTACGCATTTGCATCGAGTCAGATCCTGCTAACAAAAGTTTGGGTTAATATTTGTAGCTAGCTGCTCTATTTGAAGATCCACTTGGACGCATCACCGTCTTCTCAGTATAGATTCTGGGGAGAAGTAGGCACGCAGGCAGTGAGAGACATTTAAATAAATGTTATTGACCGCACAAGGCGTCCATAATGGTACATTATACTTGGTAGTTCACGTAAATGAGCCTCGGGTGCACTATTTGTTGTGACTAAATATCACACAGAAGTTGAGGAAGAGAAACAAGTCGCAGAAGGTTCCCAGATGCTAGGAGCATCATTCAGGCTCGACCACACAGCACCACGGCCCGGGTGGGTGACACGTAGACATTTACTTCTCACAGCTCTGCAGGCTGGAAGTCCAAAGTCAAGGTACCGGCCAACTCTGTGTCTGGTGAGGGGTGTTGCTGGATGGCAGGGGGCCTGCTTCTCCTTCTGTGCTCACGCGGTGGAGTGAGAGTCCCGTCCCCTTCTTATAAGGACGCGAGTCCCATCCCAGGGGTGCTCCCAGTCCTGACCTTATCTAAACCTAAGTATTTCCCACGTGCCTCGCCTCCGAGTTCCACCATATGAGGGTTTAGGGCCTCACGTCTGAATTTCAGGGGAACACAGACATTCAGTCCATAGCAGGAAGGATACACACATATTACTGACTGAATATTCTAAAATCGATTCTGCGTCCACTATGGTTGTGTAGATAAGTAGATTATTTTAAAGTATTCATGAAAAGTCAAGATAGGAAGAAAATAGAAGACGATATTGGAGAAATACAGAGACATAGCTGTTAGGTTTACTTCTGGATTGTTTTTTAATCCAGAGAGTACATGGTAAAATAATAATATTTGTCAAAATAGAAGAAGTAGGTCTATGGCTATTTATTATAATGCTACTTACCTTCTTTGTATGCCTAAAATATTTTGAAATATAAGAGAGATTCTGCACAAATGGGCGTCTTGTGCAACCTGAGGGAACTTATGCAATGTTGCGCGCAACCTGTCTCCAGTTCATGGAAACTCGTGGAACGTTGGGATGCTGGGTGAAGATGAGGGTGCAGCCCCCAGCGCTGGACAATCATGAGTTCTGATGAGGGCAGGAAGATCCAGGGCTGTGCAGGCCTGGGGCTCAGAGCCCACCTCGGCCCCTGGAAGGGAACAGGTGTGCTCTGCTGGCCGGCACTGAGCCCCCTGTGTGCTGAGCCCTGGGGACCCCAGCTGGCCTGCAGACAGTCTGCTTCAGGAGCTCCTGAACATCCAGATTGCTGTCTGCCACTGCTGTCCTTGCTGGTGTGACAAGAAGGCATCGACTCATGAGCTCACCCTCAAATTTCAGGGGGACACAAATGAGCTGTAGAGCTGGTGCCAACAAGAATGGCATATGTTTCTTTTTACATTCTCTGGAGGGCCAATGTCACCAGTACTGTAGTCTGAACAAATGTGTGCAGTCATCTCTTGTGATATGTATTAAAAGTCTGATTTTTGGGCAACATAGAAAATAATAAACTAAAGATATTTTTAGTCATGTTATATGCATGCTGATCAAGCCTGCACTGATTTTTGTTTGTTCGTTTTGTTTTTGGAAAGAGAACAAGAGGTAAACTTAGGAGTCGCTGACTAAAACAAAGCAACAAGGAGCAGTAAGTGTCCTATTTTCTAATTACTGGATAATAGGATCTTCACACTGTGTTATGGCAATGATCCGGGTCTTGGGTAGATGAACTATAAGTTCGAGGGCCAAGAATAAAAACAGATTATGCCCTCATAACATGTGCCTGAGAACCATTACTGCTGTATAGTCTTGTGTTGGCAAACCCTTTTGTTCTCTTCCAGAGGCCAGATAAGAAGGAGCCTATCTCTGGAGGTGGACTCAGACCCTCCCCCTGCACCAGGACCCGTGACTCAGGTTCTCCAGGAAACAGGAAGTTAGCCAGGAAGACAGGCACTGCTTGCAGACAGGTGCAAACCCTGTGAGCCAGGATTAGCAAATCAGGATTAGCAAAATCCAGGGCTCCATTATCGGTTAAGCTACATTCAGTTGTGACTGAACCACATTTCATATTTTGTGTCAAGGCTTTATAAAGTGATTTAGCATAGAGCAAGATGATAGCACCTACAGACTGCTGTGAATACTTGGGACATTTTTGACTAATTATCTTATCCCATCAACAGTGAAAAAATGCATTAAAATTCTATGTGTTCAGAAAAGGGACTAAAATGAGTGATGAAAAGATGGTAAATGAAAAGGTATACCAAGCGGTGAAATAATATCTTCCCAACCAAGAGTGATGGTGAGGTAATCTGATTATAAACACAGATGTCTAGAAATTTCATTACACAGCTTGCTGATCAGGGAATGCTGTATCTAGCCTTGAGGCAGGCACTTGAACTGATAAAGCTATTCCACTCGGAATACTTTATTTTTCATTATATGCTCAATAATAATGTGATTAAAAAACAAAATTGCATTTAAATTGTTATGTTGCTATTCATGTTCTCCATTCCATGGGGAGAATGAAAATGGAGTGCCATCCCTACATTCTCAAGGATTTCACTGGGCACTACAACTCACTTAAGAAATTGGATTTTGTGCCTACAATAAATGAAATTATTTTTGGACACATTTATCACAAAAAAGATACGATATGCAAAAGGTTATGCAAAAGTAGTATTTTGTGACCCACTATAAACCCTGCTGACAAATAGTCACGCTCCACAAACTGGTGTTGACTGATGGGCTCTTTAACCCCGTAATGTCAGTGGGAAAAGTCAGAACAAGAAAGAATGACCAAGTTTTCCAGATGCATCCGGAAGTAAGAAATATCTCCCTCCCACACTCATCCCTTGAGCATCCCCTATAATCTGGAAAGGAATGAATATGAGAATGACCCACATCGGCATTAAAAAAAATATATGCAAGCCATGTAGGAAAATACAAAGATAAAAGCAAAACTTGACCAGAAATCTCACCACTACGAGAACTATGCCGGCATCTCTCCAGACAGGTTAGCTAGAGCAATAGAAAGAAAAACAGAGAGGTAAGCATAGTTTAATAAACACGGGATCATATTCCACATGGGGTGTTTCTGGGATCAAATTCAATTTGCTTGAACTTATTAGGAGAAAAATAGAGATCAAGAAAAGACTGACAATAAGATACATGTGTCTTTATTTTAAGGTGCACATTGCTAAAAGACGTAGGAAAAAGCCCAAGCTTAGTATGAAATTTCGAAGAGGGTTGTGAACACGATTAATCATGAATCTCCACGCTGTGGCTGTGGCGGGCACGTGCTAGAAAGACAAGATGAAGCGTTCTTCTGAACTCACCATTCTCAACTCTACCACGTGCGTGTGCTTCGTGTGCAGAGCAGTGGCCTTCTTACCCAGGCTCATACACCTCACCCGAGTGTCCTAGCCTCATCTTTCAACAGGAAGATGCTCCGTTCTTCGCCTTGCTCGTACCTTCTGCATTCTGGGGTTCTTCGTTTTTCCCCCTTGGACTTGGTGGCTACGTGGGCCCCTTTTCTTCCCTCCGGGCTGCCCGCGCTCAGCGCCCCTCCTTCTGCAGTGCTGGTCGGTGACTGCTGCGTCCTAGAGGGAACACGAACGTGTTAAATCAGAACTCTTCGACGCCCTGCTCCTCGTTTCGGAGGCGCAGGTCTTGATCCTGCTCAGCGTCATCTCAGGATCAGGCCTCGTGGTCTTTCGGATCTTCCACGAGCAGGCGTGCAGTTGGCTGAATCCGTCTCAAGAGTTGGGGCGCATCTCCCAGAGGCCCCGTCTCCCCCTTCCCGCACCGTGCGCGTCGGGGGAGGACGTGTTTGCAGGCCTGGGGTGGGCAAACCTTGCGGACTCCGAAGCCAGGGTGCCCTGCAGCCCCGGACAGCGTGCGGGCGCGGAGGTCGGGCACTGCGTGCCGGGCGGTTCCGCGAGGGGGGCGCGGTGCTCCGATGGGCTTGCGGGGAGCGCTGTGGTCCTCGGGCCGCGGGGTCCGTACCCGCTCAGCCCCAGGCTGCTGCAGGCCGATGGGCCGCGGACTGTGGTGTAGACAGCCATCCCCTTGCTTAATTTAGAAATCACACGCACGCTCTCGTATTTCTCTAAACTGCTGCCCTTCGCAGAGTCATCCACGTGATCGAGTCGTTCATGCGGGGTTTTAGCAAGCGGAGCTGCCACGAGAGCCCGCAGTCTGCGCTCGGCACCCCCAGCAGACCCCCCAGGGCTCCCAACTGCCGTCCTCACGCCCGCATCCGCGCGCCGGCCCCACGGGACTGCGGCTCTGGACCGTCGGACCCACATCCCTTCACGTCCCCCTCCCGCCGCCCCTGTGTCTGCTCACAGGCCCGGGGCGCCTCCGCGGGGCCCCCTCCCCCGGGCCGGGCCGCGCCACCGGCTCCCTGGCGGGCAGGTGCCCCTTGCTCCTCCTCACCCCGACCGGCCTCTCTGTCGCCAGCCGGGGCAGGGGTGAGGGGGGAAGGGGGGCGGGGTTGTGGAGACAGCTGTGCCTTCTCTGCCTCCAGCCCTCTTCTCATTTTCTTTCTTTCTTTCTTTCTTTCTTTCTTTCTTTCTTTCTTTCTTTCTTTCTTTCTTTCTTTCTTTCTTTCTTTCTCTTTCCTTCCTTCCTTCCTTCCTTCCTTCCTTCCTTCCTTCCTTCCTTCCTTCCTTCCTTCTTTCTTTCTTTTGTTATCAGTCCCTCCAGGCCACACTGTATCTTGCTCTGTCATCCCCAGAAAGCGTCCCTGTTTGCATTTCATCAGAAAGTCCATTCTTTGCCTTTCTTTCTGGAGCCTGGCAGCCAACCCTTGCCACTTGCTTCTCTTCTCCTTTGTTGGCGGGCGGGGAGTTTTTGAGAATATGCTCCCTGTCCCCATGAAAAACAGCAACAACAAAACACCTCTATATAATTTCCCGATTTTAAAATAAATTCTCTTGATGCTTTTCTCTGCCTCTAAAATATGTTTCCTTTCTCTGTGTTAGAATCATTGATTTTGGTGGGGGGGAAGATAGTGTAACTTCAAAGAAAGAGCGAGACATTATCTCTGCTCAGTTGATGTGAGGAATGTTTGTTTTGTAATTAACTTTCCTGATGAGATGGGACAGAATAGTGAACTCAAATGTACCAGTTTGGCATGTGGATTATTTTGAGCTGAAGGCAATTGTCATGGCCTAAGGGACTCAGGAAGAAGTCGTTTTTGTTGCCTTTTTTTTAAGATTTTGTTTTTTTATTTGACACAGAGAGAGAGAGAGAGAGAGAAAGTGCAGGGAGAGGGGCAGAGGAAGGAGAAGCTGGGTCCCCACTGAGCAGGAAGCCCGACGTGGGGACTCGGTCCCAGGACCCCAGGATCATGACCCGAGCCAAAGGCAGACGCTTTACTCACTGAGCCAACCAGGTACCCAGAGGTTGCTTTTTTTGTTTGTTTGTTTTTATTTTGCCCCTCCCTGAACTGCCTGAAAACTTCAAAGATATAAATAGGAAGCCTGTATCAGCCATTACCAGAGAAAACATTTTAAATCACAAAGACTGAGCGACATGGCATGTCAAGTGTTTATTTGCCCAAGACCTGCTCTTCCCGCCCACCTGTGAATTGTCTTCCTCTCCTTTGAAGCCTCAGACCTCTACCCCTTCTCCTTTATTCGGGATGGCATATGTGCCCCAAGTGCCTGACTGTCTGGGAGTCCCAGAATTTTGGCCCTCCCCCATACATACAACATAATTAAATTTGTTTTTTTTTTCCTTCCTGTTAATCTGTCTTGTGTCAATTTAATTATTAGACCAGCCAGAGAAGCTATCAGGGAAGAAGGGAAAGGTTTTTTTCCCTATTGCAGACTGCCTACTGTTATTTTTGTTAGTTACTATATCATAATATTTAAGATACATCATCTCTTTTTCAGTTGCTAATCTTAACTCCCCAGTTTAAATGGCTAGTGGGTCACTAATATTTTCTATGAAGTTTATTTCTTTTTATTTTTTTAAGGGAATTTATTTTATTTTAAGTAGGCTCTATACCTAACGTGGGACTCAAACTCACAGCCCCAAGATCAAGAGTCACATGTTCCGCTGAGTCAGCCAACATCTCGAAGCCTCGTTCTTTATTCTTCTAGTATGGTTATCTTCATGAATTCAATTTCTGAGGGCTTTTTTAAAATTTCTTTTAAAGTTTTAAATTTCCCTATGGATTTTCTATCTACTAATTCTATCAATTACTGAGTAGGAGGAGACTGTTAGCATTCTTGTATTCATTTATGTTATTTTTTGCCACATGTGTTTAAGAGCTCTGTTAGGTGCGTACACATTAGGACGGTGCTATTGTCTTAGACAACTGACCTGTCCCTCTGTTCATTATCTTCCTCCCTCATAGGTTTTCTTTTCTGTTATTAATGCAGCTAGTCAAGCTTTGTTTTGGCTATTTTTTTTTTTTGCCTAATTTATCTTCTTTTATCTATTTATTTAAATTCACCTATGTCTTTGTATTTGTGTAGACAGTTTGGTTTGTTCTTTTTCTATCCAATCTGCTTAGGCTCTGTGTTTTAATTGGGGTATTTGGAAAGTTCACATTTAATGTGGTTATTGATATATTTCTGTTCAAATCTGCCCTCTTTCCTGCTTTCTCTATTTTTTCATCTGTAATTCTTTCTCTTCCTTTTCTAACTTTTTACTATGATTTTATCTCTCCTATAGAATTATTATTTATACTTTTTCAAAAGAATGTTAGTGTATTTTTCTATGTTTTGTTTTGTTTCTTAATGACAGATATACCCTATTGATATGCACTCATACAAAGGAATAGCTGGCTATTATTGGGAGGGGCAGGTGCATATGTGAGCATATGTTGGGGGGTTAGTGGGTGGAAGAGGAAAGACATTTACATAATGGCAACTAAGAGCCAGATGTTTTACCTCCATCTTCCATCAATTCTGAAAGTGCAATCATCACTATTTTCAAGTGGTTTTACCCTTCTTCAGATGCTCATCATTTTGATGCGACTAAGTACTTTCTGAATTGAATGTCTCTGAAGCTGATTTGACATTCTCCTATATAATATATTTATTAATATATATTTTATAATATATTCTAATGTATTTCTCATCCCTTAACCCACACTGATTTGAAACATTATGGTAAAAGCATACCACAAATTTAACATCAGATCACTCGTTTTAAATATGGCACTCAAACTTTCTAGAGTGCTAATGACATTTAAAATACTGTCGTTTTCAAACAGTTTTAAAATTTCAGCTTTTTTTTTTAATTTCCCTTGGCAAACTTCTAATGCCTGTTGGTTTCCAATAAAAGGAAATGCTAAATAACAATCCAGGACTCATTCTGATCACATTTTCAGGTGAAATGAAAGATGGGTTTTTTTTAATGACACAATTAATAAATGCCATCATGCCAGGGGTAAACATCTATGTTCTTTAACATTTTGTTAATATTTTTAAAAGCATTATCAAAAATGAAAGCAATGATTATCTAAGATGATAATAAGAGCTTCCTCAAAGTTGACTCATCATTAAAAAGATAGACAGATATATCTCATGTCAGGACTATGTTCTTAGAGATCCAGAAGGACTATAACCACATTAAAGTGAATACTCTTGGTATCCACATCCAGGAGGAGAGTTTATTTTTCAAATGATGATGAGGGAAAAATCTTAAGTGATCATACTGTTCAAACTTGGCACTGTCTTCTCCAATTTATCCACCTAAAGCCTATTGACAGGGAAGGATCTTAAATCACTACATTCCACAGGGAAGCAATAATTGAGTTCTGCACAACAAATATGTCACCTAACAAATGTCTCAGTGCCTGAAATAAGTGTAGACATACACCAGGTATGATGGCAAACACAATGGATGCTTTATTTTATATCTGTAGGTGCACACTTTAGCAGGCCCCCAACACTAAAATCATTGACTTGACTCCCACTTAAAAAAAAATTTGTGGGGTTATCTGAGGGCTTTTTTGCAGAAGTAGAACATGAGTATGGAAGAAAAAGATATTTTCTCCCATTTTGGCCAGAAGCTCACATCGCTTCATTTGTGGTTTTGCATAGGTATTGGTAATATTCCTATCACAAGAGGAAATTTCTGCTTCTATAGGTCACTTATTCCAAATTCTGCCTTAAGAAATGTGAACTTAATTCTCCCCTATAATGGTTGTGAATATCCCTTCTCAAAGACATTTTACAAATACCTGAGTGGATTTTTGATAGTTAAGAATTAACTAATAATAACATAGTTACATTCACTGTTTACACGTGGATCATTCACTTGTGATCAATCTACAACCACTTCTTTTCACTCCCAGTGCAGTCTGGTCTAATGGAAAAGGGAAGAACTAGGAAGGGGGAGATGGCAAAACACATTCCACAGTGCTTGGCATCCAGACAGTGATCAATGCAGGGTGATTGTCGTTGCCAGCGCTGTTACATGTGGCCACTGGACGCATGACTTTGGGAAAGCTGCTCGAATGCTCTTATATATTAAAGTGGCCTGTCTACATTCTGGGGTTACAGCAATAATGAATGAAGGTAAAGAGAATCGAAAATGTTTTGAAAAAGGAAAACTGACAATTCAAGTAAAGACATTGTCATTATCTCCCCAAAAGCTCCTGGAATCCCATCAGCATTAGCTGGTGCATTAGCCTGGAATGCAAGGTGGATTCATCCTTTACTGAAGGAGATTCAATAAAGTCAGGAGAGTCCACTGTATGTGCTGGGGGTAAAATCCATTAACCCTAAATACAAGGCAATGCTGACTTTCTCCTCTTGGGGTTTTTCAAATCCTAGCTTGACTTCCACCAATGTGGACAACAGCCCACAGGCTGTGTCTGGTCCTTTCTCTCAGTGGTTAGCCTGGCCTGGTGTAGAAATATGCTCCCACGCTGGCTCCAGGGAACCTCTCAGAGGGTTACTGAAGGTCGTACCGACACTCAGGTTGGCCATAGCTAATCTGATGGAGGTATCCATACAAGTCACGTTTTCCCAGAAATCCATTTTATCCACTCAAATAAGCCAGCTCTACGTGGATCTTTAAGTGATTTTCTTGTCATAAACCATTCAAGATCCTGTATGCACTCTGAATGCAGTGCAGAGATGGGAAGCAATAATTGTGGTCAACAATGGTCTTACTCTCTAATAAGGCTTCACCCACTAGCCTTGTTTGTACACATCCACACACGATGATTGGAACATCTTTCCCATAATCCCAGAAACCACCACTCCACCATCGTAAGCTATGAGGCATGTTCAGGTCAGTGCCTCTGTAGCAGCCTTTGGCATCAGACCACTGGGATGTCCAGTACTCCCCAACCACAGCGTCCATCCTCTCACCACACCCACACACAAACAGGGCCAGGCTGGCTATAGACCTTCAGAGACTGCATGGGCTGACAGACGATCATCAGGGGAGCCGTCTCTCCCAGGCCCTGGTCCTCATACTGCCACCTGCCCAGCCCACCATCACCAGATGAGAGAGTGTTGGAAGTTGCTGTGTAAGACTGAGGCAGAACCACACCATCCAGTGCTGCATTCACCAGCTCCAGTAATGTAAGTCTCAGGTGGGAACCTGGACCAGCTGGGGGTTGAAGATGTCCCTATACCCCGCCCTCACTGGTGCTGCTCTCCTCCATTGGAGACATAAAGGTGAAGCCCCCAGGGACCAGCTCCACCTGGCCATCATTGTGTGGGTGTAGGGTGTAGCTCACCTGTAATGTCTCATGGGTAGCACACTCATGGGTAGCACTCAAAAACCCTTGGCATCTGCAGGAGGAAGAAGTGTTCTCACAAGAATGTGACAGCTACCCAGTCACAACTTAGTTTGATATCAGTGTTCTAGGGTAGTTTCTCCAGGGTAGGTAATGGTTAGCTTGGAAGTGCTAAGCCAGGGGCTACATGAAACTATTTCTTCCCATAGGTCTGCATTGACCATTGCCAACAGCTGGAGAGCTTCTGTGCCAAGGGGCCAGTGGATTGGAGGTAAAGGATGTCCTCTTGGGGCAGGAGGTCATCCAGGAAGGGGTCACCAATGTGGGAGAATAACCAGTCACACACGTCCTGAACACTTCTTCCTCCTGCACATGCCAAGGGTTTTTGTCATCTGGACTCTGGTCAGGGCCCGAACCAAGGAGGAGGCAACTCCCTTGATGATAAACCATCCACCCAACACTGGTGACTTTGAACTTAATTTAAAGCCTTGAGAAACTGGATCTCAACCCAGAGCTGAAAAGAATTAACTTCTGCGTCTACCTCCTAAGCTTCAGGGACTGACGTACTCTTCACCAAGAGGTAGGGTTGCTCCATGGGTGAGGATGGCTGTTCCAGCCTCTTCTCCCAGTCTCTAAACTCCCACTTTCATGACTATATTGCAGCAACTGTAGAAGCACTTTTATAAATTATAATCAGTGAAGAATTAAGCCACTGAATACTTAGCAACACTCTAGTTAAAAAAGGGACAATTACCCTTTCTCCTCTGTAACGACCTTGTGTAGAAGGAAGGGTAATGCCACTTAAAAAGCGCATATACCTCTTATACCAAATTATCTATACAGAAATTCTTTTTTTTAGCAAACCAATATTATCATTTTATTTTTTACACCAAGGCTCATACAAATATAGTAATGTATAGAAGTTGTGTAGGAAGCATGTTGGAAAGTTTATCAATGGACTAAATTTTATCCATAACAAAGCTGAGGGCACAAATTTTTGTCTTTGTAGAACACTTCATAGAAATTTGGGTGGTAAATAATGGTGAAGTCCAGCCAGACCAATAGTGAATGAACCCATTTCATGAAGACGTGGCTTTGGAAGGGAGAGAAAAAAAGATAACGTATAGAAAACAACCTCCATAGTTCATTTCTTTGCATCTTATTATATTTATACAGAAATTCTTAAAGCATGACAAGAGTCTCTCTTGTTTTACATAACTAATATTGGGACCAAAGAAACAAAATATGATCTAGAGAGCATTGGGGTTTTAATTATGGGTCTGCTGTTGAAGAGTGTGGGGATGCTGAATATATTGTTGAGCTTTTCTGACTTTCATTACTTCAATTTTAAAATTAGACCATGGCGGGTGATAGAGTGAGACTCTTCCAGATTGACTCCTTTATACAAATCAATGACAAAACCTGGACTGATTTTGGGTAGCCACCTGAGAGCATTGGAAAACAAATAGAATCAGGTGGATGGGTGGGTAATGCATATTTAGAACAGAGTGGTGAAGATAAGCTCCTTTTTAAGGGCAAGTAGCTCTGACCTAAGTGCAGTGGACAATATTATAAGTTGGCAAGAGAACTGGTAGGTGGTATGTATGTGCTCAAATGTATGGTGGTCTTGGAGAACTGATGCTGGTGAATCCATGGGTGCTGGAGGGACTGCAGACATCATTTGAGTGAAAGATACAGAGTGAGGATGCCCACATCACTGACAGATCACAGAATCACGCACATGTGAAAGAGACAAAAGTAGGCCAACTAAAGGCAGAAGATCTAAATTGGGACTGGAGCTGTCACCCAGCTTTTCAGCCCAAGCCAAGCTAGGGTTATTACTTGTTAAAACCAAAGACAGTGTGAATAAGGGAAAAAATAGCAGAAGACAGGATCCTCATGATTTACCATTCACAATGTCTGAGATAGAATCCAAAATTGTCTAGCATACAAAGAACTAAGAAAATCGAATCTATTTTCCATAGAAAATAAAATGTGCCAAAACTCAGCTCAAAATAACCCAGATATTGAAACTAGGAGACAAGGATATTAAAGAGGTTAATATATTTATACTCAATGAAGTAAAACAGAACGTGCTTTCAATGAAGATGTAAGAAATCTCAGCAGGGTAACAGAACTGGAAACAGGTAGCATCTGAATTTAAAATATATATATATAATAGGTGGACTTAACAGCAAAAGGGAGATGACAAAGGAAAGAATACATAAACCCGAGGACAAATCAAATAGGGGGGTAGAAATTTTCCAAAGTAAGCAATAGGAAAAAAATAAAGATTTAAATATATATAAATGTAACATTGGGGACCTGTTAATTTATGTGAAGTGGTTCAATATACAAATAGATGGAATTACTGGGGAGAAGAGAAAATGGATTGGAAAAGTCTTTGGAAGAAATAGTAGCCAAAATTTCCCCTAGTTTAATGAAAGACAGAAATCCACAAATACAATAGCCTCCAGAATAGATGTACCTTCTTTTCTACCAAAAATCTAGGTAATAAACTATACCCAAACACCATGAACAAACCAGGAATCACACTTATTTCAGTCTGGGCTTCATCTCTGCGAATGGCCGATGCACCCTGCTCTGGGGTACCACCCTCTAGAAGCCCAATAAGAAGTCCGAGTAACTGCCTCTGGGCATATTCCAAACTCCAGTTTTGGTTCTCCCATTTCCATGAGTGTGTCAAAAACCCTGCACACACACCCCCACCACTACCCTGTTGCAACTGTCTGAAATGACATCTCTGAGGGACAAAATGGCCCCAAAGGCTGAACTCATCTCTTTGGGCTTCCAGAACATGACTCCACAGCTGTCCATTGTCAAAGACTTTCCAGATGCCCTTTCTTTACATATTTCTTCCATCCATTCTTTTATTTCTTTCATAATTTTATTTTTTTCCTTTTATGATTTATTTTTTTTATTTTATTTTTTCGGTGATCCACGATTCGTTGTTTATGCACCACACCCAGTGCTCCATGCAATACGTGCCCTCCTTAATACTCACCACCAGGTATATCTTTCATAATTTTAAATGTACTAATTCATGATAGCTTTCCATTTTTCTATTATCTAATATGCTAAATGTCACAATTTTCTTTCAAACAGATTTAATTTCTTTCTTCCCCCCCACCCCAGAATAGTTCCTGTCAGTAGAGAGATAGGTACCATTAGATGTTCAGTTGGGCCTTGAACAGCAGTCCAAATTTGATCCTTATTTCTATGACCCTCTAGAAGAATACTTGGACATTAGAAATACTTACCATCTTCACACCCCATACAAGCACATTTATATAGCACTATCTGAAAAAAAAATCTCCTTATTTTTACTCTTACTATAATTTTCTTTACATTTGTGTTTATTTAAGCAGCAAATAAATTATTTGTATTTCCTAACATTTAATATGTTAATTAATGAATTAGGAATTTTAAAATCATTTTTCCCTTACTAGGCAGCATGTTCTCACGTGACTTCATTCTTGAATTGTTCTTTTGGCAATTATAAATTGTCTTTCTCAATTTTGTCTGAAGCCATTTGTATTATTTTGTGGTTTTGAATAATTACATATTGGATTATGGTTTGGAATTATATTCTACTGGTATACTGCAGATGCCCTAAATTTTTAAATGACTTACTAATACATTCTCTCCTCCATTGTTTATGTGAAACTTTTGCCAATTAATATCAGCTTCATTTAGATACTCTGCCTCCTTCTCTGGTTATCTTATAACTTCTTCACCCTCCTCCTCAGCTGGGTTTATGTGTCATTTAATTTTAATGTGTCTGGAATGTTTTTTTTAATTTATGTCTCTTGCTGAAAAATAATGTGTTTCGTGTTGTTATTACTTCATTTATGCTTCTCTCATTCATGCTTTCTATAGTTCATTTATCTTGAAGTGTCATCGCATCTTGAGACCCTGATGATTCTGGCTCCTGTCCCTGTCAACATCCTACCAGGAGGCCTCGGAGTCACCTTGCAAATTTACTGCTCTTGTTTTAAGTCCCATCTCCATAAAAGCCACTAGGAAATTCCTCTTTTGTTTCTGTCATACATTTGTTTTTTAGTGCGCTCCCCGCCTCCCACCATATTTCTAGATCTTGGAGTAAGAGAGTCTCTTTATTTCTTAGTCTAGCTATTTCTGAAATTGGAAAAAAGAAACTGTTTTGTTTTTCATAAAAAGGAAAAAAAGATTGCAAAGATGTGGATGACTGAAGTGTCCGTGTCTTCTTTGACGGGTAAGTATCCTTATTCATCAATCAGACTTAGAGAGCTTGATAAATGGAATGACTGTTAAGTTGACAGCTATGTTATTGGGTGGCTAGGTACATGGCATGAGGACTAGATTGGACACATCAGGCAGAATGTTCAACATGATAAATAGTACTGAGGTGGAAAATGAGGCATTTTTGCAAGGAAAGATGGACAGGTGTTCCATTATCCTGAGCTGGGGTTTGTAATTGGTTTATGCATGATGGGTTAGGCAATGCAGCTGTAACATAAACGACCCTGAAATCTAAGCGTCGGTGATGTAAATAACAGATGACCTCATAACAAGTTTTATTCCAGGAAGATACTTCCTGAATGATTGCCGTCTACATGGTTAATGAGATGCAGGCTCTTTCCATGTGCCTTCCTAGTGTCTTGAACACGTTGCCTCTAAGGTCTCCAAAAAAGTTTAAGAGAGAAACTAAAGAACACGTTCTCTTCTTTTTATAAAGCCCAGGTCCAGAAAGTGCTTCTATCCTATATCCCTTTGCTCAGAATTCACTTACTTCCATGATCCCACCTTAGCTATAAGCAAAGCCGGAAGTCCCTGTGCACCGGGAGGAATAAAACACATGGAGAATATTTAGCACTGTCTCAGCCAAAACAGTGGCAAGAAACTCTCTGGAAATGAAATAGGTGTAGAAAAAGTCCACACTCTGGTGGGCCTCATGCAGGATACATTTAGGAAGGAGTATGTATCAAGATTCAGAATCTGAAAATCTCTGCCTGTAATACTATCTTGGAAATTTCATATTGATTTTAAAATGTCGATCTAGGTCAGAGGTGGGCCTATGTTATCCTGCAGGCCGATCTCACCTGCAGGTCACTGTAGTATGATCCTTCTGCCAACCTTTCTTTCACATACTTAAAGAGATAAGATATGTAAAAGAAATAATATGCAAACCACAGAGCCTAAATTATTTACTCTCTGGGGCCTTCATACAAAAATGATTGATAATGCCAAGCACCCTCTGGTTATAAAATCCTGAATTTTTAAAAAAATAGACAAGTCTGAAGATTATACAGACATACTCAGAATAGAAATGTTGAAAAATCATTATGCTATATGAAAGGGTCCAGCTTAGAGGGTAGAGGAAAAGTGAGCAAGAACCAGTTCATGAATGAAGAAGCCGAGGGTCTGACGAAGATGCCGAGGTTAACAGTGTCGTCAGAGATCCCACAGATGAGAAAAGAAACAGAAGACTCCAAGACAGAAGACGTGGGTCATCGTAGCTGTGAGTTGGCTCAGCTTGGCACCTTGCATTGCCTTCCTGCCAAGAAGATGAATGTGGATTCACATTTTCAGTGATAATTCAAATGTACCTGAAGAACGAAATAATTAAGAATCTTTTGGCTTATTTATCGTTGTATCCCTAACACTGCACCTAACTCTCGTGAAGCACAGAACAAAAATTGTGTTGGTCGAGTACATAGATGAATGACCCATAGTCAGCCAACTAATATCAATGTATTGTTTTTTGGTAACAAACAATTCTTTCATGTTCCTATTTGATATTTAGCAAAATTAGTGACATTTACAATGTAATAATTCTTAGTCCTTGTAGCCAACAGTACTAGGTTTTCTACCTTTATTGATTTTCTCGTTCACATTTAGTACGTGAAGACCATGGGGGTTGAGCGGAGACGTATCTATGGTTGCTGTTACCGGAATTGTCATCTTGGCCATTTGTGTGCTGTATGGATCTGGTCATTCTAACTGGGAAGGATGTTCTTGGCAAATCCATTGTTTTGGATCCTTGTTGATTTCACTCTCTCTGGTATTTACAGAGTTACTTAAGAGTTTGCTCTATTTAAAAACAAGAAGAATCTGCTCTATTTAGTTTCATTTATTGAGCTTTGCCTAACATCAAGTATAGGGACCTACAAAATTTAGCAAAATGTACATGTTTTGTGACCTAAAATATTGCGATATAAAATTGTAATTAATCTACCTTCTCTAACTCACAACTGATAGTCAAAAATTGTCATATTTGCCACTTAAGGCTGAAATTGTGATTTCACCACCCATCCTTTGCCAAGGATGTTAAATATGGCTAAAATTGTTTTTTCCCTGACATATTGGGCACAAATATCCCACTCATAGCAATTTGCCAAAATAGTCATGCTTTTATTTTAATTTTTCCTTTTTTTAATTTTATTTTTTCAGCCATCCAAGATTCACTGTTTATGCATCACACCCAGTGTTTCATGCAATCCGTGCCCCCCTTAATACCCACCACCAGGCTCACCCATCCCCCCCATCCCCCTCAGTTTGTTTCTCAGAGTCCACAGTCTGCTTTTAAAAAGTACTTTACACTTACATTTAGTGGAAGATAGTAGATAATTAAAAGACACTAACATTCCACAGCACTTCATAGGAATCTTTCATTTCATCCCTGGAGTCAGTTTAGATTTGGAAATTTGGTGTCTACAAACTGACCCAGAGTTGGGGGAGGTTCGGAATTTGCACCTGCCTTTCTTTATATTGTCACATCATAGTAACAGTCACAGGAACGGGAGAATTCAGTGATCTGTTCTGCACCTAAGGCAGCAGTGTTAACAGCATAGCTGTGCCACGATCGCCACAAATCCGACGGAAATTTAGTCGAATCTGTGTCACGGGCCCCTCACCGCACATCCTATCAGTTCTCCAGACTCAAGAAACTAAGCCCCGGACATCTCTGGATCAAGGGGTTGATTTCACTTGGATGAAGTGAGCAGACAGTCCTTTTGCTGGTACTCTGACTGCAGAACTAGAGCGAGGAGGAGCCGGGGGCAACTCTTTCCCGAACACACTTGCTACAGATTAGAAATGTCAATGGTTTTTAAAAACTTCGAAAGAAACTACATTCTCAAATGGAAATAGAGACGGTTTACTGAGTCGATTTCTTCTTATTACAATTACCACAAGCAGCATATAAAGTACACACACAGGTACCAAAACTACAATTTAACATCTCGGTGCTACGCCTTGAAACTTTAAAAGGATGATTTTGAACAGAGTAGAGAATTCCGACTCTGTAGAAAGTAGTGAATAATGCCGTGGAATCTGTAAATAACTCTCTCCCATAACTACAGTTTTGCATAAAAGTAGGCAAATTGCATTCCACATTTTTTTCTAAATGGATGGAAAGTATAATAAGTAAAGTTATGTAGTTTTAACAAATATCACTCCCCTGTGACTAAGATGTGTGCCGTTTTGAGAATCTCAGCATGGGCTGACAGTGAAGTTTCAAGAGAAAAGACTCCCTAACGTATAAACAAAGTGGTGTGACTTTTTTTTATGAGCTTGTCATGGCCAATCTATCTGATGCAGGATAATGTCAGATGATTGGGAAGCAAAGACCAAAATGCACAAAGACTGTGTTGCAACTTTCTTAAAAATGTTATTTGGAAATAACATTGTATAAAAAACCAGTAACTTCCAGCCTGACTGAATAGATGTCTCAGTCTGAAATTGAGAACGGCTGAGGGCTGGGTCCACTCTGGGCCTGAAGGGTTGGGAGGGCACCACCCCACCTCACAGCGGACGCCTGTGGTGAAAAGCATCGTCAAGGGAATTCACTAGGGACAGGTCAGTGTGTCCTGGGGCAGCGTGGAAGGGGAGCCTGAGGCATGCCACTTAGTTACCTTCTGTCTTGTTATGAGGAAAGGGCACACCTTCAGCTTATCCTGCATTTAACACAGTATGTGGTGTGCAAAGGGCCTGCTGATTCTGGCTCAGTCTGCATTATGGGCTCCCTGACCACAGAAGCCGACATATCACATTCCTGTGTCTCTTTCCCCAAAGCTGTGAGGGAAATGCAGAGTTTGGTGTCTCCCATGGGGGCTCTCTAGCCAGGGGGCCAGTTGGGATGCTGGCTCAGCCACTTGCTCGCTGTGCATCCTTGGTCAAATCCCTCAACTTGGCCCATCTGTAGAATGCGAGTAAGGATCGTGCCTACCTCCTGGGCTTGTTGGAGAAGTCTATTAAGGTAATTTGTGTAACTCCACAGTTAGAGCAGAGCCTGGCAGATGGTATGTATTCCTCAGCCCATATGTGTTTGTCAAAGACACTGAAGAGGCACCATGAAAAGTCCCTGGGATTTTTCTCTGTTAAACACCCCCTGGGTTGTATACCCTACCCTTGTCAATAACCAATAGAAAGACCTCTCAGTACCAAACAGCAACAGGATCAGCTGCCCAAGACGAGTTGGGTTTTTTTTGTCATCTTTGGGCTGCTCATTCTGACTGTGCCTCTCAAAGGTGTCTTTCTCACAGTTACTCTCTTCTGACGCACTGAATGCCACGTTTATGTATCTAATTCCACTGTAATGAGGTGCAACGATGTTATTAGCATGAGATAAGGTAACTTATATACTAAGTTCATGCAACAGGACATGAAACATATGTATCTCAAAAGAAACTATCCCCACAGCCGCAGGAAAAGCCGTCACTGCTGTTCAGTTCTGAATGGCCCCTGTTTCCATTCCATTCCATTCATTCCATTCCATTGACGTGATTTGTTAAATCAGTTAAGTATCAGCGATTCTTTCCAGGGGAGCAGAGGGCAAAGAGAAATGGAGAGGGTAAATGAAACAAAACAGTATTAGCAAATCCAAGCAGAGTACACGGGGTCATGGAGAGAAGGCAGGGATGACCTGCAGCTAGGATTCCAGAAAGGGCTCCTGGTGTCACACAGCGGTGATGACCAAGGGAGGGCCAGTCTTCACGCAGGCTCCCACCTGGAGGAGCCCGTGGGGCACAGGATGGGGCCGCCACCTCCCTGGAAACTTTCTCCAGACTGAAGTCATTCAGAGTGAGCGATAATCAGAAGGGGTCTCATAGGACAACTTTGAACCAACACACAGAGTTGGGTCTCATTAGCTTATAAACTTTCAAACAACCATAAAAAATAATAATCATGCTCATAAGCATTTCAGCTTTTTGGCCTGATTACTTAAGGAGTTGCTTAACCAAAAAGAAAAAGAAACTTTCAGTTAATTGATTATGCATGCATTTAAGGGTCAAAATTTGTGTAGTAACCATTTTTCTTAACTTTATTGAGTGTACTTTACAATCATATGTGGAATGGGATGAATTTTTAACAAATAAATGTATTCCTATCACCTCCACCGTAAGTAAGAAATAGGACATCTCGGGCTGACCCTCACACCCCTTTCTCTGAGCCCTTAGGCCACCCCGACCTGCCTCCTGATACTTTACATTGTCTTTGTTTCTCTAGAATTTCATATAAATGGAATCATTCTGCATGTTTTCTTCTGTGTCTGGCTTCTTCCACTCAGCATTAACTTTCGAGATCATCTCTGCTGATGTGGATCTGTTTTCTCTTTAATTCATTGCAAAGTAGTAGTAATCCAGAATACAGACAGACATTCACACACAATTTGCTCTAAATTGTACTGAATTTTACTTTCATTACTTACCTAAGATATGCTCATCCTATTCTGTATCTTCAGAATATGCAACAAAAGCCCAAAAATCCAAAACAGATATTTAAAATATTGATTCTCAGGATAAAGGATATTTTTAGTTGTGACCCCAAATACTTACATATACATGAATGTGTGCATATAAATATAGAAATGATAAACATTCATTTAAGCATATACATAAACACATAGGGGTTTGGAGAAAAAAACATTTTATGTGATGGATGAAATAAGATGACAGAGAAAAAATGATGGATTTTATGTGATCAGAGAAAAATGATGGAGAAAAAAAAACCATTTCAAAACAAGAGCACACTCTGCTATTACTCTGTACTCTGATCTCTTCTGGTCTAGTCTAGTCCAGGTCATAACCTTAGGATGAGGTCACAGGCCACTAACTTAACTTCAAAACCCATGCTGGGTCATCACGTGCACTTTGAGAAGCAGGAATCTTGAGCGCGTTGACCACCTGATTGTCATCGCCTGCTGTGCAGTCTTGCGTGCCCAGCTCCTGACAGTTTGCCCGCGACAAATGCATGAAGCCGTTACGCTGTGAGATTGAATACTCCTTCCTCTGATGACCCGTTTGACCCCAATCAGTAAGATCTTTCCTAATCTTCGGCTTCAGTTGAAGTCTAATCCTCTGATGGGCCAGTTACAATTTTCTATGTGGGGAACTCTGTGTGCGTTTGTTTCCATCCGAAACACGTTCCACGCCGATTCTCTGAGGCCTGGACGCACGGCCCTGCGTGAACGCCAGATGCTCACGACGATTAGCTCCCCCTTTCAAGGCAAGAGTGGTGGCTGCCAAAGCAGATGTTACTTCACGCAATCATCCAGTCTTTCTTCCCCCACGGGTTGTACGTTTGTAGCCTCTCATGATTCTATCCTTTTGCGGCTTCGACTCCCAAGTGTATGAAATGAATGAATGCAGTGCATTTTAGAAAGGTGGATATAAAGATTTATGGTTTTTCCTTGATCATTATGTATGGTCTCAAGACAAAGGCGGTGCAGTAGTCATTTGTCCTAGGCTGTGAAGCCGGGAGAAAGCATGACACATTGGGAGCACTGGTTAATGCTGAGTGAGTGCATTCAGCCACGCTAGGGCCTTCGTACTTCCTGCTGCTGAGGCTCTGGAGGAAACAGTGGAGCCGAGCGGCCCCTTATCTAGTGAGTGCCGTGTTCTGAGGCTCTCCCAGCTGCCAGCTCTGTGCTCTTGGGCAAAGTCATTCATAGTTCTGGGTCTCGGCTATATCAATCTCCTATTAAATGTGGGTAATATTCAACTCAGCTATTTTTGTGAGGATTGGGTGAGTTAATATATGTAAAACACAGGAAGGAGATGTTTAGGAAATCATAAGAACCATGTGAGTGTTAAGCTTTGTCATTAGAGATTAGGTTTTGTTGCTAGGGCCATCCTAATTAGACCTCTCCGGCTTGAGGATTACCTTGCCCAACAGCTGACATGGGAGAAGCTCAAAGGTCAGCAGAAGCCTTGGGAGAGGGCTCTGTCCTGGGCTCTCCCCTCCCTCCTCCCTCCCGACCCCCACCATCTGGCCCCAGCCCTGGCCTCGAGCCCGCCTTGGTCACAGACATCCCTCTACCGCCCAGAGCATTTGTAGCACATCTGTTTTCTGCCTCTTCCTCTGCAACTTAAACATACGCAGGCTACACTGGAAAAGCCCTTGAGCCACTTGAGAGCGTCTCTTCGTCAGAGACCTGCAGACCCCACTGAGGGGAGACGGTTTTCCAACCGAAGTCGTTGTCCACCTTGGAGCTCGGGCCATGGCCGAGACTCTTCTTCCCAGAGGAGCACCCTCCTTGGCTCCCTCCGTTCTGCCTTCTCTGCCCAAGAGGGTTGACATCGAACACAAGTGCTGATTTAGGTTCTGCTGGCGAGATCCTCTCCCCATCAGGGTCCTGGTGGGAATGACGGCTTTGTGAACCTTCTGGTTCCCAGGTCAGAAGGACGTGCACGCTTCTCCTCTCCGCCCTCTCAGTTCCAAGTCTTGTCCTGGACTCTCCACAGCCACCACAGCCTAGTAGCACGATCCGTTCGTAATGACCATTCTGTTCGTGACACTGTATTTGCATTTTGACTCAGTTTGGAGGGTCTTAAAAAGACTTTGCACCCTGGTGAGTGACTGTGTTTAGTAGGGTCCCTTTGGATCCTTTCTCTCCGTGGTTGTTGCACATGACCATTGGGACTAATTATGGTTCCAGCTTGTGGAAGTACTCCTCAGTTTTCAGAGCTATGAGCAACATCCGTAGTTCCTCGGATACATTATTCCCAGCTAAAACTGATAGTACACCTTTCTCCCAGTTAAAGGTTACAGTAGATGAACACGTACCATGTAAAAGAAAACAAGAAGCATGTACATTCACAGAGAAACACACGTCCGTAGGTCTGCTGGCTGTCACCTACCAGCAGAACAAGGTGTACGAATCTTCCGGTACGGAGATTTCCTTATCCTTACTGTATATGCAGTCATATCTCTTAATAAATAATAGTAACATCGCCCTTTCCCTCTTACTCCGTAAGCCCTCCTCTACTCCCAGTAACCTACTAGTAAGGACTTCTCCTTCCATGCTGAGGAGGTATCCTGACAGTGACCTTCTGGTTCCTGCCTAAATTTAATATTTTTGTTGATTTCCTCTATCAGGTTGAAAAGGTTCCTTGGAATTCTTAGTCTAAATTTTTTTTTATTATCATGACTGCCTACAGGCTATTATTGAATGTTATTTTGCTTTTAGAGAAATGATCATATGGCTATTATCACTCAATAAATTATGTGGTGAATTATGTTGACAGGTCCTCTGATGTTGAATATTCCTGCAGCCTTGATATAAACCCTACTTGTTCACAGTGTATTTTTAAACCACTATTGAATTCACATCACTTATATTCTATTTGAACATACATCCTTAACAGAAATTGCCTATAATTTCCTTTACTGTTTTTTTGCCTGTCCAATTTTGCTGTCGAGGTTATAATTATCTCAAAAAATGATTAGAGAAGACTTATTTTTTTTATATCTATTCTTTGAAATTTGGAAAACCAACCTGTTTAAAGAAAAAACAGAAACCTCACAAAACAATACCATAAAAACTCTCTCTCTCTCTGTCCCTCTTGGTCTCTGTCACTCTCCATTTTTCAAGGAATCCGGCCCTCTGGTTATCAGTCAGACATCATCCTAAGTACACATGTGAAGGGATTTTGTAGATACAATCAGAGGCCTGAATCAGTTAACGCTAATATATGGAGATCACTCAAGCGCTCCCGACCTAGTCAGGGAAGCCCTTAAGAAACAGGGCATTTCCTCAAACTGATGGAGGAGGATGAAGGAAGAAAGACTTGAGGTGTGTGGGACACTTGACCTGCCCTTGGGGTTGATGATGGAAGTAGCCTGTGACAAGGAAGGTGGGCCATCCCTGGGAGCCTGGAGTGGCCCCAGATGGGGGTCAGCAAGGAATGGGAACCTCAGACACATGCAGGAGAACTGGCTTCTCTTCCAGTTGAAGGAGCGTGGACAGGGATCCTTCACTGCAGCCTCCAGTCTGAAGGAACGTGGACAGGGATCCTCCACCACAGCTTCCAGTCCGAAGGAGCGTGGACAGGGATCCTCCGCCGCAGATTCCAGGGGAGGGCCCAGCCAGGCTCATGCCTTGAGTTGGCTCTGGCATTCTCCACACAGAAGTCCTCTGAGGCTTCTGAGCTAGAGGACTGTGAGCTAACAAGCAGGCATTGGTTTAGCTGCTAATTCTATGCTAATTTTACCCTTAGTAATATAAAAATCTAGACAGCGACAGGTGAATGTAGGCATTTGAGGTCTTAACCCCCTTTATATGTTATTAAATTATGATTTTTTAAGATATTAGATATGTTATTGAATCTGGATAAGTACACTTTATAGACTATTGCCTTTGCAATTTCTCTTTACATACATATATATGTTTGCAAATAAATGTGAAACAATACATAAGGTAGTCAGTATTCTAGAAAAGTAATTACCCAAATTGATTCAAGAAGATTCCTATAAAATACAAATAAACCAATAATAAATAAAGTATAATGCAATCAACACACAAAAATATTTTAAAAAGTCATGACCTCTTTATATATTTACTGAGATTTAACCAACCCATAAATGATGGAGCCAGGTTTGTCACCGCCGCCAGAGAAGGAGGTTGCAGAGAGGTGGGAAGGAGGCAAAGCTCGACCCTGAGGCCCCAGAGCAGAGTCAGAGTCCTCAGTCTAAAGCGCTGCTCAGCAGACACACAGGGTGGCCGGATGGATACAGAAACAATCACAGATAACGTGTGTGTGTACTTGGGGGAATACATACACGGGAATAGATGTTCTGTGTGTTACAAATCACGTACGTCTATGCAATTGGAGGTATGTGTGTACATGGGGTGGAATGCACGCCGACTTTGGATACATCGAGTGACCTGAGGCAAGAGAGGGCCGGGAAGAATGACCATGACCCGCTCCTGGATCCCGCTGCCTGATACCAGAGAGGGAGCCAGGCCTCCTGGAGAAGGGCACTAGGGTGGGGAAGATAATGGTAAGCATGGAGCATCTTGCAGGATCAGAACAGACAGAGGTGCTCCAGAGACAGAAGGTGGAGGATGTGTGTCCGAGGGACACGGTGCCACCCCGAGGGACCTCCAGGTGACAAAGGATGGAACCATTTGCACAATAACAGCAACATCGCTTTCTAGTAAAGCCCAATATAGAAACATAGATATGTTCATGGAATAGACATGGATCCACACTGATTAAGAATATATCAGTACATGGAAAAGAAAAGGTAAAATCTGTCTCACTGAATAATTCAAAACAGGATGTGTAGATTCTGCAGCCATCCTCAGCGGTGGGTGGCCCACCAGGAGCCGTCATGAGAGAGCAGCGGGCAGACACCACTGCTCCCAACACGAAGTCAAGGCCAGAGGAGCTACCCTGTGACTCTCCCGCATCCAGATGTGCTGGGATGACAAGGGTGTTTCACATCTGTGGAATTCTTTAAAAAAACAAAAACCAACCAGTAACTTCAGTCTAATCATGAAAAAAAAAAAAGATTCAGACAAACCCAAAATTGAGGGATTCTGCAAAACACTTGACCAGTCAGTACTCCTCAAAACTCTGAAGGGCATGAAGTACAAGGAGGAACCAAGAACCTCCTTCCAGAGAACATGGAGAAGACCAGATACAATATGGCGTCCCAGATGGATCTGGGTAGAAAAGGGACATTAATGGAAAAAGAAGAATTTGGGGAACTCTGTAGTTTAGTTAATGATTAAAAAAAATCAAGACTCGTGGTTAGTTGGTTAGTTCACTTCAGAGATTGGTGTGTGGTGGTGTGGCCACAGGGTCTATGACAGAGCACATCAGATGATTCGCATACGTTTTTACATTCATGGCTTCCTTTGTTCTTTTATAGCTTTTTGTCATTCCCATTACTTTCATTGTAATACAGTCTTATTTCAGTTTGTCTAGTTTCAAAGACTGATAGTGTTCTCATATCTTTTGTTTATGATGCTGATTTGTCAACACAATCGTCCTTATGTTCCCTCTACCGCCATCTATTATGATGTTCAACTCTCATCTTTATTACAAATCCGCACGTGGAATCCACTCCCTCACCCAATAGCTGAGTGCTTCATCTTATCCCATGGTAAGGATGAGGCGAATTTATGAATAGGGTAAGGGTAAAAAGGGGCTATGCATAGATTTGGGGCACAATAGTTGGTTAAAAATGACTTTGTATTTAAAATTAACAGATTGTTTCAGTTTCACCCGGTTGACGTTAGTGAAATTATTATTGGGATCCCAAAAAGATATGCCACGTTATTTTGTAATTCATTAAATACCCAGACATACTGGAGGAGAAACAGCTGATTCCACATCTGGGGGAGGAAATGCATAAGATGAGTCTAGAATCTTTACAGGAGGCAAGGAAGCTATCAAAGATACCACAGACTTGTCATAAAGATTCAGAAGACACTATCCAGGATTCACAGTCATCCCAGAAGGGAACATTTGAGAACCAATAAGGATCATAACATCAAAAAACTGACACACATCCAGTATGTTTAAATCATGGGCTTATGTTCATGCCCCCAAAAAAAGAAATGAAAGAAAATCCCTGTGGTGCATAAACCATGAATCTTGGATCACTGAAAAAATAAAATAAAAAAAAAAAAAGAAAGAAAACCCCTGTTTATTACTTCTGGATGACACTAGGAATCTAATTTATTCCTCCTTTTTTATTCTTTACATTTAAAGATTTTATTTATTTATCTCATTTATCATGAGAGATAGAGAGAGAGAGGGGCAAAGGCGGAGGGAGAAGCAGACTCCTTGTGGAGCAGGGAGCCCGATGTGGGACTCAATCCCAGGACCCTGAGATCATAACCTGAGGCCAAGGCAGACGCTTAACCAACTGAGCCACCCAGGTGCCTTATTTTATCTTATCTATTGTTCTTTTAAATGTTACATAGAAGAACGACAAACATTTATCATAATTTTCTGATACATATGGAGACTCAGTTTAACCAAATGATGGGATTAGTGTCCTAGGGCTGCTGTAACAGCGTGTCACAAATTGGGTGTCTTAAAATGACACCGATTTATTGTCTCATAGTTCTAAAGGGCAGAAGTTCAGAGCCAAGGTGTCTGTTGGCTGGGCATGTTCTCTCTGAAGACATAGGCAGAAGATCCTTCCTTGCCTCTTCCAGCTTCCGGTGGCTCCGGGCAGCCCTCAGCTAATGGCCACCTCACTCAGTCTCTGCCTCAGTGTTCCCCTGGCCCTTTCCCCCCTTCTCCCTCTGAGTTTCATCTGGACACCTCTTAGAAAGTCACTTGCCATTGGATGTAAGTGTCACTCAGATAATCCAAGATGGTGTCCTCTCAAGATCTTTAACTTAATCTCATTTGCAAGGTCTCTTTTTCCAATAAGGTGACATTCACAGTTTCCAGGGGTCAAGACATGGACCCACATTTTGGGGGGAGGCATGATTCAACCTGTTGATGACGGGAAGAAATTCCTCTAGAGAAAGGTTCAGCTGAGAAATTTTTAAAAAGAATTATAAATTAGAATATTACTATTTTATATCACTTTTTGAAATAAGGAATCTAGGTAATATAAATGACTGATAAAACTCAACATAGGACAACCAGATAGCATGAAGACTCTGAGGTCCCATCACCTATGAATTATTTATGCCAAAGTAATGGAAATCCATCTGGCTTCCAGATTCAGCTAACATTTTAGAGGAAATGAGGATGGAGAAGTAGAGTCAACTGTGCCAATGGAATCCGATCAAAAGTCTAGACTAAAAGATGTTTTCTGAAATTAAGGTGCCAAGGAGGTAACTGACCTACATATTAAGAGAGAAATATCAATGATTATGATGCAGATACCTGATTTTGCCCTAGCTAGAAGTAAGTCCACCCTTAGAAAATTATGATACAATAGAGATATTGGAAAATCGATAGGATGATGATAAGGAGATACAGTTATATTTAGATAGAATAATATTGCTGTGTTTGTCTTCAATATAACTTTTATATTTTAGATGTGTATACTGAATTTTGTATAGATGAAGTTATATGATGTTTGAAATTTACTCCAGGAAGTAATTTATGGGAGAGGGGGAGGCAAAAATGGTTAGAGTTGCCAATGAAATAAAATTGGACATGCATTGATAATTATTCAATGTAAATAATGGGCAGGTAGAATTCAACATATGAACTCTACTGTGAATGTTCGATTTCTTAATAAGAAAAAATTCTATAAAGCCACTTTAAGTAAAATCTAACAAAGTAATACAACCTCACTTAAAATACAAGCATATCTCAATTGTCATTGCTTCGGCGGTTTCAATAATTAAGCCTCAACTTTCAAAAGTCCTTTCTGCCTCTGAAAGTGAGCAACTTTGTCTTGGCGAAATAATTCCTCTGCAGAAGTTGAGTAAATAATATTTTGTCTGGGTGACTGACTCATATGGAAACATATCTGCTGTTTCCTTTCACATAGTTTCACCATCTATAATGAAAACATATGCTCCTGCTGGATTTATAGTCAGATATGTCAACGTTTTCCTTATTTACTTGACGTGGTTGGCATAATTCAAAGTGAAGTATCTTTCAGCATGAGTTATTTGTCACTGGGTACTCATTAGAGGATCTTTAATATAGAAAAGCTATGCTTCTTCTCAAGATAATGCTCATTGTATGTGACTTCAACATTTCACACTCCCAAGGTCTCAGACGCCATGTATGTAGGTCATTATCATACTTTCAATCTTAACTCTTTCTACATGTTTCCGCACGTACTCAATTTGAAGAGACTCGAAGATACATATGGGGATTTGGAAAAATTTTGGACCATACTGACAGGATTATAAGAATAAATGATTTGGGGACATTTACCTTAGTCTTATATCACCATCAATTTTGAATAAAAACAACATCTTTTCTATAATCCACTCATTCATACAATGAAAATAAGATGAGTTCTTACATGTGGAAGAGGCAATTAAGAACACGTGCTTTGAATTCAGACTCACTTCAACTCAAAACCAGCTCTACCACCCAATGGCTTCATTATTAAGACATAGGACCTTGCCATGTAACACCTTGGGATTCCCAGTCCTCACCTGGGATATTGGGGGGATAATACCACCGACTAGTTAGGGTTGTATGAGGATTAAATGAGACCACGAAATAAAAGCCTCCTATGCACACGGCACACACTAAAGAACTTAATCGAACGAAGACATATTTAGGTTCGTGAGAAATGCCATCTGCGTAAGCACCAGACATTAAGACAGGCTACCCAGATCCCCTCTCCAAGGCAACACTGGCGGCCCTGATGGAGGATTGTTTCCAGCAGAAAGACCCCAGCTCTCAGCTTCTTCAGGGTTGGGCTTGTCTTTAAAGATCTATTTTGCCCCAAGTCTGGCTATTCCAGAACAGCAAGCATATGGGACTGATTGCGGTGGGAGCATCCGGGCCTGCCATCTTGGTCCGGAAAGATCTTCATCCCAGGTGCCCACTGGGTTAGCAGCCTACATCTGGGTCATGTTCACCTTTTCCCTCTGGCCAATCTCCTTCCTCCTGCTTCCTTGTGTGAGAGATGCTCGTGTGCCCCCGTTGCCACCTTACTGTGATTCTGGAGAACAGACCTGTGGCGGGGTGCACCAGCAGTGATCTGAGGAAGAAGGGAAGGAGGTGGGCTTCTGGTTGGACTCCTCACTGCAGAGCTGGTCGCTGCCTGGCACACCTGACAGCATTGTTCTCCGCAGAGCTTCTTGGGGGGAGCATGGCTTTCTCCAACCAGCCCTGCCTCTTTTCCCTCTTACAGGGGATGATGCCTCAAAAAGAGCAAGTGCCACAAACTTTGTCTCAGCCCTGTTTCCAGGGACTCCAGCCCTTAGCCAAGGGCTACCTAGCTGTCAATAGGACTGAAGTTGAGCTGGTTGTCAGGTGAAGTGCTGCAGATGTGGAGGGAATGGCATGAGGTGCAAAGCAGGGGCTAGACTTTAAATGAGATATTAGGGAGGGATGCACTTAAACAGGTGTCGATGGAAGAGGCAAGTTCCTCCAGGAGGGAGTTTGAGCAAAAATACAAAGGTCGAATAACTTAGAGCATATGTGATGACAACTGAATTTGGCAAGAGAAAAAGCAGGTAGGGAGGCAGCCGTGCACAGGCAGAGGTGAGCTCTCTAGAAGGGTTTGGACTCCGAAGTTTATACACTGCATCACAAACCTGAAGGCATCACCAACAGAGCACTGTGTTTGCCTTGACTAATTAGTTAGCAGCCACCTGACAGCTAGATGGTCCTCGGGAAGCCATACATCGAAGAGTGGATTTTTAATTTTCTGTCTGTGTTTCGAACATGAGAAGCCGCGTGGATTCCAGGGCTGCGGACGCCGGGGCAGCCGGCAGGCATCTGGGCTGGGCCTGGGTCGGGCGGGCTGCCACCCCCGTCGGGCCCGGGCTGGGGACTCGCTCTCCGCCAGACGCTGGCACCGCTTCCGTCGGGAAGATGCTCCCGTCCCAGCACAACCGCCCACGGGCGTAACTCTCGACTTGAAGAAATACTTCGTAATCTGTTCATTTTATTTCAGATTCCGTCGTGTTCCTTTACCTTCTTTTCCGATATTGACGATTTGTTTCGTCCTCCACTGGTGTTTGCACAGCGCGGGCCCAGCCTGCCCGGGCACCGTGGGGTGGCGCGGCGCTGGGAAAGACGGGGACGCAAAATCAACGACTTTGCTCTTCGTCCCCCCCCCCCCCCGGGTTCCCAGTCGCGGGCAGGGAGGCCCGGAGGAGGGTGGGTGCGCGCAGTGCGCGGCCCTGGGACGGGGCAGGGCCGGTCTCCGGCAGGCATCCTGCACAGTGACGGCTGGTTTCCCGCCCCGGGCACTCAGGCCCGAGCCCCGCGCGGACCCTCTGGGCTCGGGCTCCGCCCGGGGATGCCGGCGTCTGCCCGGCACCTGCCCGCCCTCCTCTCGCCCTGGCGCTGTGTGGGGAAACAGACTAGAGCTGTGCTCAGGTGCCCTTAGTCCCTAGTCCTGCTCCGAGACGGTCGATGTCAGGCACCTGTACTAGTCGGTATAGTCGGTAGTCTATGTGATCTTAGAGAAGACTGGCTAATGTCATCGTTCATAACTTCTCTCGATCACCACCCAAGAAGTCAGGGCAGAAGACACTTGCTGCAAACACAACCCAGGCCTAAACGCAGAATATACCAAGGCCTGGCACAGGTCAGAAGTGCTCCTCCTCCTCACCGTCCTCCCCACGGTGCTCGCGATCCGCCTGCCTGGACGGCGGCGGGAAGTGAAGGGGCTCCGCACAGAGGGGCGCTCCCCCGGCGGGAGGGCGCGGTGCTCAGGGCTGCCTGCATCTCCAGGGACACCGACCCCCCGGGGCCTTTCCCAGGAAACCTCCCAGCGGCAGTCCCGGGAGCGCTATGCCCCGACTCTGAGCTGCTGTGGACGGAGCACGACCGCCGGGGACACGAGGGGCCAGTCTCAGCCCGGGCTCCATCCAACACTCCAGCCCGTCGGACGCAGGCCGAGCGGGGCTGCTTCTCCCCGCCCGCCGGCCCAGCGAGCGGAGCACGTCACTCTCCAGCTTCCAGGAGAAGCCGGCGTACTGGGCCCTTTGCCTGCGGGCGTAGAAGCCTTCATCTGCGGCTCTCACTTACAGAGCTGATGAAGGGACGCAGGGAGGGAGAGAGACAGAAATGATTTTTACGATGAACCAGCTCCTCCTATTATTCGTTACTTCCGACGAAGTTGTACGATATAATTTTCACACGAGATAAAAGCAGTGACGGATTATGAGAAAACATTAGATTCTAACAGTGGCGATCTTCTGAAGGTCAGCATCGTAACACAAAATGCAGACGAATGCCAGCGTGTCCCATGATTCCATCCCCAGGTGCTACGTGTTTGCACAGCGAGAGATCTTACTAAGTCCAATCGAGTATCCTGGAAATTTATGCACTTTTTCTGTGCGTGCAAATGTTTTTTTCTCTGGGAACTTTGGGGAACACAGTGTGTTTAAAGAAACAACAAACCTCTGAAGAAAAGAGCAAAAGCAAACAGAATGTCTACTTTTTAAAATAAGTTAAATGTTTCCAGTGAGGACTAACAGCTTCTAATATTTATTTGTTCAGTGCATAAATTACTAAGTTGGGGATAGGAGGTCAGAACCTCAGACTAGGAAGCGACCTGGGGTTCGGCTGCATATATGCATAGATGAAAGAGAGGGAAAGAGACAATGTGCCTAGGATCCATGTTTTAAAGTGCATTTTTCAATACTTCTGTTTTTTCTTGCCACGATAGAAAAGCTGGAACATTTTAAATTATAACTTGATGAATCCATCTTTCAAATAAAATGTACCTATATTGATTGCTTTATATTTGAGAACAAATCCACACCATTGAATCATTTCTTGTGTTTTTGTAGAAAGAAACTGAGGCACGGAAAGAATAGCTGAGTTGTCAGTGACCACGCGTCTCCTTTCTGGCAGAGCTCTGACCAATCTGTCTTCCTTCCCGGGTGCAGTATTCTGATGTGTCCCAGGGTGTTAGATTCACTGTTACGAATTTTTTTTTTTCATCTGAAAACAAGCTGATGGCTTGGAAGCTGATGTTGGGCTCGTGCACAGGGCCCCGCAATGCTGTGCATTTGTGCTAAAACACACACCTCTTGGGTACTCCCTAAACAGGTCTTCCAGCAGCATGGGAGAAGCCTGACCTGATGGCTCGACCCCATCTTGATTTTCACCCACTTACATTGTCCCCTTACTGTGTCACGTGAAATATAAAGCCTAGTGCTTTATATTTTACCCAGTCCCAAAGAAACTACCAATTAGAATAATCAAATTACTGCAGCCCTATGAAATTCAGGCTTCAAAAGATGAGAAGATAATTGAGATAAGCTCCAAATTAATAATAATAATAATAATAATAATAATAATAATAATTAAACAAATCCCTCGGTTTATGAATCAGACACTGTCCTCAGCACCTCTCACATTCACTGTCTAAGCCTTTTGCCAACCACATGAGGTGGGCAGAGCTGCCATCCCATTTTACAGATGAGAACATTGAGGGCAGAGCATGTATATACATTGTTTAAAGTCACATAGTTAGCTACTGGCAGAACCAGATTTCTGAAGTAGACTGTTTTAATTCCAGAATCTGCTACACATATCTAAAAGTATCAAATTTGTTACTCTTTGTGAAAGTAAGTCTGATACCCAAAATATGGCTAAATTGGCAACCACAGAAATGATAGAATGTCCCAGGCTTTAAAGACATTACCTGCCCCACCGGGGAATGCTTCTTTGCTCATGTGGGATTGACCGATTGCTTTCCTTGGCATTCTTTTATCTCCATCCCCAGAGTAGGTGTCTTCTGGAATGATGAATAAATGTTGAACTAAACAGTTTACGGGACAAGAGAAGGAGGATGTGGACCAAGCCAAAGAAAGACACCAACAGATATTTCATGCAAATCATAGAAGACTTCCTAGAAGTCTTCTAAAACTTAGAACCAATGTACTGTTTTCAGGTACCTGTTCTTTTCTTAGGAACAATTCTGTACAGGAATGAAATGATTTTAGAATAATCGTAAGACTTGCAAATTAAACTAAGTCATTCTCAAAGAAAAATTAACATGTGTTTTTTACACTGGTGCCTGCTAATTTGAAACTGCATTGTAAAATAAAATGCTTTCTTTTTCCCTAAAGAATAGGGACCCCTGAAGGATCTGCGCATGCAAAGCGGCTTTACATTTTCCTTTTGGAAACCAGCTCTCCTTTTGAATTGATGTCCAAATATAGTAATCTCTTATACTGTGACAAATTCTGGAGAGACAGACATCATGCTTCCAATTTTTAAACGTCATTACATAAATCCAGCTGCCCACAGCACATAGAGGGAGAATGAACATCCTGGTGCCCCGTCCGGCATGTGGGGCGTGGGGCTGCATGGATCGAGTGGGGACGGAAGATGAAGAGGCTCTGGCTGGACTCGGACCTCACAAGGCTTCCCCTGACCCCAGGCAGTCACGTGAATCATCACACGCTCCACTTGTAGGACCAGGAAACCAGATCGTGATATCCGCCCATCGACACCTGGCAGTCCAGTGACAGCAATCAGGTGTTACGATGTCTGGGGAAGGTTTATCAAAGGAATAAAGGACCAAATTTTGGTTTTATTAAACAACAAGAAATTAGACTTTCAATTGTTTTCCCTAGTGTGCACTCCATGGAATGTGTACTCAGAGGCGGGGGTGATATCCAGGTTCTGCTCTCAGCCTTTGTAGCCGAGCCCAACTGTCACTTATCAGCACCCAGCTAGTCCTGTGCATTGACTCACCTGGGAACTGTGTCTGTGCCCTTCTTTTTGGGTGAAACTTCCTGGAGGTGCCTGGTTTGCACCTCTTCCCGAATAGTAAGACTAGACAGCTACCTAAAATATCCCTTGCAACTTCCTGAAAGCAAGTGCCCCAAGATGAAGAGATTCAAGGACGCAGGTGGTTTAGCAAGGGAGTGATGGTGGGAGTAAAGGGCGCCAGTCCACTTCCAAGTGCCCTGGACTGGGAGAACCAAACAGCACACCTGCTTGTACCTCTTTTGAGATACAAGGTTATCCCATCTTTCCTTGACCTTGTGTCTGTGTCTCCCCACCAGACAGGAATGCCTAGAGACTGGTGTAGCCTCACGCACCTGTCTCCTCCCCGGGCTTCCCATCCCGTGGTTTCGCTTTGAAAACTTTTCATTAAATGGTTTTGTTTTAAAATATTGATATTACTATTTTAGAGGCAAACAGGTCCACATTCAGAATTCCCTTTTACATTAAAATAAGAAAATGCTATCGCACTGATCAGTAGATGGCAAACTTGCTACACCTAAGTGATGAGGTTTGTTTTTTCTGTTGGAAATTTCACTGACATTCTGTTCCAAAATATTTAAAGCTATTTAAATTGGCAGTATACTTAGTGTTTTGTAAAACTGACCCCTCCTTCCAAAAGATATGTGCATTTATAGCAAAGTTCCCATCTTTAAGATACTGTAGAGAGTATCCCCATTTGTATAAACAAATGACACACTTTTCACTGACAACATAAGTCAGTGTTTCCATTCTTATTAATTAAACCTTTTTCTCATTTTCTTTCAAAATATCCTCTCCAGTAGTCACCACACGCAAGAGTTCCACTTGAAACAAACACCTGTGGTGGCCAGAAACCGGGAAGATCTGCTTGCCACAGCTGCCCCTTTCTTCCCCTATGCTCAGAGCCCTGTGTTTGTTACTGCATTCATATTTTGTAACCAAACATAAACAGAAAATTAATATGTTGAGATTACCTACATGAAAGTAGCATATAGGAATTCAAGAAAAGGCAAAGGGAATTAAGTTCTTAAAAAACAAATTAATATGATTAAGAAAGTCACCAGGCAGCCCGAAGACTTATGCATTTTAATTGACTGTGATCAGAAATACATTTTGGGTATTGCACTGCTTCTCTTTCGTCAGGCTTTTGACGGTTTGCCGTGTGAGCTGCAGAGAAATTGTGACTTTTCCCTGATGGCAAATAGGAGTAATTCCCTCTGAATATTTTCGTGGTCTGCACTGAGAGGACCACCTCACAGTAGAACACCTGGGGCGAGTAAAGTGGACATAAAGGGAAAAAGTCATAGCTGAGAAATGGGTGCTTGCGGTAAATAGGGAGATACGTCAATATTCACTCTCGCGGACACTGAAGAAAGGCTCTGGCTGAACGTCAGGGTCCAGCTTGTCTCCTTTGGACCCACCCCAAAATGCAGTAATGTGAAATCACAACTCTTTTATGACCATCCCAATTTTGTGGGTCAGGAATGTAGGCAGCACAACACGAGCGCTGTGCCCGTCTGGGCAGAGGGCAAGCGGCGCTCAGCTGGCTGTTCTCCAGTTTGCATCCGGTGAGTCTGGAATGCTTAAAATGGTGTCTTTATGGTTGTTGTTGTTGTTTTCCATTGTGGTTTTGATTTGCATTTCCTGGTGCTTAGTGCACTATTGGTGGGAATTTTAAAAATGGTGCTGTTACTATGGCAAACAGTATGGAGGTTCCTCAAAAAATTAAAAATAGAACTACTCTCTGACCCAGCAGTCCCACTGCTGGTTGTATATCCCAGGAAGTGAAATCGGGATCTTTTTCTTTGTTTTAAGATTTTATTTATTTGTCCGAGTGAGAGGGAGCCCAGGCAGGGGGAGTGGCAGGCAGAGTGAGAAGAAGATTCCCCGCTGAGCAGGGAGCCCGATGCAGGCCTCGATCCCAGGACCCTGGGATCATGACCTGAGCCGAAGGCAGATGCTTCACCAACTGAGCCACCCAGGCTCCCCAGTGAAATCTGGCTCTTAGAGAAATATCTGCACACCTATGTTCACTGAAGCATCCATTAATCGCAATGGCTAAGTTATGCAAACAAGCCAAATGTCTGTGGACAGATGTGTAGAGAGAGAAAATGTGGTTCGTACGTACAGCAGAGTCTTATTCAGCCTTAAAAAAAGAAGGCACTCTACCATTTGTGACAACACGGATAACCTGAAGACATGCTGAGATAAACCACTCACAGAAGGACGGAGCCTGCATGATCTCCCTTACGTGTGGAGTCTAAAAGAGTCAAACTCATAGACGCAGAGAGGAGAACGGTGCTTGCAGGCAGGGGATGGGCAGAATAAAGAGTTGTTGTTCCAAAGATATAAAGTTCAGTTTTGCAAGATGAATGAATTCAAGATCAGCCTTCTATAGCACAGTGCCTGTAACCACACGGTATCGTACGCTAACATCTCGTTGTGAAGGTGGATCTCATGTTACTCATTCTTATGACACAACACAACACAAATCCAAGAAACAAAGAGGCACAAGGAAACCTTCAGAGGTAACGGATGTGTCTATTACTTTAATTGTAGTGATGGCTTCATGGATCTTTGCATACATCCAATCTCATTGAATGGCATACAATAAGTATGTGTAGTTTTTGTATATCCTTTGTACTTTAATAAAGTTGCATAAAAAATTGACTTTTTCTTTCACGTGTCTGGTGCCGGGCTCTCCCTGTGAGTCCTTTGTTCTTTCTCATAGCTTCCAGATAGTTGAACTTGCATAGAGAGTAGCTTCAATCAGCAAGCACCCCCAGATGTGTAGGACTACATAGAACCTTGCCTTGCGAGTCCCAGGATCTCCTGTCTCCCATAATCAATTGGTGAAGAAAAAGTATTAAAGCCAGCCCCAGCCTAAGNGCCAGCCCCAACCTAAGGAAAGGAAAATCAGACTTCCAGCCATCTTGAATCTACCAAAGTAAGTACAAAAAAGGAAAATTCAATGAGTTCATAGGGAGATTAGAATTCTAGAGTAGAGACTTTTAGTCTAATGCATTGGACAGTATGATTTTTTACGGAAAATGGGCAGGTAGGATTTTCTGCATTGCAGGTGCTAAAATCATAATGTATGATGATCCTGGTGGAAGGCTTTGCCAGGATGCACATCCTCTCATGTGCATCAAAAACTAGCAAGTCCTGGGACTGTATTTTATCAATCTCATGCCTGCAGGGAGCGTTCACCTCCTCCTCCTTGGCTTAGCTCAACTTTCTCATTGATGGGAAAAAACTGTAGGGCCTCCCATGTTCTGCACATTTCTGCCCTGTCCTTTTGTAAATTACAGTGAATGATTGTGAAGTGCATGCACGTGAGGTTGTCACAAATATGTATCTGTTTCTATTCATTAATTCTAATAATAAGGATATTTTTGTTTTACTCTAATTTAATGCCCTCCATTCTTATTTTATGAAAAAATGCTCCTTTTAGGTTAGAAATGTCCATCACAGTCTCAGATCAAAGATCAATTACACAAAAATCCATCGAGTGGTTTGGATTGTGCTACAGTTGTCCATAATTAATGACATATCTTGTTTTTAACTCTCATACGGGCCTTCAGAGTAGAAGCCCTTCTAAGCAGAATCTTATCTGTCTCCCTCTCATCTTAATCCAGAATGTGATCTGTTTTTAAACATCAGGTATATACTTGAGATGACATTTATATTTTATACAGTCTTTTTTTTCCCCCTAAGTGAAGACTTAGCAGTAACATTTTTCTTATTCAGTAAAATTCACATTCTTGAGAGACTTATTTTCAGGGGATATTATCTTAACTGACGTTAAGAGCTTGCAGTTTCTTCTGATCATAAGTGCTGACTGCCCTATGTAGTTCTTAAGCACCGGAAGGTAATGGTCAATTATGGTAAACTACAGATAAAAGAAAATGGCTTTTAAAATATATCAAAAAAACATATATTCCTAAGATACGGAGAACTCATTCTAAACTCTGCCTTTATGTATTTTGGGACTGAGCACAGTGTAATTGGAGTGATTCATGCAAGCTTGTTCAGCTCCAGTGAGGATGCGTGTTGGTCACAGGGCCTGCCATTCGGTGCTGGTCCAATGGAAGTTCCAACACTCTCCTTCTGTCTTTTATAAAAATATCTCAAATGTTAAAAAAAAAAATAATTGCCAATCCTTGATAAAGGCAACCGGAAACTTAAGAGGTGGCAAATCTCTAATATGGAGTGGCAGCATTTTGTTTCAAGTCCTATTTTCTAACCAGTGTAGTTTGGGTTCAAAATCTGAGCGTCTTGCAAACCAGTGAAGAAAAGATCTCCATTTGTGTGGCTTATTACTGCCTGGTGCATCTGGAACTCCGTATAACCATGCACCATATTTGAACAGGTTCGCTCACACTAGTTTCCTGCAGTGAAACGATATCTAACTTCCTCTGAATGTTCCAAAGTGATATCGAAATATACCTGGTGAAAGATAAAGAGTGTATTTGTTGAACTATTTCAGTATTTACTTCTTTGAACTCTTTTTCTCAATCTAAACCATTGGAAAGGATAAGTATAGGTATAAGAAAATTTCAAGACAAGCATAAGAGTCAGTAGGAATGTTGTAACATTTGCATTATGGAGAGTTTTTCCAGGATCAGTTTATCAGGGCATGTAATGTCGGTAAGGGTCTTTGGACCTGCTCTTAGGTAGCACCTGCTGTCACATCAGGGGGTAGCACAGAGAGACCCGTGTTCCCCGAGCCAAGCTCCCGGCCCTCTGGCCGTGGGCTCCACTGCAGGCTTCCTACCGCAGATACTGCTTCCTCCCCTCCCGGGAGTTCTGATGGACAAATGGAACACTTAATTCTGCTACTTGGTCGTCACCAAGCATTTTCTCCACTTCAGAGGGCTGTTCATGATATTGCCTCGATTTGTGAAGAAAGGAGCCGCGCACAGGTGTTTATTGTATTAACTGGGAAATGCAGGACCTTATATGAAGGTGCTCACTTGGCCTGGGGGAACCTGATGGCTTTTACCGTCCATGGAACCCTTTCCTGCATCCCGCGCCTGGTGCTGAGACGCTGTGTATTTAATTTAGTCTCATTTAATCTACCTTACAATCCGTTGAGGTCAAATGTCTGCTGATCTCATCTTGAGGTTGAGGGGAGAGATCCCCGAGAACAAGAGCTTGAGTTTAAAGGAGGGCGTCTGGGCGCCTGGGTGGCTCAGTGGGTTAAAGCCTCTGCCTTCGGCTCAGGTCATGGTCTCAGGGTCCTGGGATCGAGGCCCATATCGGACTCCCTGCTCGGCAAGGAGCCTGCTTCCCCCTGTCTCTCTGCCTGCCTCTGCTTACTTGTGATCTCTCTCTCTCTGTCAAATAAATAAATAAAATCTTTAAAAAAAATAAAAATAAAAAAAAATAAAGGAGGGTGTCTGAGCCTCGGCTGCTTGCGCTGCGGGCGTCCCCTCACCAAAACCTTCAGAAGGGCCCAGCTTGCGGCTCCAGCATCACCTCCTCGCACCCCGTTTCCGGAGTCCCGGAAACCTGGCCTCATGGGTCTTCCTTTCCGTGGAGCTGAGGAATGAGAATTGGGCCAGACAGAGCCCCGGCCTGCAGAGGACTCACAACACTGGTGTCCTGCACAGCGTACGTGGGGAAATACAACCACAGGGCATCGCCATACAGCATGAGGTACGTGTTCCAGTGAGAACAATACCCGAAAGCTATTTTCCATTTGCTTGTCTTTCTTCTTCTTTTATTTTTGATAATTTAAGGACTCATTTAATTTTAATTTTTTTAAACCAGTTTCATTTTCTCCCACATGAAAGAAGCAGGGAAGGAGAAAATTTTTAGCTCGAAACAGTTATTAATTTGGATACACAAATTAATCAATTTGTTTACTCAGTTCTAATATGTTTACTCAATTCTAATATGTATGATCTCTAAATAGGGAAAA
This sequence comes from Ailurus styani, assembly GCA_002007465.1. Lineage (NCBI taxonomy): Eukaryota > Metazoa > Chordata > Mammalia > Carnivora > Ailuridae > Ailurus > Ailurus styani. The sequence continues at coordinate 268,513 of LNAC01000905.1, forward strand.
ATATCTACCCTTGTTGCTATAGTAACTAGAAATTTTCTTCTATATCTCTATTTTTCTCTTAAAACACTGGATTCAGGTGCAATTTTTTATAGTATGCTTGCTAACCACAAAATTTCCCCTCCAACCGACCCTGCATGGCTTCGCTCAAAAGGGACCACTCTGAAATGTGACAAGACCTGCTTGAATTTGTATGAATGCATGGCCATGTGTGGATCTGAAGACATATACAAAATTAAGTAAATTGGCACAATACAATGGCTCACTGCAACGTGATTTTTACCCAATCCCATTTAAGGGGAATTTAAAAAACATTGAGGGATATATAAGGAAACTTGGTAAAAAAATTTAAAAATGTGGAGGGTCTCTTCAAATGTAAGGAAATCTACATTGTGTGAAAGACATTTCAGCCGACATTATTTCACTCTTTGTTTTGCAGTTAAGGTTCCTGGCAGAACTGACCATGCCATTAGAAGTGATTTTGAACTCTCTTGCAGTCTGACCTTCTCAGCATCTGAGACTTCTCTGTGGATTCGTCCGTTTTTATTCTAAACTATTATGGAGTATCTATAGCCCATGTCCGACGTGTTGGTTGTCCCGAGGCCACAGAACTGAGCCACACGGTCTAGGAACCACCGCAGAGAAACCGCTGGGCTCTGCCCCTCACCGTGTCCTGGGAAACCCCTCAGGCCTCCCTCACCCCCGCCTCCCAGTGGGCAGCTGGAGCCTGTGAGCGTCGAGCTGCTGAAAGTTCCAGCAATAGAACTCATACCCGCTAATGTCGACACAAAACATATGTTCCTGCTATGTAAGTGTTTGCTCACCAGGACTTGGTCATAGGCTACTATGCTACCCTGGTGCATCTCGACCATGGCAATGGCTAGGATTACTGCAGTGCAACCTCGGGTACACAAAGTAAAGGAAATTCAACCCCAAACTCACAGAGCCGACCGGGGTGGATGCTCCCAGGCCTCGCTGTTTCTGACCCACCGCCTTGCCTCCTGCAGAACGCCACACAGGTGAGTCCTTGACACCACTGATCATCAAATCTGTGTCTGTGTTCCTCAACCCCAACCAAACTCTTCTACCTCCGAGCCCAGGCTTGCAATAGGCTGCATCACTGACACTGCTGCTGTGGGCTCACATATTTTGAGCTCGAGATATGTTCTGAGCACTGTACTATGTGCTGTGTTTGCCTCCTGAGCAGTATCGTGAGACACACTTGATAAATGGACAACCAGAGACGTAGAGCCAGAGCGAGTCTCCATGACGCAGCCTGAGGGGGCAGCACTCTCGTTCAGAGCCATGGGTCTCTGGACTCAGCATCCCAACCCTTTGGAGCCCTTTCTCCTCCTTCTCTTCAGGTCTCTTCCCGTCTGGTAGCAACTTTCACCAGGTGGGTCATCCCAACTAGAACGGATGGTATCTTCTTTCTCACCTGCTGCAATGGTGGCTGACGGGGGTTCTAAGACCAAGTGCATTCACAGCCCGCGTTCCTCCCCCACCCCCACGACTCACCTGCTGGACTCCGGCATCCTTTCCTCCGCGTGCCGTATCATCCCTCTGTCTCCATGACAGCACCTCACTCAACGGGAACACAGGCTATAAGAGCTCTCTTAACATCATAATTAACAGAATCCTCCTTTGTCTCCATGAAACCCTCCATGTATGGCATCCTCTCTAGACTCCAGGAACCTTCTCAAAAGGCACTTCTATAGCCCCTGTGGGAGCTCCTAGGGGTCCGTGAGGATGCTAACCGTGCTTCTGAGCATGGCTGGCCCAGGGGACTCAGATTCCTTCCCCACGTACACTGGGGTGCCTTGGCCCTGCACAGAGTCAGGTGTGGGAGGGCCTCCCAGGCAGAAGTCAGGTCTGAACGGTCATGGTTGGATGTGGGTGGGGGGCCAGACTCTTCCTTCTGGCTCCATGGAGTTTACCCACCTGCCTGCACCGGGCCAGATCCATCAATCTGCTCTGCCCCCATTGGTTTATCCATATCCATCTCTCTGCTGGATCTTTTCTGCCTCCCCAACCTAGAAATGCTAGTGTGCAGGCCCCCAGGTGCTGGCTCTGCCTGGGTCTCTCCTCCTGCATCCCTGCCTCACTTCTGCCCCAGTTCAAGGGCGCCGAGTGATGGGAAGCAATGACAGCACTCTGGCTGGAGCTGTCTGAGGAGAAACTGAGAAGGAAGAGGAGCAGAGCTGACACTCTGCCAATACCTCATCAGCCCAGATCCCTGAGAGGTAAGGCATAAGGTGCGGTGTGGACGGACCACCGAGGGAACCTCCAAGAAAACCACAGAAACAAAGACCAGGGCGCCTGGGTGGCTCAGTTGGTTAAGCAACTGCCTTCGGCTCAGGTCATGATCCTGGCGTCCAGGATCAAGTCCCACATCGGGCTCCTAGCTCCATGGGGAGTCTGCTTCTCCCTCTGACCTTCTCCCTTCTCATGCTCTCTCTCACTCTCTCTCTCTCTGTCAAGTAAATAATAAAATAAAATCTTAAAAAAAGAAAAAGAAAAAGAAAAGAAACAATGACCACCCAGACTAGAACAAACCATGGCTGTTTCTTCAGAGTGTGCTGCAGTGAAGGAGCCACTTCGGCTCAGCAGAGACTCAAAGGTAGGCAGGGGAAGGAGAGAGCTTCCTGGTGAAAACAGGGAAAGTGTGAAGCATGTTTTTCCTGCAGTCCATTGGTCAGGGATGCTGAATGGAGATGTCCTCTGCATTGGATCGGGAATGGATCTGGTGTTCTCGGGGTGGTCCTGAGTCATCAGCAGGGGTGAAAACATAGGGAAGCTGGCAGTTACAGACTGGGTCTGACTCCTTGGGGCTGGTTGTTGCAGCGGGTGTGGGTCAGAGCTCCATGGTCATGTGTGGTCTGGCCATTTTCTCTATGTGATCCAGTCATTCTGTCTCCTCCGAAACCCAGACTCACCTCCAATTTATTTCCCTACTCAACTTCCCAACGTTAACACTTCCCAACAATTTAACTCTTGATCTGATGCTATTCTTTGAAACTTGCCCCTTGGCAATCCTTTCTGGGGCCTGCAAAACCCTACCCATGCTCACCTCCAGGGAGGTCGCTGGCACACAGAGGTCCCTTTCCTCCTCCAGCCGCGGCTGCCCCTTCCACCGAGCAATGCTGCCAGTTGTTCACCCAAAGAAGCCAGCTCTTGGCTGTGAACCTGATAGCTGCTCTTCCTTCCACCTGGAATCCCCTTTTCCCTTCACTGGTGTTCATGTGGCTCTCATTCCATTAGTTCTCTGCTTGGATGTCTGTTCATCAGACAGACTTGCTTCCTTCACATTTCCTGAAGTCACGCCCCCTTCCCCGTGTCTCTGTCCTAGCACTGGTGCTCATTGGCAGCTTGTCTTTCTACATTTAAGATCATCACAGTGGGGCGCCTGGGGGGCTCAGTCAGTTTAGCGTCTGCCTTTGGCTCAGGTCGTGGTTCTGGGTCCTGGGATGAAGCCCTGCACTGGGCTTCTTGCTCAGTGGGGAGCCTCTTTCTCCCTCTGCGTCTGCCTGTCGCTCCTCCTGCTTATGCGCTCTTACTTTCTTACTTTCATTCTCTCTCATATAAATAAATTTAAAAAATAAATAAAATCTAAAAAAAATGCTCACAAGATTGTCTCCACTCTAGCATAACATAAACATCTTAAATTTAATTTGCCCAAAGTCAAATTCCTGATTTCCCTCAACCCTGACCATCAAACCATCTTTGTCCATGAATCTCCCCATCTGACAAGCCCGGCTTGTGTTGTTCAGGCCATGGTCTGACTTTATTTGCCTGGAGAGGGGCCACAGTGCCGTACAAACACAAACAGAAGTAAGTAAAAAACAAGTCAATCCCTTCTGCTGTCTGCAGCCTGTGTGTATCTGTGGCAACAAAGACATGCAAAATGGAACAGAGAGATTAGACTGGGCTTTTGTGGAGCTTTCGTGTTTAATTGATCTGAAGGATCCAAGGGGGTGGGAGTGACAGGATGTGGAGCTGAGACTCATTAGGTCAAGTGCAGACAGTCATAGACACAGACAGACAGACAGGCCCCCCTGTAGAGTACGCTACGGGTTACTGTGTTATTATTCCCTGCAGACCCAACAGGCTGTGGGCAAAATTCGGAAAAGGAAATCTTGGCTTGGTTGCTTTTCTCCCCCTTTCCCCCTTCCCCTTGCAGCATTGTGGCTGTGCATTTTGCACTCTCTGAAGTAGTCACCAATACAGGCTTGCCAACGTCTCCTTCAGAGCACTGTATATGACCAATCAGGAAACAGGAAAGGCGTCCCGTCCCGCGAGCTCATTTTGTAGAAGATAAAGATATTTTTTATTCTTCTTATTTAAAGGGGATCTCTTTGTCCTTTTATGTGAGTTGGCAATCTGCAAATCTTATGTGCTTTTTCTTTAATCCTACACAGAATTAAATCCTCAGTTCCTGATAAAAATCTCTACAGCTAGCGACTTAGGTGAAAACCCCATTTGAAACCATTAACCTTGCCTGAAAGAGATATATTTAAGGAACAGCAGAACAGGTATCTTAGAAGAAAAGCTAATGAGTATTGACTAAAAATTGATTTCAAACCCTTTTCCCTCTTTCTGCACGTTTTATGGCTATAATAAAGTATGTGAGAGAGAAAATATGCCTGAGGAATTTAGTTTCCCAAGGAATTAATTTTAATTCTTAGTATATATGAGAAAAGAACAATGGCTCTGATTTTTTTCCCTTTATTTTTGATTTCTTTTTAAAGCTCTTTCTTCCAAGTAATGATTATTTCCTGATTAACAAAGTCAAAAACTTGTATTCGCTGCCTGGGTCAACTAGAGATTTTTTTTTTCCACACAAGGTGTTTACATAACATTCAAGTTTCTGCCTTTTCCGTACTTGGGTGATATCTTTTTATTAACATTTCTGAAACTCCCAGGAAGTAGAGAGAAAAACTAAGAATGGAGAGAGAGAGAGAGAGAGAGAGAGAGAGAGAGAGAGAGAGAGGGAGGGAGGGGAGAGGAAGAGGAGAGAACAGAGGGGAAAAGAGAGGGATGGCGAGGGAGGGAGAGACGATTGGGAGAAGACAGGGAGAGATAGAGAGAGGGAGAGATGAATGAAGAGAGAAGAAAAGATGCAGCCAACAGGAGTCCTTTACAGAACCTGAAAGTACCCATGGTCCCAGTCTGTAGACAAGCTTAGTGGAAGAGACCAACAGTTCTACAGGCCTCTGGAAGCCACAGACAGCAAGTACTTCCCCACAAGACCTGAAGATGCTAAAAGAGTTCCTGATGCCAACCTCTCTCAACCATAAACCCAAATCCAACCATGAGAGTGACACATTTGTTTGAAGGCTTGCATGTGTCAAGTGCAAACTTTCTTGGGAAACGTAAGCTGGTGAATGGTTCAAGACTTTAGAATGGTGCTGGTTTGACAGACTTTGTTCTGTTAAAGCAGTGAAGGAAAAGTATGCTTTTAGAGGCTCACTTATGCGAGGTAATGGAGGGAAACAAAGATGACATTCACCTGTTCACTGCCAGTTGAAACTCTTGTGCAGACAGTTGGGTCTGTGAGCTCAGACAAGCTCAGCTCTGTGGAGTTCTGGGCTCTGCGTCCTCAGCACCGGGAGGCGTTCCTGACAGTGGAATGGGGTAAGATCCCTGAGGTCATGACTATCAGTAGGAGAGAGAGGAGCTCTGAGGAGGAAACTGAGGGATACAAATATTAAAAGATAGGGAAAAGAAAAATCCAGCAGTGTGGATACTAAACGGGGCCAGAGTGTGTGCGAGAGAACACAAAGATGCTGTGTCCAGAAAGCCAAGAGAGAAAGCGATAGGATGAAACAGAGAGGGTGAATAAGGGTTTCACGTGGGGCGAACAGGAAGTTACTTCTTTTGACCAACCAAAAATATGAGCTTCACCCACAGACAAAAATTTCATTCACACAAAAGGGAAGCTGAACCTGTCAGTGAGTCTGTTGGATCCATTTACGACGGAGAGGTGGCTGGGCGTCTCTCCTGGGGGGGCACGATCTAACAGGGGCTTCCTTTCCACCTCATAGGAAATGGCTTTGTACTCAACAGGAGAATCGTGAATGGAGTTTCTGTCATTAACTCTGTCATATGCTCTTGTAACTATTTCTGACTCATTCCTCCAAACCAGGCAAGGTCCCCAGGGGCTGGGACTCCACGGATCTGCACTCTACAGTGTCCATGCCTGGCCACGTCCATGAACGCGTGTGAAATCAGCCACACGCCCAGTCAGTCAGTAAACTAAAGTTTAAAACAAAAGATAAATCTAAAGACATGATCTCTTCAGGAGAAAGCGTTTAGAACATTCTGAGGTTCATTTCAATGTGCAGATCTGTGGGCATCTCAAGCCTGAGAACCTACCCTTCTGTCATTTATTTGCACCAAATTAAGACAAAGGGTGTGGAGGGTATGGGCTTCCCTGTCTCTTGACTTGAATTTATCTATTTTATTTCTAATTGTATTATAGAGACTTACAAAGATTGACATTTCTCAGAAATTCAGAGAAGGAACGTTGGTTCCAGAGGTCACCTGGGTGAACTCCCAACTGGATCCCTGGAAAACACTTGAATAATTTCTACAAAAAGTGAATCAATCATCTCCAGCTATGGGCCTCTATTTGCACTCCTTCATGCACCTCATTTGGCATTCAGAAAAAAAATTAAATTATTAGAAAGTTCTTAACAATCTTAAACTAGTCATTTCAATTTATTTTTTAACTCTTCCAGCTACTTAGATATGTGTGATCTTCAAGATATTTACTTAAGGCATTTTGTTTCTTTTCTGTGGTGATTTTGCAAGAGTCTTTCACTTCCAACTTACATACCCTATGCTGGACTTCCGGTGTTTGAAAATCACACCACGGACCCTTAGTGTTTGAAGGTCTCCAAACGTTAAGAAGCATGACACTTACCATCTCTGTGTGCAAATGCAGGAAGGATTCAAGCACACGAGATTTGAGATGTCAGAGCTGCACCATAGCCTTTTAATAGAAGCTGGAATTTGAGAAGGTGTAGAAATGTTTGAGCTTCAGTACTTTTACTAGTCACAGAGAGTTAAAAGGAAGATTTCCCTTTAAATTATGAATATCCTGGCTTCCGACAGCCTTCCTAGGCTTGATAAGGAAATTACCTCTTTCTCTGCAGACCACATGCTGGGTCTGAACAAATGCTCTGATTTCATGTAAATAAACGGTTTAATGGGTTTTATCTTACTTTGTATCATAAATAGGAAAAAAAAATCAGAGAGCAAAGGGACACATGATAGCCCGTTAAAAATACAGTGTAAATCAACACTCATATGAGACATTGCTGAGTGCTTTTGAATAAACAACTAATGTGGACAGAAGGCCAAAACAGAGAACTCTTAGTTGTTTTTTAAGAGAGAAGCCTAAAAATATGGCAACTTAATTTCACAGAAATAGGCTTATTCATATGACAGCTTAATTAAAAGAACAGGTTAATGTATTCATTCAAATTTATGTCAAAAAAAAGCTGGGGAAATATTCTAAAAAGAATACCTAATAGATAAACTCATAGAAAATGATTTCTCATTAGGTAGTGACCATTTTTAATGTTTCCTATAGAATATTTGTCATTCAATGATCATTATGTTTGCTGTAAGAGCCACTATTGATCCACCGAGATAACCAATGGGCAACCTACCCCTTCCGTGATCTTTACTCCATAAAGTAGAGCTTTTGTAGATTACTTAGAGTTGTCCGGGGGCAATCACAGAGAGTTAGAAGTTGGGAGGTGTGGAGACGTGGACTCATAAGTGCCTAGGCATAGACCCTCTTTCTGATGTTTCCTTTTCAGTTTCAATGTGTATTTATACATTTTTACTCTGGTACAATTTTAAATGCATCAAAGCTGCAATAATAGTAAAAAAAAAAAAGTCATATACCCTTAACTAGATTCAGATTCACGTATTTGCTTTTTCCTTTTCCATCCTTTTCTCTCCTTTCTACACACACACACACACACACACACACACATTGGGCACACACATGCACACACACTCATGTGTGCACACATAAGCACACACACATACGTGTGCACACATACACATTTTCTGAACTTCTTGAGAAAAAATTGGGAGCATCATGTGCTTTGTCACTGAAAGGCTTTAGTGTGTTTTTCCTAAGAACAAGGGCGTTATTTTCCATAACCAAAGGGCCATTATCAGAAACTTAAGTTTGATATAATACAGTTTTCTCTTCCCTTTGATTCAATTGTCTCAATAATGGCATTTGTGGCTATGTCCCTAACATTTACGTCCAGCCTCTAGGCTCAGGATCCAACTCTCTTTTAATTTAGGAAATGTTCTAAGCTTTCCTTGTCTTTGTCTGTCATGATGATGATATTTTTGAGGAGTGTAGATGATTATTTTGCAGAATATGCCACAATTTAGATTTGCTGAAATTTCCTCAGGTATAGATAGAGATGATGAACTTCAGCAAGAAACCACAATGGTGGACTGAATACTTAATGCATCCCATAGGGAGGAACATGACACCCTTTTATCCCAGTGTTGGAAATATTAGCTTTGATATCTTTGCTGAGGTGGTAAAAATATAAAGTAATAATTTTCCCCTCTTGATGAATAATTTGTTGAGAGATAATTTGAGATGATGTAAATATCTTGTTTGTCTTCAAATTTTCACCAACTAATTTCAGACTTCACTCATGGTCTTCTAAATTCATAACTCTTCCATATTTGTTAGATGATAAATAATATTAGTATGGGATACTGGTTTTGTATTTTATTCAACTTCTTTTTTGTATCTATTTTATCCAAAAGGATGATCTTTTATTGTTATTATTTATTTTATGTTCATACTTTCTCATATGTGGCCTCGGGCAACCCCTTCAGGGTAGTGTCCTGATGTTTTTGACATGACTCCAGGTTCACTGAAAAAAATTTTTTTTCCCCCTAAAGTGTTTTCCTCACCTGTCTTATGTAAGGTATGATGTCAGTGATATCTGGGCTAGGTCCATAATTCATGAACTGTAACTATTTTCTGTCACTAGATTTTATTTTACCATTTTTTAAGCTTCTAGTGTTGCAGATCATAGGTTGGGTGTCAGTCTGACTACCTTTGTCTTTTGTAAATAACTGTTCTTTCTACTTGAAAACATAAGAGCAATTCTTTTTCCTTAAATTTCTCTTAAAAAAAGTTCTCTTTTTTAAAGATTTTCATTTATTTGAGAGAGACAGAGAGAAGAGAGAGAGAGAGCACAGAGAGAGAGAGGGGGAAGCAGACTCCCCGCTGAACAGGGAGCCCGATGCGGGACTAGATTCCAGGACCCTGGGATCATGACCCGAGCTGAAGTTAGAAGCCTAACTCTCTGAGCCACCCAGGTGTACATGTGTATGTGCATATCTGTACAAATATTTATAGATATTCACTTTCCTGCACACATGTGCGTGCTCACTAACACAAATGCTCATCTAAAAGCCCTAAGTCTAGGTAGTTACAAATGAACCAAATTGTATTTCTGCTTTATAGAAAGAGAGTTAATTAGTATTATCTGAAAAATATGTGTGAATTGAAATATGAGACATTAGAAGTAAATTCTATTTGGAGATGCAAATAAAGAGAAACTATGCTGGTATGTTATTGTCTGATTATAAAACCAGAATGATGGGGGTGCCTGGGTGGCTCGGTCAATTAATTGTCCAACTCTTGATTTCAGCTCAGGTCATGATCTCAGTGTCATGAGATTTAGCCCTGAATCAGGCTCCGCGCTGGGCACAGAACCATAAGATTCTCTCTGTCTCCCTCTGCCTCACCATAACTCTCTCTAAAAAAACAAAAAACAAAAACAAAAAACAAAATAACAAAAATCCAGAATGATAATTTACAGTTGCATCATAACATCATGTTAATCAAATAACAACATTTCACATTATATTTTTAGCTATAAATAATAATAAAATATTTATATATAAATACTTTTAAAAGAAATAAATGAACAAAAATTAATTTATCACATAAGTTTTGCAGAACACTTTATTCACTGTATTCAGAATATAATGATAAACCCTTGAATACAAGGGCTTAGCAATTAGTTATTGAGTAATGAATAAATTTTTACTTAAGTAAATTTATGCCAAGAAACCTAAATATTTTCAGTTGTTGGTTTTTATATTATTTAGAAGATAGCAAAATATTTCAGGAATATTTGAATATATTTTTAAATATATTCTTGTTTTTCCAGACAAAGTAATATTCTTTCACCTAACACTTGGGAGACATGGAGAAAAGCAGTTGTTGTGGGCTCAATTGTGTCCCCTTCAAAATTCATATATTAAAGACCTAACCCCAGGACCTCAGAATGTAATTGTATTCAGAGATAGGATCTTTACAGAGGTGATTGTATGATCTTTCTATACTCATTTATTAGACTTGAGTACTTCTATAGATTTTTTAAAAAGTTCTATGTAGAAAATTAAATTGTCTATAATAGGAGACAATTTGATTTCTCTTAGCTGCAAAGTATTCCATCATTCATATCATTAAGTATTATGTAACATTACGTCACACGATAGCATTAATTGTGGTATTAAGTCTAGTTTTCCTGCACTTGCTGTTTATCATACTAAGGAAGTCCCCTTCTGCTTTTAACCTGCTGAGGGTTTTTTTTTTTCTTTAATGATTTTATTTATTTATTTGATAGAGAGAGACACACTGACAGAGGGAACTCAAGCAGGGGGAGTGGGAGAGGGAGAAGCAGGCTTCCCGCCAAAGAGTGCAGGGCTCGATCCCAGGACACTGGGATCATGACCTGAGCCACCCAGGCGCCCTTGCTGAGGGTTCTTATCATGAATGGATTTTCAATTTTGTCAGTTACAATTTGTGTAGCTATTGAAATGGTTACCTGATTTTTCATCGGTCATCTGTTAATATGGTGAGTTATGTTGTTTGAAATTTTAATGCTGAGGCAGCCTGCAATCCTGGAATGAATCTCATCTTGTTACCCTTTTATCATATTACCAGATGAAACTTTGCGGAGGAATTCTGAGGCAATGATCAGACAGAAGACTAATCTACACTTTTCTTTTCCTATAAATTCTTTGTCTGGTTTTGGTGGTGATGAGTGTTGTCTCAAAAGATGAGTTGAAAGTGTCTCCTCCTCTTTCATTTTATGGTGTCGTTTTTATTTGTTTGTCTAGAATTGGTATTATTTTCTCCTTAAATTATTTTAGACTTCAATATAATCATTAGGACTGGAATTTTGTTTTTAATAGATTTTTCATTGCAAATTCGATTATTTAAACGGGCATAGATCTATTCAGGTTATCTGCTTTCCTTCAGTGAGGTTGGTAACGTGTGTCTCTCAAGAAACCGGTCCATCTCTCCTAAGGTGTGGGATTTATAGGCATAGTTATTATATAGTACAACAAATCCTAGTTTGGTCTTTTTCTCTTTTCTTAGCATGGCAAAAGGTTTATCAATTTTATTGCTCTTTCAAATAACCTAGGTTTTCATAGATTTTTCCATATTTTCATTTTTTCTGGGTATCATTGTTTCTTGCTCTAACCTTTGTTTCCTGGCATCCTCTTGTGCTGGGTTTATTTGCCCTTCTTTTTTCTATTTTCTTCAGGCGAATGTCTAGGTAACTCACTTGAGAATTTTGTTCTCTTCTAACAAAGACACTAAATGCTTTAAATTTCCCTACAGCCACTGGTTATCCTGTGTCCTGCATATTTTGACATGTTGGCTTCTCATTTACATTCTACTAAAGGTGATTTTTGTTGTGTTGAGATCTTCTCTTTATCCCAATGATGTAGTTTTGGAATGTTGGTGAGGTCTGGAGCTGACAGCCAAGAAGGAATTCTTGAGATGGCTTTGGTGCAAAAATGTGATTTTGTTAAAGCAAGGGGACAGGACCCATGAACAGAAGGAGGTCCTGCCCTCAGGGTTGTGAGGAATGGCTGATTAGATACTTGGGAGTTGGGGAAGGTAAGGAAAAAAAGGGTGACGTTCAAAAGGACTTTCATATGCAACAGAAGACCCTCCAGATGCCCGGTTAAGGCTGTTTCCCTTCTAGTAAGGCATTAATGTTAAGACATTTAGGAACTGGGGGCACCTGGGTGGCTCAATCGCTTAAGTGTCATGATCCTGGAGTCCCTGGTTTGAGCCCCACATCCTGCTTCCTGCTCAGTGGAGAGTCTGCTTCTTCTTTTCCCTCTGTCCCTCCCCACTTGTGTTCTCTCACTTTCTCTTTCTCTTAAATAAATAAATACAATCTTTAAAAAAAAAAGACATTTGGGAGCTCTCTGGAGCCATGTTATACTCTCCCAGTCTATCACAATCCTTGTCAACAGGCCACAGATCAAAAAGAAATCTAACATGGTTTGCATTCCTTCTGCCTCTGTTTCCTATGGCTCTGTGGAGGGGAGGATGGTGTTGGAGCTCCAGAACATTGAGTTAAGCATCTCTGAAGGCTGGGCTACTGATAAGAAGGCTTTCTCCTTGTAAATCACTAAGACATTGGTAAACTGCTGGAGACTCCTGTCTTGAGGAACTGTGATCTTTATCAGTTAACCATTTGTTTTCCTCTTCTCTTAGCTTTAGCTCAGGCAGGAGTGCCTGAGGAATGTCACACACAGCCCACCTGCTGGGTGTCAGCTTCTGCTTTGTCCTCAAGTTGCCTTCTGCTCCCTCATCACCATGAGTTCTTTAAAATCGTGTACTTACTTCCCAAGTATTTGGGAGTTGGTCAGATAGTTTATGTCATTGGTTTTTAGTTTAATTCCATTATGGTTACACACACACACACACACAATTTCATGAGGCTTGTTTTGTGGCCCACAATATAGTAATCTTCTTAAATATTTTATGTAAATATTCTTAAAAGAATGTGTATATAGTGTTGCTGAGTTGGGCATTCCACAATGGCAGTCAAAGACATCTGGCGGATCTGGGAAGGTCCTCCCTTATCCTTGCTGGTTTCACAGCCGCTGTTCTATCAGTCATGACGGAGGAGTATGGAAATCCTCCACACTGAGTGTGAGTTTGTTTACTTCCCCTCTCAGTTCCTTCTATTTCTGTGTCAGGTGTTTGGAAGATCTGTTGCTAGGAGATTCAAGCCGAGGATTATAATGTCCTTTTAGAAAATTGACCCCTTTCTTAGAATGCAGTCTATCTTTTTTTAAAATAGGATTCTTTTTTTTTTCCTATGTTATGTTAGTCACTATACAGTACATCATTGGTTTTTGATGTAGTGATCCAAGATTCACTGTTTATGGATAACACCCAGGGCTCCATGCAATCCGTGCCCTCCTTAGTACCCACCACCAGGCTCACGCATCCCCCCACTCCCCTCCCCTCTAAAAGCCTCAGTTTGTTTCCTGGAGTCCACAGTCTCTCATGGATCTTCTCCCCTTCCAATTTCCACCCCCCTTCATTTCTCCCTTCCTCCTCCTAATGTCCTTCATGCTATTCCTTATGCTCTACAAATAAATAAGACCATATGATAATTGACTGTCTCTGCTTGACCTATTTCACTTAGCATAATCTCCAGTCCCATCCACGTTGATGCAAAAGTTCGGTATTCTTGCTTTGACATCGGTTTTGTCTGATTATAATACAATGACTACAACCTCTCTTCGGTTGGGGGATGCACCTACATCCTGCTACATCTGTTTACTTTTATCCCATCACTTTATATTTAAAGTTGTTCTCCTAATGGGGAAAAATAGAGCTTTTCCCTTAAGGTGATGGACAGGACAGTGATGTTCATTCTCACCACTGTTGTTCCACATAGTATTAGAAGTCCTAGCACCAGTAATCAGAAACAAAAAAAGAATAAAAGGCATTCAAATTGGCAAAGAAGAAGTCAAACTCTCACTCTTTCCAGATGACCTTAATTCTTTATGTGGAGAACTCAAAAGATTCCACCCCACAACTGCTAAAACTCATACACTAATTCAGCAGTGTGGCAGGATGTAAAATCAATGCACAGAAATCAGCTGCCTTTCTGTCCACTAATAATGAGGCAGAAGAAAGAGAAATTAAGGAATCAATCCCATTTACAACTGACCCCAAAACCATAAGATTCCTAGGAATAAACCTAACCAAAGAGGTAAAGGATCTGCACTCTAGAAACTATAGAACACTTACGAGGAAGACACAACGAGATGCAAAAACATTCCGTGCTCATGGATTGGAAGAATGAATGTGGCTAAAATGTCTATGCTACCCAGAGCAATCTACACATTCGATGCAATCCCTGTTAAAACACCATCAACATTTTTCACAGAGCTGGAACAAATAATCCTAAAATTTGCGTGGAACCATAAAAGACCCTGAATAGCCACAGGAATATTGAAAAAGAAAAGCAAAGCTGGTGGCATCACAATTCCAGACTTCAAGCTCTACTACAAAGCTGTGATCACTAAGACAGCACGGTACTGGCACAAAAACAGACATATAGATCAGTGGAACAGAATAGAGAGCCCAGAAATGGACCCTCAACTCTATGGTCAATGTCGACAAAGCAGGAAAGAATGTCCAGTGGAAAAAAAGACAGTCTCTTCAACCAATGGTGTTGGGAAAATTGGACAGCCACAGGCAGAAGAATGGAACTGGACCATTCTCTTACACCACACACAAAGATAAACTCAAAATGGGTACAAGACCTAAATGTGAGACAGAAATCCATTAAAATCCTAGAGAAGAACACAGGCAGCAACCTCTGTGACTGTGGCCACAGCAACATCTTACTAGACACGTCTCCAGAGGCAAGGGATGCAAAATAAAAAATGAACCATTGGGACTTTATCAAGATAAAATATCTTCTGTGCAGCAAAGGAAACATTCAGCAGAATTAAAAGGCAACCCATGGAATGGGAGAAGATATTTGCAAATGATATTACAGATAAAGGTTTGATATGCAAGATCTATAAAGAACTTCTCAAACTCAACACCCAAAAAACAAATAATACAGTGAAGAAGTGGGCCATGAACTTCTTTCTCCAAAGAAGACACACAAATGGCCAATAGACACATGAAAAAATGTTCAGTATCACTAGCCATCAGGGAAATTCAAATCGAAATCACAGTGAGATACCACCTCACATTGGTCAGAATGTCTAAAATCAACAAGTCAGCGAATGACAGATGTCAATGAGGATGTGGAGAAAGGGGAACCCTCTTACACTGTCGGTGGGAATGTGAGCTGGTACAGCAATTCTGGAAAACAGTATGGAGTTTCCTCTGGATGTGCAAAATAGAGCTATCCTATGACCCAGCAATTGCATTACTGGGTATTTACTTCAAAGACACAAGTGTATTGATCCAAAGGGGCATGTGAACCCCAATGTTCATAGAAGCTATGTCCACGATAGCCAAACTGTGGAAGGAGCCAAGATGCCCTTCAACAGATGAATAGATAAAGAAAATGTGGTCCATATATACAATGGAATATTACTCAGCCATCAGATAGGATGAATATTTACCATTTACACTGATGTGGATGGAAATGGAGGGTATCATTCTAAGTGAAATAAGTGAGAGACAGACAATTACCATATGGTTTCACTCATATGTGGAACATAAGAAACAACACAGAGGATCATAGGGGAAGGGAGTGAAAACTGAATGGGAAGAAATTAGAGAGGGAGGCAAACCATGAGACACTTGACTTGGGTAAACAAACAGGGTTGCTGGGGGGAGGGGATGGAGGGATGGGGTAACTGGGGGATGGGCATTAAGGAGGGCATGTGACGTAATGAGCACTGGGTGTTATATGCAACTGATGAATTACTGACCTTACCTCTGAAACTAATGATATACTCTTTGTAGGTTAATTGAATTTAAATTTTAAAAATTAATGAAGTTGGCTTACTATCAGCAGCATGAAGTCTTTCTTTGTTACACAATCTGACTTACTCTACTTTTTATTGACTTGTTTATACCAGTCTCATACATTTGGATTAAAATCTGTCATCTCTTAGAGTGTTTAGTTGTTGTTTATTACTGTTCTATTTCTTCTGTGTGTATTCTGCTCTCCTTTTCTGCCTCTTCTTTTAATTAGGCATGTTTTGAATCCATTTTATCTCCTTGACTCGCCTATTAGTTATACCCCTTTTATTTATTCACTTTTTCATTAGATCTCTTTGGGGTTACAATATACATCAACAATGCATCAGGTCCTGCCTTTTATTGCCAGGACTTTATAACAATTTATGCTCAAAGTTCCGCTCACATTACTTGAACTATTTTCTCAAATTACACTTTTACATGTGTTATAAACACAAAAGCTCCCGCCACTGTTTTTAGCCTGAGCGAGTTATCTTTCAGAGCATCCCACACTAAGAAAAGTAATAAATTTAATTTTACTTTCATTTTTCCCATTTCCAGAGTTCTTCATTTCCTTGTGTAGACCCGGTTTTGCATGCTACATTATTTCAGCCTACAGAGTTTATGTTAACAATTATTAGAGACTAGGTCTCCTGGAAATTAATCCTTTCTCTCTTTTTCCTTTTCCTTTTTTTTTTTTTCTGAGAAAGACTTTATTTCTCAATCATTTTTGAAAGACTTTGCTTGGCGCAGATCTGGGGTTGATGGTTGTTATTCTTATAGTGCATTGAGCATGTAGCTTGGTTATCTTCTGGCTTATACAGTTTCTGATGTGAAATCTGCTGTAATCCTTATCCATTTTTCTTCTAAATGCAGTATTTCTTTTTTTCCTCCGGCTTCTTTCAAGATTTCCATGTCAGATAGTTGCAAAATGTGTGTCATATCTGAGCTCTTTCTGAGGATTTCTCTGTTGCTTGTAAGTGGGTTGCTTATTCTTGTTTTTCCATATGCCTCATCCATTTTTTGTTCAGAGCCTTCCATGTTGTGGTGGACAGCAGTGACAGGCAGTAGACCGTGTTCACGTCTGGAGACGGCACTCTTCTTTGTGAAGCAAAATGTGGGATTTGTACTGATGTAGGTTGGCCTGTGTCTGAGATCTGTTGTTGCTATGGTGACCCTCTAGGCCCACAACTTCCAAATTCCTGGAGAGACCCCCCTGTTTCGGGGTGGTGCTGGGGTGACTTACTTGGTTCTGAGCTTTGCTCTGTCCCCCGCAGGGACACCTTTGCAAGCTCTGAGTCCTTCCTGTCCCTCCAAGGGTAGTCACTGTCACCACTTTTATTCAAACCTGTGGAAGGAAGGATGTAAATTAAATATAGGAGGGTTAATGCTCCAGGTTGAAAATAAGAGATTTCCACCCCTTTCTAATCAGATCCTTTGTTTTAGAAAACTTATCATCGTCAGCACTTTCTCCTCTTTTTGAAATATATGTGAGTCTTTTTAAATATTCCTTTTAAGTATTTGTCAGTTCTGTGACCCAGGAATGCCCCTATCAAGGGCCTGGGAGCCATCTCATTGAAATGCAAACATCAGGGGAACGGTACCCCTGTAGGGCGGAAGGAACCTGGCTTGGGTGGGGGGCACCTTATTCCAAGTTGCAAAACTACCTCCTGTCAAAAAGAGGTGGATACTTGGCTTTCCTCTGAATAAACCCCTTTAGCAAACACAGTGTCCCCTCAGTTACCGCGTGAACAGAGTACGAAATCACCGGGACAGATGGAGCCTTGGGTCCTGTCCCTTGTGGACTCACTCTTGTTTATCCTAAGCACATGCCTGCGATGCATCGTATCTAGCTATGATACGGGATTTCTGGCTGACTTTGCAATCTCTTAGTGGTTGCCAATAATGCCCATCACATTCTGGTTTGCTAATTATTCGATAATGCCACTGTTTCTTCTCCCTTTTCCCTTCAGGGAGGTTTTCTGGGTTGGGAGAAGTCTTTGTGTTTAGGTATCTTTCTCCACGGGGGCTTGTCCAGTGCTTATGGGAAGTGGGTGTGGTCTCCATCTTGATCAGCTCCCTCTCTATCTGCACCCCACCTCGGCTCTTGGCTGGGGCATTATCTTTTCTCTTGTCCCTCTGTGCTTCATGGCCCCTTCCTGTTTCCCTAGCTAAGATGAGTATGCCTCGGAACCCTAGCTAAGATGAGTATGCCTCGGAACCCTAGCTAAGATGAGTATGCCTCGGAACCCTAGCTAAGATGAGTATGCCTCGGAACCCTAGCTAAGATGAGTATGCCTCGGAACCAGTAGGGTGTCTCCCTTTCTCCAGGTACTAGTGCTTTTGTTCTGTAGCAAGTAGGTAGGATTCCCAGGTTATCCCCGATTCCTGAAGCCAAATGGACGACACCGAAGGCTCTTTCAGCTGTTTTGTTGGAAGACTCCTTGGGGCTTGTTGAAGAAGACCTTGTGGGATGTTGACAAAGGCTCTCCTCGACCAAACCTGAGTCAGGCTCCCGGGAGCCCTCTCGTTGACTCGTCCCCAGCCTTGGGCCCCGACCTTGGACCATGTCCTTGACCCACTCTGTCCAGTTTTAGCAAGAATCTTGCTGAGTCAGCTTAACAAAACTTCTCCATTCCCAATGTCTGATCAAATACTTGTCTGCCACCCCCACATCAAATCACTCTGGTCTGTCTTCAACATGTGTCCTGTCAACTTGTGTTAACCAGGACCTCTTCCCCCTGACATTTCATCTTAGTAACTTTGCATCCATGACCCCCTCTGCTCCTGGGCTGTACACCCCTACCTTCCTCCATAGATTCAAAGTCGAGCCCTTTCTCTCTCCTCTGCTGCAAAGCCTTTCGTCCATAAGTTCTTCATGTCCATGTTTAACAAGTATCATGAATCACTTTTTTTTTTTAAGAAAGTGTAAGACTCCACAATTTCTGTGGTCCCTGGGTATTCACAAAGTCAACTGTGTCAACTCTTCTGGCTGAATGACTCTTACTAGTGTGTGGCTAATTCTGTCCTAGACAACTGCCTTTCTGAATCTCCTTTCTCCATAAGGATGTAGTCTCTCCTAAAATTTTGAGCCCATTGATGACTGTGATTTCAGCTCTCTAATGTGTTGGAAAGTGATCATGAACTTGAAGTTAGTCTCGGGCTTTTACACTGAAACTCTGTGAGCTCTGCTACTGAGAGCTGGCTGCATAGGGGGGTGGTTACCACAAGGGCAATATTTACTTCTATGAAAAATAATAAATATTATAACAAAAGTATTTAGTGTTGGCATTGAAAAATGTGAAAAAACTTTAGGAATAGTAACAAGGCAGTTCACAGCCTTTATCGGAGAAAACAGATGTAATTACTGTCAACCTTGATGATTATTTCTTCAAGATGCATTTTTTCTGCTCCTCTATCAATATTAAAACCCACCTATGATTCATTCCCTTTTTTTTTCTTTCTTAAATAGTGTAATAGTCTTAGTTTAACTCATTTTTGAATTTTCTAGATAAGTGATTGTCATTAGGAAATGTGAGGCTAATTATTTTTAGCTCTGCAGTTACTCTCTTTTCCGTATTAACACAATTGTCTATTCCTTGCTTTCTTGCTGGAGAGAAAATTAATGACTTCTAAGAGGAAGCAAAGTATGCTCTCTACTTATATCAGCGGGCTATCCATTGAGAGTTTTAATTTCAGGAACTCCACTGAAATTTATATTTATTTGTGTAAAATGTTTTTGGTCTCTATCGATCGCATCTCCTTCTTTGTTTATGTAATGACATCCCTTTTGTAGTCCTTTCAGTAATTTAAATAATTATATAATATTCAATATGGGAAGGGTATTCTGATTTCCTGCTTGCTTTCACACCTGGACCCTGTCTCTTCATGTATTTTATAAACGTGCACTGTGACCATCTTGGTTGGAGGGTGTTGTCTGTCTCTGGAGCACCTGCTTTTATGCCTCTGCTTGGGTCTGAAGTTTTTACTAGCCTGGACACCCTGACGTTAGGATGGCCTGGGAGTTCCCAAGCCACCTGGGACGTGCGTCTCCAGTCACATTGGAGAACACGGCTGTGATGATGTAATATGGGATAATATTGTGCAATTCAAAGCAAAGACCAAAAAAAAAAAAATGATCTCTTGTTATTTCTTATAGGTGAGCGGACTTGCTCTAGAATGTTCTCTCATGGAATGCAAAGTCTTTTGATAGCCTGGTTTTATTTTGGCATCTTGATTCTAATTTTTGTACTTTATTATGGCCCAAAAAGTCACAGGTGTAAAACCAAGACTCTGTTTCCAGAGTCGAGCGTTGCTTCGCGGCGTCATGGGCTCCATACAAACCTCCGTTTCCAGGGTCTGCCTAGCCTAGTCATTGTGTGGTCTTTGGGGGTTTCTTTCCTNCTGTTTCCAGAGTCGAGCGTTGCTTCGCGGCGTCATGGGCTCCATACGAACCTCCGTTTCCAGGGTCTGCCTAGCCTAGTCATTGTGTGGTCTTTGGGGGTTTCTTTCCTTTTTCCTTTTTCCACCAAACCAACGATTCATTTTACCACAGTTATGTTGAAAACTAGATTCCTGAAGTGCTGTGTAACCCCTTTATTGAGATATTTTTTAATGTCTGTCCCACTTGTGTCTCCCGCCAGCTGCCTTCCGGTAGTCATAGCTCCCCTTGCTGAGCAGTCATCCTCTCCGGAAAGCCCTCTCCCTCGGGGCCCTGGGCCCTACACCATCCATAAACTTGGTCTTTTCTCAAGTTTTTTCTCATCCATTAAATGATTTCTCTTCTACCTCCAACTTCTTACCTATAGAAAGTCTCCAATACCCCTCTCTGACTCAGTCTATATTACTTTTCCCCAAAAGACTCAACTTTCCCGTGATTCATCTCTAGTCTTGACAATCCTGATGATTCTACTTCTTGATAATTCTCAACCCATATTCAGTGGCACCTACACATACTCTCAGCTGATCCAGACCCCAAATTTCTGTCACATCTCACTTCGTGAATCACGTTTGGACACAGTCACAATACATCTTACAATCTTCTCTTTAAAATTTTAAGTATTAATTCGACCTCTCATTTCTTACCCTCAAAAGTCTCTTTAAAACTTTAGTCATTGAAAATTAGGGGAATAACACCATTTATGATTGTGGCATGTTAATTCAGCCCTGATAACCACCACACATTCATTTTCTTTAAACAGAGTTCATAATTTCACTGCCCTGACAAATTCAGTTTAGAGCCTTACCTTTCAATAATGATCCAAGGTAAGCTTTCAACTCCTGGGACTTAATCACCCACATTCTTTCCAATCTTATGTAAACAATTTTGTATCCAATCTCTTTCCAGAAGATTTTCTTTAGATGAGGGTTGATTTCTTTCTTATTCTAGTAGCACGTAATCCTTGCCCCTTTTTCTGTTCATGTGTTTTCCTCAGGTAGAATCTAGTGATCTTTCAAAATTATATTCCTCAAACCCCACATTCAGTTGTCTACCTCCCAGACAGACTTTGATGATTATTCTGGTTCTCATGAAGTTATTTCTACTCTAAACACTAATTAGCCTTTACAAACTACATATTGTTTTTGAAAGTATTGTATTTGTATTCTGTTTCCTACAAAAATAAGTTTTTAAAGTCCAAGAAGGCAAAGCTGTTAATGTGAATCGAATTACTTATGAATTTTCTTCCATGTGGTAAAGAAATGGGGGGACGCCATGATGACTGATAGGTTATTCCCATTCTTAGGAAACTTGAATTTCTGCATTCTCTATGAAGCTGGGCTGTTCAGCACACATCAAATAGTCATTTATAAATGTGGCTGTAAGTTAATAATAGTAGAGGTAAAGGTAAACGTGTGTTAATTTTTATAGGCTAAAGGCCTAGGCCAAAGCAAAGGTATGCCTTCTTCTTTTTTAAAAATTTTGTTTATTTATTGGAGAGATCACAAGAAGGAGGAGCAGCAGGCAGAGGGAGAAGCAGGCTCCCCCCTGAGGAAGGAGCCCAACACAGGGCTCAAATCCTGGACCCCTGGATCATAACCTGGGCTGAAGGCAGACGCTTAACCGACTGAGCCACCCAGGTGCCCCAAAAGGTATGACTTCTTTAGTAGGAAGTTATATGGGATGACTTCTAATCGCTGAAAGACTTCATACTTCCAAGGTTTTTTTTTTTTCCATGAGCAATGAATTTTTAAACATCTTCCTTGTTATAAATACTAATTTGCTAGCTTACACAGAAAACAACATACTGACCAAAACCTAAGAAAGTTTTGTTCACAAATTTGTTTTCATGCAAAAATCCCTGTGTTATTTATTTGTCCCCCAAAGTGGCAATTTTTGTATATTTTAATAAGAACTAAATACATGAAAATTTTCCTGACTGTTAAAATTACAAGAAGTAATGATTGGTTTTCCTTGAAAATTGCATACACACATACATACAAACACATATGAGACACACACATTTATACACACATACATGCCTACACACATGAACACACACGTGCTTACAGACATACATGCACACACACACATAGGGACACACATGTACACATATAAGTAATTTCCAACAATATTAATTTTAAGTCATTTAGATGTTTCTTTTATTAAGAGTAAGGACCTCAAGTATGTTGATGTGTGTATTTTTCTTTGAGGCTATTGTCGAAGCAAAAACCACTTTTCATCATGTTTCTCACTAAGGTCGTGATTGTCGTTTCTGAACTTGAAGGATAATATTTGTTTCTGTTTTATTTGTGCTAATTAGTTGTTCTCTTTATATTTTCCTTAAGACGGTTGAAAGAATAGTATATTTTGTCTAGAGAATATCCGTTCATTCCTAGAAATGAAAATAGTAAAAAAAAAGTGTTATTAATTAGTTTAATCCTAATTAAATGTTGAATTGCATTTTAAATATTTAGCAAAAAATCATGTCTGTACTTTTGTGTCCTTTCTGTCCAGCCACTGGCTTTGGAGGCTACCATGAGTGGTAGAAGCCAGAGAACTTTGCCCACTGCCTCTTGGTGTCTGAGGCACCAAGGAAAACAGCACACAGACCCGAAGGAACAGGCTTTCCTCTCACAGAGAAGAGACTGAGCAAGGTCAGCTGCAGCCGTGGGTGTCCGCTCCCCTGAGATCCCTCCAGCAACAACACAAGGCCATTGGTCTGCAGCTGTGAGCTGGCCAGGGGCTGCATGACACATGGACTGTGGGGTAGGTCAGAACGCTGGCAAGCCACGTATCTCATAAGCATCTAAAATTCAGGAGGTATTAGGAACACTCACCGTCAACAATAAAAAGACAAAAAAAAAAAAGACAAAACCAAAAACTAGACAAATGGTTTTAATAGACATTTTTTTCCAAGGAAGTTATAAAAGTAACCAACAAGCACATGAAAACCATACTCAACCTCTTGAGTCATTAGGGAAATGGAAATCAAACTCACAATAAGAGAAAAAAAATTTACAGAAAGGGGGCTTGTCGGGCTCAGTTAAGCAACCGACTCTTAATTTCGGCTCAGGTCAAGATCACAGGGTCCTGGGAGGGGGGCCTGCTCCATCAGGCTGCGCGCTCAGCAGGGAGCCTGCTCCAGGATTCTCTCTCCCTCCTCCTCCCTTCACCCCTCCTCCCCTGCTCCCCCTCCCCTGCTCACACACTCTCTCTCTCTGTGTGAAATAAATAAGCACATCTTTTAAAAAGATCCCAGTAAGATACCACTTCCCATCCACTCCGATGGCTGTGGTAGAGGAGAGAGGGGACGCATCACAGGTGCTGGCAGGGCCGGTGGGGACAGAACGTGGCTCAGCCGCTGGGGACGACAGTTTGCAGCTCCGCACAGGGGGCGGCACAGGGCTCCCCCGTGACGGAACACCTCCAGTCCCAGCTACTATCCGAGAGAACTGAAAGCACGCGTTCACACGAAACCTTGTACATGAACGTTCACAGAAGCACGATCCATAACAGCCAGAGGAGAGGGAAACATCCCAACGCCTCTCAGCTGATAAATGGAAAAGGAGAATCTGGCACTTCCGCACAATGGCCTATTATCCAGCCGTCCCAGGGAATGAAGCCCAGACACCTGCTGCGGCACAGAGCACCCCGGAAACTGCAGGCACGGAAGGCCACTCACTGAATGGTTCCATGGCTAGGAAAGGCCCAGGAACGGCGCGCCCAGAGAGACAGGAACGGCAGGCGTGCTTGCCAAGGGATGGCAACAGGAGAAAGGGTGACAGAGCGACGCCTACCAGGCGCGGGGTCACTTTTTGGGCTGGGGGTGGGGGGTTCTGGGTCCAGACAGTGGTAGTAGCTACACAGGGTCGTAGGCATGCCAGAACTCCAGACCCGTGAGCTGTGTGTCTGCCCTACGTCTCATCACACCAGTCATCTCACAGTGAAAAACCACAAAGGTAAAAGAAAGCAGGAAAGACAGGTATTGGTTACTCATCTGAAACCCATACAAAGTCATCCTAAAAATGAAATATAAAGGCTTTCCTCCATAAACAGCATGGTGAATACTTGTACTTGGTGTTGAGACTTAAAATGTACTCAATCACATTGCTACATTTAGAACAAAAATAGACACATGTTTTCCTGCAAGTGTGCCCTTCCGAAAGTAAACAAAATGTAGTTTACGTTCTCAGGATTAGGTTTTCCATAGACAACTATTCCCTTTTTGTCTCTTTCCAGCTCTGGATCAACAGAGACAAAAATGAAACTTGTTCCTTTCTGTAGTGACTCTGAGGGCAATTGAAATGCCTATGCGCACATTTTAAACTGATTCCGGTGTAAGTTGAATTTATCAGTATGTATCTTAAAATTTTTAATTAATTTGCTCAGTATATTGTGTTCCAAATAATAAAACTTTTAAAATATTATTACACGTTCCATATTTTTTGATAATGAGGGTAATGAATCTATGAAAGATTTAAAATCAGTTTTCTTTATCCAGAATGAAGGGATAAAAATCAGTGTTAGCATTTATTCATACTTTTCAACTTTCCTTGAAATGAAGCATTTCTCTTCGTTAACGATTATTCATGAGATTGTGATGTGAACATCAGAATGTAGCATTAGCAATTTATATATGTCGCTTTTTAAAAAATGGCCCTCTTTTATCTTAATTTTTTGCCTTATAATTCTAGCTGCTTTTTTCCTTCAATTTCCTTCCCACCTGAAATCAAAGGGGAAAAAAAGAGAGATGATAAAATGGATGTTATAATTAATGAAGCCATTCCTTTTTTGCATCAATTGCAAATTGAATATGTGAACTGTTTTAGTTTAAATATCGCGTTTGAAAAATTGTATTTATTACTTAGAAATATAATGAATTCATGAGCTGTACTTTCTCCTTTTTCATAAATTAGAAGCAGAATTAACACAGTATCTCCTCTTTCCTCTAACTACCTAGTAGACCACTTATTTCTGAGTAATTAACTTAAAGGGAATAATGATTGTACTTTCCCCAATAAAACTCACGCCTGTGCCATTCATCATGAAGTTACCCGAAAGGTGAAACATGTCCCAGTGAGGGTGTGGATTTCAGCAATTGATCGGAAACTTTCTAATTAGAGGACTGAATTTTTATTTCATTTTAAAGTAATGATGGATGGGAAAGAGAGAGGCAGGAGTCCAGCAAGGCAGTCATTTGACACATAGTAAGAACTGTTCTCATGCGATGTGGTTTTCTTCCATTCGGAGGTGAGGATAGTCTCATTCATCAGTTTGCAGCCTCAGTGCTGTCTATGGACATGTGGGTCTGTGGGGATGTGTTCTCCACGAGCCCAAGCAGCAGCCGGCTCTCGGAGCATGGGGCGGGCTGCGGGAAGGTCTCACAAGGAATAACTAGTAGGCTCCAGACAACTCGATTAGTTAACTCAGAAAACCAGCTGACCCGTTTTGAACACGATGTTTTCTTTTTTCTTTCAGTGGCTAAGTCCACTTGAGTCAGCCACAGACTATCAGAGCTGCTGTGGCTTCTGACCTGCTCTCTCCCCCACCTCCCCAGTGCAAACCAGCTTCACACGTACCCCCTTTACCCACCCCATCCTTTTGAGGATATGGAGGAGTTTCCCCTGGAAGTAAAGAGTTTGCAGAACGTGCTGTGAAAACCACTGCTGTGAATTCCTTGATGTCTCTGATATCCTAACATGGTTTGAAGGCATGCTATTTTGAATTTACTATCACTGCTTTTTAAATTTGCCAATTGTATATAAAATCAGAGGAAGCCCCAGACAAAAACTGCCTGTCTTTGCTAACATCACAGAAAGGTCACAATCTGGCCGCACGTAAGTTCCAGATTTAGTGTACAGTCGGTATGTCCAAGGTACTGCAGTCAATGCAATCAGGATTCTCATCCACAGAAAATACGAGGGCCAGAGCCCTCTCTCCTGATGTCTGGGACATGATAGAGCTAAGGTCAGGACAGTCACATGGAGAGAAGTTAGCAGCCACTGTGCTGCTAACTAGATGCATAATGTAATAAATTCCTTATGCTGCTGTCGCTTTTCCTCCTCCTTGTTTTTCTTATTCGAGAGAGAGATGCCTGTTTTTCTACATCCACATAAGTAACTCGAATAAAATATTTTTATTATAAGACTTCTGGTAAGTCATGGTTTAGGAAACATACTGCATAGATCAGAATCCTGCCTGGATCTGCTTTGTGCCCTGGGGGTAAATTATGGAAATATTCTGTCCCTCACTTTCATAACTTGTAAGGAGAGATAGGACTGTTATCTATCTCAGAGCACTGTTACATTGGTGGCTTTCAATAAACCCCCTACAATTCTCTTTAGTAATGTTTCTTATTAAAATCATTCTTTCTAAAGAATGCCATGCTAAAATCCGTTAGAGACTTAATATTTATTTTTTCACTAGTAAGTTCTCAAAGCAGAGCACAGTATTTATCCCGAAGTTTAGCAATTCATAATTACTCATTGATGGATGGATGGATGGATGAACAGATAAATACATCTATAAAATTTAAATAATATTTTTATATCACAGAATAGTTAGGAGGATTAAGTGAGCTTTTTTAAGATTTTATTTATTTATTTGACAGAGAGAGAGGGAGAGAGATCAGATCACAAGTAGGCAGAGAGGCAGGCAGAGAGAGAGGAGGAAGCAGGCTCTCCGCTGAGCAGAGAGCCCGATGTGGGCCTCGATCCCAGGACCCTGGGATCATGACCTGAGCCGAAGGCAGAGGCTTTAACCCACTGAGCCACCCAGGTGCCCAAGTGAGCTTTTTTATATTAAGTGCCTAAGACTCAACCAAGCCAGTAAATAATATACATATTTATCATTATTTTTTTAAAGATTTATTTATTTATTTGAGAGAAGGAGAGCTCATGCACACGCACGTGCTAGCGGACACACATGCGCGTGCACACACACACACCCATATGTGTGAGCAGGGGGAGGGGCAGAGAGAGAATCCTAAGGAGACTCTCCACCCAGCACAGAGCCTGATGCGGGGCTTGAACCCCGGTCCTTGAGATCGAGATCTGAGCCGAAACCAAGAGTCAGACACCAACCAACTGAACTACCTGGGTGCCCCTATCATAATTTTTATAATATTAATCTCCACTACATTTTTTTGTTAGTGAATGTGTCTACATCACTGACCGAATTGTACCCACCTCAAAGGCATGGGCTCTGAGCTATTTTCACTCCCTAGTCTAAATCCTACAGCCACGACTAAGATCCCATTGACCTCAGTATAGGTTTGCTGTGCTGAAGAATCCAATTTTAGATGGTGGGATTTGGTCCACCTAGAACCAGTTGAATGCCTTCCATAACAGTAACTTATTCTGATGACAATTTCTGAGTACCTAGTATGTACTTATCACTGTATATTTTCAGATACAAAAATAAATATATACACATGGGTTTCTGTCCTGGAGGAAGTTATATTGTAACAGAAAAGGATAGACCTACATGCATAGTTTCCGACAAAATGCACCGACAGATGCACTGACAACATGCATGAGTATTTTGTTGGGATTGACGAACTGGGTCTTTAGCTCAGCAGAGATGTTCAAGGAAAGCTTCCTGGAGGAAGAGCAAATAAACTGTTATATGATGAAGATGTAAATTTTCATAATAATTTATTGTTTATAAAACACCTTCTCATACCCTCTCTCATTTAAATCTTATAATAACCCACTGGATGAGGCAATATTATTGCTCCAAGATATGTATCATTGATACTGTCTTGTCCAAGGCAGGTATATTCAGTAAATGTTGCATAAACTTATATAAGTAAATACAAATTTATGTAAATAAATTTATATAAAACTAAATATATTAGTATCATTGTTAATATATAAATTTATATAAATATTATTTATACATTTTATAATTTATGTGTAATAAAATTGCACATAACAGATATAGATTTATATAAGTAAATAAATTTGTATAAATAAGTTTATACCAGCATGCTTGACAAATGTTATGTTCTATTCACTATTCTGCCTTGTCATTTGTCCTGGTCTTTCAGAATTAGATTTTTATAAAAAAATCAGATGAGTGTCCAGATTTTATTTATTATTAATTAATTAATTTTTGAGAGAGAGCAAGTGGAGTGAGGAGGGGTAGAGGGAGAAGGAGAGAGAATCCCAAGCAGGCTCCATGCTCAGTACAGAGCTGGACATGGGACTTGATCCTAAGACCTTGACAACATGATCTGAGTGGAAATCAAGAGTCAGAAGCTTATTGGACTGAGCCACCCAGATGCCCCCAGAATTAGAATTTTTAACATCTAGTTGGGAAGACAGGCCACACAGATTTTAGAAAAAAAAATCTTAATCCGATATTAGAGAAATTATGAAAGCAATGCAGTTATAGTCCAAAACCACGAAATCAAAGTGCATTAAAAAGAAGGCGGAGCGCTGGTAGTACCTTATGCCGCGTGCTGCTGAGATACATTACACCTGTTCCTACCTTGAATCTTTATGACCATCCCAGGAGCTACGAAGACGAGAGACAGGACTCTGGNTAATCCGATATTAGAGAAATTATGAAAGCGATGCAGTTATAGTCCAAAACCACGAAATCAAAGTGCATTAGAAAGAAGGCGGAGCGCTGGTAGTACCTTATGCCGCGTGCTGCTGAGATACATTACACCTGTTCCTACCTTGAATCTTTATGACCATCCCAGGAGCTACGAAGACGAGAGACAGGACTCTGGCCAGGCATTGCTTTCTAGGGATCGAGGACATTGTAGGTCAGAGCCGTGCTCGTCAGTGAGTGTGAGATCGCACCCGGGGAAAGTAAGGGACCTGGCAGAGCCCCTGTCATGACCTCTGGAGAGTCACAGCTCCCTGCAATCCTGTCCTTGTGGGGTCCCCTTCTGCAGTGACTCCACACTGGGCCATAGGACTTGCTTTGGGCCACGCAAACGGGGGGTTAGGGCACCTGCACGTTAGGCGTGGCCTCAGCAGCTGCCCAGAGCTGCCCCCGTCACGTGGGGAGGTCCAGGCTGACGGGGGGAGTGGGTGGCAGGGCCGACAGCCAGCACCGTGATGTGCGCAGGTGAGCGCGCCCGCCCAAGACAGTCCAGCCCCCGGGCAGCTCCCAACCATTCAGCCACATGAATGATGCCAGGCACAACCATCAGAGCGTCTGCCCTACAGAACCAAGAGCAAGTACGCTGGGCACCGTTTGAAGCCATTAACTGTTGGGGTTGATGGGATGGGCAACAAATCATGATCAATACAATCTTAAAAAACATCCACCAAACATCAAGCAATAGAATGAGTATTTTTTAGACATTTAATTATATTTTATCCTCATATGACTCACAGAATCACATTTTAAATTGAGAAAACTGAGCTTCAAAGAGACAGGAAAATTTTCCCCAAGTAATATGGACAGTCGGTCCTTCTGGAATTAGAAATGATGTCTGCTGATTACAAGAGCCCTATTCCAGAGAAAGGAGTTTGAAATATACCCTGGGATTTAAGCGAGAAAACAAAATCATTTACATTAAGGTTTGTTAAATTAATCGGATGCCAGTTGTCAAAATCTGACATATAAGGTTTTAAAAATCATGACTCGGAAAAGCTAAACCAAATCATTCAGTGAAAGAGGCCAGCTCATTTACTAAGCTATATCTTTGCTAACATCCTGACAGATAACTGGGAAGAAGAGAAAACTCTTTGTTAGACTCTACTATTGTGAAAAAAAAATTCCTCTAATTTCTGAATCCAGAATAAATATCTCTGTAAAATAATCTGATTTCGGTTGTCTTTAGTTAGATCACCCAGGTATTTTACCCAGACCTGCCTCCAGTTAGTGGGACATTCATACCACAACATTTAATAAATTACTGTTATTGTGCAACATGTTTTGTTATAAGTTGTGCCTGACTTTAGTGTTTATGAAACCGAGTCTCAGCCATCACCACACGGACAGGCAGAGGTGAAAAGAGCATGAGTGTGGAATCAGGAAGCCCTGGGTCAATCTCTACCATCTACTGGATGTCTTATCTCGGGTGACTTATTTTTCTAATTTTTTATGTTCTCACTTAATAAATGAAGTATTTATAAAGCCTCAGCCGCGAGCTGTTTGTAAGAACTGGAGGGAGTATTCCAGCACAAAGTCCCTTTCAAAGAAGATGCTCAGGAACTGTCTACTCCAAGTAATGGTTTAGACAAGATGAGCTAGAAGTAGACAGTATCTTACATTGCCTTGTTTTTAGGTGTTTCTATTTATATGTCTTTAAGTTATGTAAGTCAAATGTTGAAGAGGAAATCAGGTTGCTTAGAAAACCTGGTTCCCCTATGAATACATCTTGCAGATTTTGTATTTAGCTTCCTCCTTCAGCATCTATGAAAATGGAGCATTCTTGTTTGTCCTTCAGGTATCAGAATATATTCTACCTTAAAACCCCACAATTTCTTCTCTCAATAGCTTAAGTGCTTAAGAAATGTTTGCTTAGGCCGAAATAAAATATGCCTTCCAGTAACTTACAATACTTTGCTTTTGGGCTGTTTTTTTGTTTGTTTGTTTGGAAATAGACTCAAAATCATTCCATTTTAATTTTGCACTCATGTGTAAAGATGAAAATTGTATCCATATCTTAATGTTCTATTTCCAGGCTAAAAATTGTTTCTTCTTTCCTTTGTTTTTATGTATTCTCTAATTTGATGAGGACTTCAGAAACAACTCTAGTAATCTATGTATAATATAATTGATCTATGCCTCAGGATAAAACTTGTATTTTTCTCACTTTTAGGCTACTGTAGCTCCCTATTTGCATCTGAAGGTCACCTTTGTTCTTTTGGAAGCAAGAAAACATGGTTAACAAGAGTTACTAAAATCTTCAAGTCTTTTCTATTGTAAGCTGTTAATAAGATAGAATTCACACATTTTTCTATCATGAAACTAGATGATAGATAGATAGATAGATAGATAGATAGATAGATAGATAGATAGATAGATACTATACTCACCCTTTATGCTTTTCACCTGGCCAATCCTTAAATATCTTCCCTTACTATGGAAATGTTTTATATACTAATACTAAATGAAAACAGATTTGGAAAGGCTCCAAAGTAAAAATGCCAAGGTAAATTTCTACCGCATTTTTCTTCATAAAGTTGAAATGAAATCCATGAAAACAGAGAGATAGAAAATAAAACTACCTCTTTAAAATATCCAGAAAGAGACAAGTAAATAAGAACGGCTGACTTCAGGGTAAAGAAGAACATTGTGGAATATACGCCCAAGAAAGCAGAGTTCTCCCAAAGAGATGGTGTGGCTTCAGGGATGACAAGACCAAGAGCTGGAGCCCCAAGACCCATGGTTAAGAAATGTGAGTGGAAGACAGTATAAAAGAAGAAGGGGAGGGGAAAATATGGCCAGAATAATGAAGAGAACCCATGAAGGGAACCCAACAGATGGATAATTGAAGCACCTGGGAAATGGAGCCGGGGAAAGGTGATTTAAGTGTGCGTACAACCCCAAATAAGGAAGCATAACTAGACCGAAGAAGTCATGCGTCGGGGCCAAGGTCAGGCTCCCCTGGAATAGGCTGGACACGGCGATAGCAGCTCCCATGCTGACCATGGTGACGGGAAGTCTGGGTTGGTGAGCCACTCGTAAGCTCCGTCACTGACACCAGGTCCCTTGCATTCAGAGTCCTAGGGAGCAAGGATGGCTCTGGACAGGGAAAGAGGACCACAGACACACACAGGGGGTGCCACCTCGATTAGTCAGTGTGTCCTCAGTCGTTGGACCCATTTGGAGATCGTTTGTGATCATGGAAACTAATGTCCCCACGCTTTTATGCCTACACATCAAACTCCGCCTAAACCATTGGGCCAAACTTTTTCTCATCTCCATGCTTTCCAGTTCCTGACGATACAGACAAGCAGTGGTGTCTTTTTTGTGAGTTAACAACAGCAGACACCGTCCACTGGGAAGTGTTTCCTTTCTTTCTGTATTTTTGAGGCGACCTTCTTTGTTCGATCATAAGACAGCAAGTGGACTTATAAGTAAACCATGTATGCCTTTTTTTTTCTCATCTTCAGTAAAATGGTCTTTTTTTTTTTTCAAGAAACCGTGAGTGAGTATTGAGAGAGAGGCGTCATCATAGCAGAAGCAGGTGCTGCCAGGTTCCAAATGAATGTTGCTCCAAGTCCCACTCGTCCATAAGGGAAAAGCTTATGACAGAACATAAATCACAGCACCACGTCCTCTACTGAGAAGGGCTTGGCGCCAAACAAACAAACAAAAGAAGTTAACTGAACTGAAGAGTATGCACACTGATGTCAGTGATTTGCATTCCGGTGCAGGCTTCTTTCCTTACACCTTTTACAGGTGGTTCACAGAGCAATAGCCAGACTGAGGACCTCGATCCACCAACCACTTTGAGTAAGATTGACCTGGTCTACTTCGTTGTGCTCTTCTGTGTTTTTAGGGGCGGCCCGATCCTGACTGTGCATGCATCACTCTGACTTAATGTTTGGGTACCACTGGGCATACCTGCATATATGGCTTGGTAGCTCCAAGAGTTTCCAGTTTATGATGGGTGTCTTGGGTTGTTTGACATAGTAACTTGTTATCCTGGGTAATTTACCAGGGCCCGGGAAGGACTGAAGAAATATTTTCCTAAAAGAGGAAAGATTTTTGCACAAGAAGACCCAGGTCTGCTTCTAAACACTAGCTGTTATGTTGTGACTCTCCTGTTGGGACTTTCCCCAGGCTCTCTATGGCACTGCTACTTGCAGGGCACAGGAGCTTTCACAGAAGCCTGTGTGTCCATGCTCAGTGCTTCTCCCCAACAGTCTGACGCGTGAGTTCGTCAGTCAATGGGGCAGGGCAACGTATCATTGACCAAACATGCCATATATGTGTATAAATATCCACCCTCCAGAATCCAAAGAGATGCAACAGAGAAAATTGTAGGGTACCAGATGCAGGCAGTGTTACTTGATCTTTTTTGGAACAGCAGGTTAGTCAACATCTCTGTAGACTGGAGAGTGGAGTATCCCTGGATTGAGATGGAGAAGTCATACTGCTGGGCCATGCCAGATGAAAGCAAACTGTTTCTGGAAGTCCTTTGTTAATAATCAGAAGGGAAAATCAATTTCCAGATCAATAGCTGCCTATCAGGGACCCGGGCAGTGTTCATGTGATCCAAAAAAGATACCACTTCTGCAATAGCAGCTAAAAACTGGCTGTATTCCTTCATCTTTTGTGTACTTGCTATAGGTTTCTGCCTTGTGGTTACTGTGAGATACTCTTTATATCCTGATACACAAGCATCCTGTTAGATGTTTAAAGTTCCCATGGGGCATGTTAGGAGGAATATTTACAGTATATACTTGTGATCACAGAATCCTGTGATTCATTCTCAAAATGACTTGGCCTCCTCTTTTCTTTAAGGACTTCTGGGTCTGTAAATACCCTCAGCTTGGAATTGGGTGAGGGTCTAGGGCTCATTCAGGTCTCTGTCCACCAGACTCTGAGTCATTGATGACCCTCATTAGGACAGGACATTAGTATATACTGTTTTGCTCTATAATTTAGGAGGGCACCGTCATCAATTAATGACTGACAAAAATGTTTCTGGGTCAACTTATTCCTTCATCTGTTGTGACTCTGCTGTGCTAACGTCACTGGAAGTCAGTTTCTGCAGCTCAGTCTGTGTTGCTGTATGATTCCATCATTCCACAGAACTGAGGAAGTCACATCAATGACAGCACCCTTCATGTCTCCACTGGCTTTCAGGGAACAGCCACAACAGTACTTGGATCACCAAACTGAGCTGTTTCATGAGTAAAGCAAGTTACAAAAGGGGTTTTATTGGATGCTTCTTCTTGTGTTAAGAAAATGCATGTTCATGAAATATATGTAAAAAGCTAATAGAAATAATTCAAGTTATAATAGAAACTTTATTTTAATCTAAGGAAATGGACTTGAACCTGGTGAGAAAGCCCAGGAGCAACAGCTTATAGCTTGAACGGCATCTGCTGAGCATGGCTTCTGTGCACCAGTGAGTCTTCAACGACTCCCAGCCAGCAGGGCTTGCTGAGTCAGGATGGGCAGCCTCCTTTCAACACTGTCAACTAGACTGCACTCAATGTATTGATTAAAAGTTACCACTTTAGGGGCGCCTGGGTGGCTCAGTGGGTTAAGCCTCTGCCTTCGGCTCAAGTCATGATCTCAGGGTCCTGGGATCGAGGCCTGCATCAGGCTCCCTGCTCAGTGGGGAGCCTGCTTCCTCCTCTCTCTCTCTGCCTGCCTCTCTGCCTACTTGTGATCTCTCTCTCTCTCTCTCTGTCAAATAAATAAATAAAATCTTAAAAAAAAATAAAATTTTATTACCAGAATGTAAGCTCCTTGAAAGTAAGGGTTTTCATCTCTTTTGCTTCCTGCTATATGCCTAGGCATTCAACAAGTATTAGTTGACTCTTCTGCATCTTTGTTGACTACTTAAGATTTGTTTCAATGTGGTCTCAGAGATGCTACGACTTAACTAAACAGAATGCATACTTGTCAGTCAGCCCGACTGTACAGAAAGTATTTTCTATTATTGAATGGAAATCTATCTTGTTAAAAAGAAAAAGAAAAAAGAAGAAGGTCGTGTCTTAGGGCTGCTGTATCAGGATCGCATAGATGAGGTGGCTGACAGAAAACAGAGTTTTGTTCCTCACAGTTCGGGTGAGTGGGGAAGCCCAAGATCAAGGCACTGGGACGTGCATGTTCAGGTAGGACATGCTTCCTGTTTTATAGATGGTATCTTCCTGCCAGGTCCTCCCAGGGCGGAGGGGGTGAGGGAGCTCTCCACGGTCCAACGTATGAGGACACTGACCCCATTCGTCAGGGCTCCACCTTATGCCTGAGTACCTCCTAAAGGCTCTGTCTCCTCATACTAGCACACTGGGTATCAGGTTTTCAGCATCCGAATGTGGCGGGTGGGACAACATTCGGAACATAACAAGCAGGGTGAGAGGGTTTTATGGGCTTATGTATAAATGGATATGATTCCTCCGAAGAGGGAGGGATTGATTAGCAAGAGTTGGGTGGGAGGATTTGGGGTGTGAAAACAGAGACTAGAGGATCTTTGGACTTGAAAGATGGACAATTTGTAGACACAAAAGAACCGAGAAAGCATGAACAAAGGCATGGAGCATATTATATAATTTCTGTCTATTATCTATCTATCTATCATCTGTCTTTTATTCAATCTACCTATCATCTATCTACCTATTACACATTGAATGTAACATATATGGGTGGAGAGCATCTGGACGGGGGTGATGGGAGACTGGGCTGCACGGGAAGTCTGCAAGCAGCCTCTGCAGGGTACAATAAGCCATGCTAAAGACATTTTGGGCTCACATGTAGGTAAGATCTGTTTCATAGTAGACCTTCTAACTGACCTTCTAACTGTTATCCCACAATGCGATATATATTCCATACATATTCCATATATATATGTGTGTATATATATATATATATATACACACACATATATCTGTAACTTCTAATTAACTTTTATTACAAATTTTATGGAAGTATTCTTAATTCTAGCATTCAACAGTTGTCCTGTTGCAAACATAAGAATTGGTACCATGCTTCGTTCATATTCTTTCTGGACCTATATTCATATAAAGTTAAGACTAACATGAACTGTTTAGTGTTGCAAAATATTCCCAACCTCTATGTGCAACTAATGAAAACATACACTATTTATGATTGTGTTTGCAACCACATTTTGGAGTACAAAATATAGCAAGATAATAAATGCACAGCAAGATGATCAGGAATGATTCTTCGTTATGTGATTATATGTTATATTCATGTTATCTGAAAGGAAAAATTTACCCGGTTAATTAAATTGCTTTTTCTTTTACAACCCAGTGTCCATCTCTGGCAACGTTACAGGACGACCCATGGATCTGTGTAACACCTGGATGCTGTCATCTTTCATTTCAGACATAGGAAAAATGATGGGGAGAAGCATTTCTTGGGGTCTGGATAGTGTTAGTTATGAGTTCGTCACGAGACTGGATGTTTCAGGTTCCTGCGTGCACCAGGAAGGAACCAAGAAAGGTTCTGAGTGACAGAATGAGCGATCCCCAGGTTCTGCGACATATCTGTGTTTTGGGGTATGTGGGGGAGGGGTTCGTAGACATGGTGGCCTCTAAAACCTGAGGCTCAGGGAAGGGATTCGTCTTGCTTGGAATAAGGACTATTTCCAAAAAGAAATCATCTACATTCTTACGGCCTCTATAATTGTCCCCTTTGGAAAAGAAAAAAAAAAAGAAAAGAAAAGATAAAAGAAAGAAAGAGAGAGAGGGAGGGAGGGAGGAAGGAAGGAAAGAAGGAAGGAAGGAAAGAAGAAAAAGAGAAAGAAAGAAAAGAAAAGATCCTCAAATTCTACCGAAATTGTCTACAATTCTAAGACTTTCACAGTTCCTTCCCGGGGAATCTATGTTGAATTTACTTACTTACATTCATGATTTCCCTGTCAAGCACATATTCCACTATCTACTCTATTAGTCCCTCACTGATATCCACGATCCACTTCCCACATTCTGTCCCTGCCCAACAGATCCATCTCCCACTGAATCCATTTCCCAACAGAAGCGCTATTTTCAAATAAGCCTGCACCTGGCTCCTCAGAACGTCTCTTTCTGTTGAAGTATATACACAACATACAATATTCCATCACATTCAGGTATGCGTCATAGTGATTCTATACTTCTATATGTTACAAAATGCTCACCCTGATGAGTCCAGTTACCATCTGAAACCACACAGTTATTACAATATTATTGAGTGTTTTCTCTGTGCTGTGCTTTATATCCCCAGAACCTAGTCACTCATTTTTGTGGCTGGAAGCCTAAACCTCCTCATCCCTTTCACTGCTCCACCCTCTCCCAAACTTTCCCTTCTTTGGTAATGTATCCATGCATCTGTTTCTGCATTGTTTTGTTTTGTTTTTCCTTTTTTTGTCTCTTAGATTCCGTGTACACCTTCTTAACAAACTCTTCTACGTGGGGTCATAAAGACAGACATTGCCCGTAGCCTTCCTTGGCACAGAAAGGCAGTTCTCCGCAGAACAAGACCATGCTGCCACCTTGACCTTGGACTTCTCGGCATCCAGAACCTCTGAGAGTTGAATTTCTGTTGTTTATAAGTCACCAAGTGTGAGGTAATGTGTTACAGCAGGCTGAACGAACTAACAGAGACTCTCTCTTGATTTTCTCCTTTCTCTCCCTCTCCAAGGATGAACTTTGATGAGCTGTGTGCACACTGCTTCCATCGCTAACACACTTGGAGCCCTGCCTCCTGGCATCACCCTCTGTGTCTCAAGCACCAGCTCCACTGGCTCCACCAGCTCCACTCCGCCATGTCTCGGTCTCAAGCACTCACTCTGGTTTCGGCCCCAAAACTCCATTCTGTTTTTTTTGTTTGTTTGTTTTTCCCTCAATGAAGTCATAAAGGACTTTCTTATTCATGGCTACAGTAAGCTTTTCTCAATCATTATCTTATTGGTTGTCCCAGCTAATAGCCATCTGGCAGCAGCAATAGTGACCATTGCTTTCCCTTTGCACGGCTGAGAGTGAACTCTTCAGGGAGCTTCTCTGTCCAGCGCTCCTGGTTTGCCCCTTACCTCTCGGGATGCTCCTTTTGCCTCAGAACATGGCATTTTCTCTTCTAACCTTTTTATCATGCCACATGCTCTTAAAACTAGACTCTTTGTGAAGATGCGTATGCTTCGATTTCTAAGTCTATCTTCATCCCATAGCTCTCTCCTGGGCTTCCTGCCGTAAGTTCCAACTGCTTCTTGTAATTAAAATCCATAATTCTGATTTCAAAGTTGTGAACCATACATACTTGAATATAGTGAGAAAGTAGACACAATGGTTGGGTTATAGTGGTCAAACATTAAATGACTAATGTATCAAATTATACCGAGTTGATTTAAACTATCAAGATAAAAATATTGGAAAACATTTTATAGTACCAGTTGTAGTTATAGTATAACTTCTGCTGTTAGAAACCATGCATTAAGAATAGAAACTAATTATGAAAAGCATTTGGTGACAAAATGTTTTTTTTTCCCAAAAGGAAAGAAATTAGAAAATCAAGCCAATATTTGATTTCAAGTAATTCTATTTAAGAATATTTTCTATTTGATTTTGCATACAGTGTTCTTTTAATAAGTGAATGCATGTTTATAAATTCAACTTTCCTTTTCAAAAGAGCAGCATGAATAATACATTATCAGCATAACATCCAATTAATATCACTATCAAAACCCAAATCATTATGCTGTGAAATAATGAGAAAATGCCAAGAGAATAATGGAAAATAAAAAGTTATTTATCAAAAACCTACCACTCAAAATGCTGTAAAAGACACAATAAATATTTGTGGGGCTAAAAAAGCATTAATATGAATACTAGAAAATGTGTTGCTTATAATCCTAAAAGAAGATAAACTGCTTGCTCCAACTAAAGACTGTCCAAATCCCTGGAATCAAATGTTACGATTTGAGCACATAGATGACAACTCCTTCACCCTACAAACACTTGCCCTGTAGCTCAGGAGCTTACCTGATCTTTGTGTGGCCATCCAGTGGTGGTCTGAATCCCACTTCATGCTGGATGACCCTCGCGTGAGGAATTTAGGACTATGTCCTTGTCTACACTTGCTTCTTTGTGAGCTTAGTCCACTCCAACACAGGAAAGAGAACAATGTGGAAAAAATGGCCAATTTTCAGACCTGCAATAGTCCAGTGTGAGGCACTGAATAAGCCAACGGGAAAAAGGAGGATCTGGAGACAGTTCCTCGCTGCACTTGCTAAGGATTTCAGGAATGCAGGGTGGGTGCTACCAGCTTATACCAGACGTACCCAGTGTACACTGAGTTCCGCATGATTTTTTCCATAATGACACTGTCTGTTTTGGCTTATCGCTTTTTCCTTACTAGTTTATGAGTCAGCAAATAAACCTTGGATGTGAAGAGGAGGCTCTGGTCAAGGACGAGATCCATGATGAGCTAATTTGAACATCCTGTGGTCTCTGAGCAAGTCTGTGTATGATGGTCTAGCCTAGTCTCCAGAGCTGACCAATCCTTTCACCTGTTGTGGCTTCCTGGGCCCCATTTATGCAACCGCTATCATAGACAAGAGCAGAGAGAGTAGTAAATGGATAATGGCTAAGAGAGAGAGGAAGAGTCATAAAAAAGGACCACCACCCTTAGCATGAAAAGCATGTAACATGTTCAACGTGTCACACCTTGTCGCCCAGAAAGCTCTGAACTCTGGAGCTCGATGCTGAGCTTGATGTGGATGTAACCTCTTCCTGGATCTACATGCAGACGCATGGAAATTAAAGACACGTTGAGCTTAGTAGGTGGGTGCACCCCAAGTTCTAACACATTTGTTATGTCTAAGCTGTATCTGTTCCACCCAAGGGAATGAAATGTGTTAGGGATGTTGGCAGTCACAGTATAGAGATGGGCGGAGGTGGTAGGTAAACACACGCATGCACACACACACACACACACGTCTGTAACAATATAACATGGAGTGATACACCAGTGTAGTATTTGTGATAAGCACAAATATAGTAAAAGAAACCCAGAACCTTTCCCTACATTTAAGAACTGACTCTAGAAGTACAACAGCTATTACATATGACAATTCAAATCTGCAGTGAATTCTTCTGACTTATTTTTTAATTCATAATCAACTAAAAAGTAATACGACCCAACATATATCAAAGAGTATGGTAGAGACCTATGGTCTAGGCAAGCACATCTATCTGACTCAGGAAGTGGTTCTGGTTTTTGCTTTTGTTTTTTCCAATGATGGAAAACAAAAACAAAAACAAAAACAAAAACAAAAAACCTTTGGCCAAATCCCCACCGTAGCTTTGCCCGTCTCTCTTTTGATCAGTAAGATAGCTGGGTGGCTGACGCTCCCACATGAACCTTTTTATTCTGAGTATTTTCATGGTCATTTCATAGTGCCATATGTTGATTACTGATTGAATGAGTTAATATTTCAATATTTTAACCCACATTCTGAGTAATTTTCTCACGTAGAGATAAGTTTGTAAAGGCATATTATTGCACAGGAAAGGGGCTTTAAAAACATATGGACCATAACCTAAAAGCGAGATGGCACAGAACAGTTATTTTGCAGTATGTGAATTAGCATTCTGTCCATTTTACTCATGTATGTTATTTATAAGGTTCCTAAAATAAAAGCATTACAATTAAGTTAATGATAATTTATTTTACTAATTTTCATTTGTTTAATTAAAAATTTAGGTATTTGCATGCACCTGTAACTATCAAGTGTGCATATGTGTATAAAATTCCAGCTGCAAGCCTGAAACCCAGATGTCGTCGCTTCGTTGTTTCAACAAGAAGGTCCTGAAACCTGGAGAGGATAACGGGAGGCAGAAGGAAGATGCCAGTCCAGCTCTGTGGACACCAGAGTCAGATAAACTAAGTCAGTTTCTGATGTGATTTTGAGGACTTTGTGCCCAGTCCGTGTGGTCAAACTACACAGTTGTTTTGGAGGCACGTAAAGGTAGACTTGGAAATGGTTGAAATCAGGATCTGGAAGGAAGAGGCGGGGCGGCCGGGATGGAATCAGGATCTGGAAGGAAGAGGCGGGGCGGCCGGGTTGGCATCAGGATCTGGAAGGAAGAGGGGGGTGGCCGGGTTCACGGGCACAGCCGGTGGCTGGAGACACAGCGGTAGGGGGGATGAGCAGCTAGCACCGCCCGGGGTCACCCCTCTGCCTGAAGCACCAGCTCGTACCTGTTGGCCTGGACACCCAGCATCTTCAGGAGCCTCGGGTTTTGTGCTTTTGACATGAGCTTGGGGCATCTCCGTGAAGCTCTGGGTGGCCTCCAGGTAAGGTGTTCCCTCGAGGAGCACTTCCCGTCGGGAGCAGCTGACTTAGTGCAAGATGGCATCCTTGTCTGCCCACTTCCTTCACGTCTCCTTTAGAATCTCAAACTAACCCTCGCCTCACCCAGTTAAGCTCTCTGTCCCTCTCTTTCCCTTTGGCATGTCTTGTTTTATTGGTCATCTGCATGACTCACCTGTAGCCTTCAGTCTAAAAGAATTATAGTTATCCAGTGCTCCACCTGAGCGTTGTTTTCTAACCTCAGAACCTGGATCCCCACCACACTTGGCCTATTTCTGGATCAGGCCTGTGAACTCAATCACAGAAGCAAAGCAGGACTCTGTCCAAATTTTTGGGAGGAGGTGGAAGCAGCAGGGAGCATCTGGAGATTGTGATCTTCGACACATTCTGTAAAAGGCAAAGTAGTTACAGTGTTATGTTGGCCTAACCTCAAGTTGTAAAGTCTCTTATTCACGATGCAAATTTAATGAATCGTAGCAAACATGATAGTAATTATTTTAATAATAGCAAACATTAGTCAATCAAGACATCGAATTATTTTGTAACATGGGGGACTTAAAGAATACCTTCAGCATAAAGATGGGGTGGAGATCCCATACAAGCAGTCCCACTGAGACAGGGTGATTTGTCATTTTCAAGTAATGATAGTTCAGTGAATGCTGACTCATAATTCAATGAATAACCGTGATGAAAAGTACTAGCTGTATTCCACCACTGATTTTTAGCTCTCAGGTTTTGGGGATGGATGATGATTTACTTTGAAATCCAGGCTGTAAAAATGAAGAATAACTGAAAGTTTTATAAGACATTTATAAAACTTTGTATTTTTGCTTTATATGTAGCTATAATGTTTATTAAATCACCAAATTCTTTGGAGGCTTTATTTAGGCTTTTTAGACAGTTCTTTGATACACAAAAGTCATTACTGCCTATTTGATTCCAATACGTAGTATCCACATATTCATAAACATATAAATTTTGTTGTTTTTTAATTAGAATCACATTCAATAGGTTGTTTTAGTAAAATTAGGATGTGTCTTAATATGAATGTGATGTCTATGAAGATGGATTTTTCTGGCTTTAACTTCAAAGATGCATGCTTTGAATCTTTGGATATCTATTCTTGACGTATAATGGGGCAAGAAATATTAGACAGGAATGCAAAACGGATGTATCTTTCTAAGAGTATTAATCTACACTTATGCTACATCTACAGAGATTTTATCAGAATCTCCAGAAATAACATCAGGCATATGAATGTGCAATCACTTCTGAGGTGATTCTGATATGTGCTCTGGTTAAACTGCAGAGTAAAGAGGGTGAACTTTTCCAATAGACACAAGGAGGGAGAAAGAGATGCTAGGACTGAACAAAGGCATCTAGTTCCTAAGTAAAAAGTGTTTGAGTTAATAAATAAGTCAATCAGAGAAAGACAATTATCATATGATCTCTCTGATATGAGGAACTTGACGGGCAGGGTGGGGGGTTGTGGGGGGTAGGGAGGGAAAAATAATGAAACAAGATGGGATGGGGAAGGAGACAAACCATAAGAGACTTCTAATCTCATAAAACAAACTGAGGGTTACTGGGGGGTGGGAGGGTAGGGATAGGGTGGATGGGTTATGGACATTGGGGAGGGTTTGTGCTTTGGTGAATGCTGTGAAAGATGTAAGCCTGATGATTCACAGACCTGTACCCCTNCGACAGGCTCACAAGGAGCGGTACAGTCCAGCTGCGTGTACCAGTTATGAGTGCATCTGTGGGATCTGGGTTCCCACCTCCTAGCACTGTCCCCAGAGAACAGCTAAGGATTACACAAGCATGTCCTGGAATCTAGATTGTGTTATGGATTTGAGGGTGGCACTGGGAAAAGCTTGCTACATTCAGAAGACGTGAATTGTGGAGGATATTTAGTCTTGAATTGTCTGTAATAAATGAAGTAGTCTTGGTGATGATAAAGAGGGATGGTAAACAAAATAACAAATAACACTTAAAGATGGGGTTCAGTAAACAATATATGCCTGTAATTTCATTCATTTATCTTCTCTGCCAATATTCACTGAGTGCTGGCTCAGTTGAAGACATCGTGATGAATGTGTTAACTTAACATCACTCTGGTCCAGCTATTTTCAGGCTTGCTGAATATTTGAATCCACTCATGGATCTTATAGAGAATATTGGTAATAGGTCCTCACCTCCCATAATCTAGAGATCCTGATATCTC
This sequence comes from Ailurus styani, assembly GCA_002007465.1. Lineage (NCBI taxonomy): Eukaryota > Metazoa > Chordata > Mammalia > Carnivora > Ailuridae > Ailurus > Ailurus styani. The sequence continues at coordinate 311,960 of LNAC01000905.1, forward strand.
TTATCTGTGGTGAGATTCAAGTTGCAATAATTGAAAGTTTCCCAGACCCCAGAAGAGAGCAAGGCAGTGACCTCTTTGACCTCAGCCACAGCAACTTCTTACTAGATCCATCTCCCAAGGGAAAGGAAACAAAAGCAAAAATAAACCATTAGGACTATATCAAAACCAAAATTTTCTGCACAGTGACGGAAACAATCAACAAAACTAAAGGCAACCTATGGAATGGGAGAAGAGATTTCCAAATGACATATCTGATAAAGGATTAGCATCCAAAATATATAAAGAAATTATAAAATTCAACACCTTAAAATTAATAATCCAATTATAAAATGGGAAGGAGACACAAACAAACATTTTTCCAAAGAAGACATACAGATCGTCAATAGACACATGAAAAGATGCTCAATATCACTGGTCATCAGGGAAATACAAATAAAAAGTACAATGAGATACAACCACACACCTGTCAGAATAGTTAAGATTAACAATATAGAAAACAACAGATGTTGGCAAGATGTGGAGAAAGGGGAACCTTCTTAAGTTGTTGGTGGGAAGGCAAACTGGTGCAGTCACTCTGGAAAACAGTAAGGAGGTTCCTCAAAAACTTACAAATAGAACACCTTTGATTCAGCAATTGCACTACTAGGTATTTACCTGAAGGATACAAAAATACTGATTCAAAGAAATATATGCACCTGATGCTTATAGCAGCATTATCTACAATAGCCAAATTATGGAAATAGCCCAAATGTCCATCAACTGATGAAAGGATAAAGCAGATGTGGTGTATATATACAATGGAATATTACTAAGCCATAGAAAGAATGAAATATTGCCATTTGCAATGACATGGGTGGATCTAGAGAGTATTATGCTAAATTAAATAAGTCAGAGAAAGACAAATACCATATGTTTTCACTCATATGTGGAATTTAAGAAACAAAACAAAAAAAGGGGGGATAAAAGGGAGAGACACAAACTAAGAAACAGACTGTTAACTGTAGAGAACAAACTGATGGTCACCAGAGGGGAGATGAGTGGACGATGTGTTGAATGGTGATGTGGATTTAGGAGTGCACTTGTTATGATGAGCACCAGCTGTTGTGTGGAAGTGATGAATTCCTACATTGTACAACTGAAATTAATATTACCCTATATATACATATATTTTTTAAAGATTTTATTTATTTGACACAGAAAGAGAGATTACAAGTAGGCAGGGAGGCAGGCAGAGAGACAGGGAGAGGAAGAAGCAGGCTCCCTGCTGAGCAGAGAGCCCGATGCGGGCCTCGATCCCAGGACGCTGAGACCTGAGCCGAAAGCAGAGGCGTTAACCCACTGAGCCACCCAGGCGCCCATTATTACCCTATATATTAACTAACTGGAATTTAAATAAAAACTTAAAAAAACAAATAAAATTTCCCAGATTATTCTAATGTTGAGTTGGGAATCTCTTCTCTACAACGAAAGTGACTTTATGTCAATATACTAGAGGTGATTTATAAGATTAAGGAATATGAATAATTGCAAAATATTTACTGAAATGAAGATAGTTTATAGTTCATAAAAAGCTTGAAATATTATAATGTGGTTTTCTCAGGAAAGGGATTTCAATAACAAGAATCGATCCATATTTGAAGGAGAAGAATTTGTCTCACGAAACAGAGAAAATGCTAATGCCTAGAGACAACGTCCCACACTACAAGACAGAAAATATAATATAAAATTAATAGGTTTGACATTGAGAGAGGCAGTCTTGCCAAACAAGAAGGCAGGTTTGTTCTGAATAACAATAGATAATTTTGTGTGGTTTGGAAGAGTCTGAAACCAATGTGAGTAAATTAAACACACACACATGCGTGCACACATGTACACACACACGTATTTCCAGTTGCTTAGCTCCTGCGCTGATGCACAGCTGGATGACGGTTAATTAATACATTTAGCAGTAGATGGAAAATCTCCACTGGTGAGGAGACATCATACTCTGTTGTTTTCACCTGCCATTCCTATTTTAGGAAAACAATAAACACAAATCATAACTCAAATATTAAAACCAAATAGTTATTTCTAGATATAACAATATTTTTAGATTGCTTTAAAGTATAAAAGATAATTTTCACATTTATCATTTCAACATCATCATAGCTGCTATGATTAAAAGAGATAATGGATGTGGAAGTGTTTTAATTCCTCCTTGCTGTCTTCTTCGTGATGATAGCAGGACAGATGTTATTTTCCTCACTTGACAGAAGGAGCAGATGATGTTAAATAGTATATTCGAGGTAAATCAGGAGCTCAGTAATATTTAGACAGGTCTACTTCCATATCTTAGCTCTTTCTACACCTATTTTCCTGTCACATAAATGCTCACATAGGTACACATGTGCACACACACACACCCTTTTACAAATTACAGGTACCTGTGCCTGTCACTGCACCTGGCTCTACCTACATGTACACATATTCACATCCATGCACATACCATACTTACAGTATTTGTGTTAGTGTATTTCATCACACCTCAACAACAGAAAACAAACAATAAATAAAAAGACTGTAGGATGGACAATGAAATGGAATTTTGAATTCATCTGATTCAGTGCATCATCCAAACTCTGTGTCAGGTGTCCGTTGAAATTCTCCCAGTAATGGGAAGCTTCCATGTGACAAGGGGCTTAAAGATCTCTGCATAATAAACATAATCCTTTCATATTTATCTGAGCATTTTGTTCCTGAGAAAGGTCAGCCATCAGGTCTGATGTTCTACCTGAAGGTGGGCAAATCTATTTAAGGCTGGTTCTCACACAGTCCTCCTGTGGTTCTGTACCCTCCAGACTCAACGGGAAGCAGGTAGGAGGGAGAGAGCCCTGCCAACCAGACAGCCTGTACTCTATACACACGCCCATACCAATCCTTGCAGCTAATCCTTGCAGCTAATCCTTGCAGAGGTGTTGTTCGTATGTTCTTTAGAGATGAGTCCTAGATTCGATGACTCGAGGAAACACTCCACACGGCTGCTGGAGGCCATAATCCCGAAGACACCTTGGTCTCATGGTTCAACAGCACATCTGCTTCCCTGACATCATGATCCCCACTCACCCCCAAGACGAAAAGGAACATGAAATATTTCCACAGATTTTCCTAATTTACAAATCAGGTCAGGTTGGATTACTTACAGCAAACCAGATTTGGGCAGCTTGTTGGGAATTTAACTTCCTCTACAGTTTTCTTTGATCTTTAGGATGTTTGGTCTAAGAGCCGGGTGAAAACAGCAGGCAGAGACAGACTGGCAGAAAGGTGAGGGAATCTATGAGAAAGTGTAAAGAAATGGTTCCATTTTTATACCCTACTGTATTGTACACACACCTGCCACTCCTGTTATCCTTTCCTGATGAACCTGATAGGTGCTTATTTTGTTTGACCCGCTTGCCTGTTCTGTGTGTCCATCTCCCACCTGCTTCGGCTCCATTCCGTAGGGCTGTGTCAGAAACCTTCACTCCTAGGACACACCCAGGAATCCCCACTCAAGTGATTCCCTGCAGGCCTCCATTTATTCAGAAGGAGTATTTATTTATTCATTCTGATTTATTTATTCTGATTATTCTTATTTATTTATTCTATATTAAATATTATTTAAGTGAATATTTATTCAGTTTAGGGCAGATGCAATCTTTCAGATTGTGTGCGGAAAGCGTTCTTACAAACTTTAGTGGAGTGGCAGTTCCTCTGCTTTACTTCTGACTCTTTAATCCCCCTTCACACTTTCTCTATTTCTTTTATAGCTCAGACCCTATCAGGGTAACCCTTTATGTATGCAGAATATAGTCTGAAATATTACAAAGTTGAAGCCGTCTATCAAAGTCAGCAAGTGAACCAGTTTTCTTCCTCTCAATGCATCCTAAAGGGAAAATTTTGTTATTTCTGACCCACCGTAGTCTCCAGGATTTAGTGCAAGAACAGGTTGCAAGTGTAGGACATTCTGAGATCTCATAAGAAACTAAATATCCCTACAATGAGAAAAAAAGAGGAATGGCTCCACCTTTCTTTTGTGTATATACAACAACAAAGAAAAAAACACTTTATAAAGCAGCCAGTTTTATTCGAGGCAGCATGCTCAGGTCTGTTCATAAAGAATAAATAATTCCTGTCTGAAAGTTTACAAAGTAACCCTTTCTTCTCACCTCTCTGAAGAGATGGTCTGCTTTATCTAATTTGGGCTTCCACATGAATTAGTCTACTTCCATTGAGGCGTATGAAAATGGAAGGATTTCTTGTGGGTTACTCTGTATTTGGAGAATGATCCATTTCTTTAAACAGTTTTGCATTAGTCGAACTGCCTTCTAATCCAGGCTACATGTGACAGTTATTCTCACTTTTCCACAGGTCATCTCCATTTTACTTTCACACCTGAAGACTCAATATTCATTTTTCAGAACTATGCCAACTTGATGGATATGATATTGAAATTCTTTCCAGCTGCCAATTTACCATTTGGGAATATTTTCTTAAATCATTACAGTGAAAGGGTGTTGGGCCCATGTGCAATTCTAATCTTCATATAACCATAAAATTTCATTGAAAAAGCAGGTAAATTCACTTGGCATCTAAAATATATTCAAAATAATACTATGTTTTAGCTTTTAAAACATGCACATCAGTTATAAATAGCTAAGTACGAGAGAAAAATATCAGATTTAGATTTCTCTTAAAATCAGTGAAGAAAAGGAACAAAAAAATTAAGGCAGTCCATTTTGGCTTTGGCAATACAGCAAGACCTTGTGGGTACTGCTGGGAGGAGGGGACTCAGATGGTTGATGGGAAATATTGAGAATAGGGCAGATTTTCTTTATCCATTCATCTATCAATAGACGTTCAGGGTATTTCCATATGTTGGCTATTGTGAATAATCCTGCAGTGTACATGTGGGTGCAATCGCCTCAGGATAGTGATTTTGTCTGAGTAGGATGTGTACCCAGAAGTGGGATTTCTGGATCATAGGGTAGTTCTATTTTTAACTTTTTGAAGAAACCTCATACTGCTTTTCATGGTGTCTGCACCAATTTATATTCTCACCAACAGTACACAAGGATTCCCTTTTACTCCACATCTTCACCAACACTTGTTACCTTTTTTATGAGAGCCATTCTAACAGGTTTGAGCAGGTATCTCAATGTGGTTTTGATTTTCATTTCCCTGATGATTAGTGATGCTGAGCATTGTTCCCTGTACCCCTTGGTCATTTGAAAATCTTTGAAATAAATACCTATTTATATCTTCACCCACTTTTTAATTGAATTATTTGTGGTGTTTGTCATTGAGCTTTTTGAGTGTTTATATATTCTGGAGATCATCTCCTGATCATATACATGATTTGCAAATATTTTCTCCCATTCATTAGGTAGACTTCTCATTTTGTTAATGGTTTTATTTGCTGTGCAGAACTTTTTTGAACTTGATGTATCAAATCATTATGCTGCACACATTAAACTTATACAATGTTATAGGTTGATTATATCTGAATAAAACTGGAAAAAAGAAAGAGAGAAAAGGACAGAAAACCAGAAACGTGAAGTTGGAGCAAGTGGGAGTGATCTCAGAGCCACAAAGACAAGGCAGTTACCTGCAACATGCTGCTTCTACTCTGGTAGGAACAGCGTCCCCTTAAAGACATTCTGAAGACCAGAGGACGAGCTGTACCTTGATGACAACACAGCACATCCTGTATGTCCGACAGGTCTCTGAGAGAGCCCGTGCCTTCAAAGAGTCCCACCAGAATATGGAAGGGTTCTTTTTATCCAGGAATAGAGAATTAAATACTCTGTATAAGTATATTGAAAACATTAGCTCCCCGTACACTCTTAACAATGTGTTAGATCAGTTTATCGTCGCAGATAGGAAAGATGATATAACCATGCACATTTTCATTTAATGTCTTGACTGTTGTTTAACAGTTGATATTTTCTTAATAAAGGAAAACTTAGGGCTGTTTGCATTCTCTTGTTGTGGGTTGTAGGACTGTATTTTAGTAGGATCTGTGACACAGAGACTGGTGGAGACGATTAGAAGGAACACTTTTGGGGGGACATGATTTAAGTGTATTTCATTTATTTAATCAGCAATCAAATAGGAAAGAAAGAAGCAAATGAAATTCTCAGTGGCCACCCAGTTCTTCACAAAAGCAAAATTGGCCTTCTTTCATTCAGTGTAGTGTATCTGGAGGGAGACTCCCACCAGAAGGGGACGGAAGACTACCTTGAGCAGAAGGACTTTTCTTGCTGTATAATTAGACTCATGGAAAGGCCTATCAACGCTGAAGGGTCTACCTTCTTTTTTTTTTTTTTAAAGATTTTACTTATTTATTTGACACAGAGAGAGAGACATCACAAGTAGGCTGAGAGGCAGGCAGAGAGAGGGGAGGAAACGAGGAGCCTGATGCAGGGCTCGATCCCAGGACCCTGAGATCATGACCTGAGCCTGAGGCAGAGGCTTTAACCCACTGAGCCACCCAGGCGCCCCACTACCTTCTGATCTATAGGAAAATTCTTACTTAATATTGACCCATTGGATGCTTTTCCACTAAGAACACAAGGCAAAGCTGTTCACTCTCACCACTTCTATTTAGCATTGTAATGGAAGTTCTAACCAGTGTAATTAGACATGAAAAGAAAAATTTAAACATACACATTGTAAAGGAAGAAGCAAAACCCTTTATCTGATGGATAATATATTCTATTTATAGAAAATCATATGAAATTTAGAAAATAGTCTACGAATAATATACTTATGAATGAGTTTAGCAAGGTGGAGGATATAGAATTAGTATAGAAAAACCAATTTAATCCCTAAAATCCTGAAAACAAAATTAAAATAAAACAGGATCTTTCACAGCAGCATTCTTGTTAAAGATCCTTATTGAGGTGAATTGGTGGACAAAAACTTGCACATACTTAACATGTGTGATTTGATGAGTTTGGAATTACGCATATACTTCTTCTTCCATCACCACAATCAAGGTCATGGACATATTCAACATCTCTCAATTTCCTGATACCTCCCCATCTTTTTTTTTTCCCTGAAAATGTGTCATGATATCTACCTTCTTAATGCCTTCTGAAGTCCATAATGCTGTCTTCTTAACTCTGGGCAGTATGCAGTAGCAGATACCTAGAAATTTGTCACCTAGTACAGTGACACCCTTCTGTCCCTGGAAACCACTATTAAAACCTCCGCTTCTACGAGTAGGACTATGTTAGATACAGCAAATAAGCGAATCATGCAGTATTTGTCCTTCTGTGACTGGCTTATTTCCCTTAACATAATTTCATCCAGATTCATCCGTGCTGTCAAGAGTGCCAGGATTTCCTTATTTTTAAAAGCTGAATAATATTCCCTTTATGTGCATACCACACTTCCTTTATCCATTCATCGGTGATGGATGCTTGGATTGTTTCCATAACTTTGGCTCTTGTGAACAGTATTGCAGTAAACACAGGGGTGCAAACACCCTTTAGATTCTGAGTTTGATAGTTTGGGATATATACTTGGAATTGGGTTTGTTTGATTATATGCTAATTCTATTTTTAATTTTATTGTTGACTTTAGTTTTATTGTGGACAATTTTATTGTGGAGTGTTTTTTTTCCCACCATCAGTACACAATGGTTCCAATTTCTCCATAACCTTGCCAACATTTGTTTTCTTTTGTGTTTTCAGTAATAGCTATCCTAACCAGTGTGAAGCAATATCTCATTATGGGTGTGATCTGCATTTCCCTGGTAATTAATGATGTCAGCATCTTTTCATATACCTTTTGGCCATTTGTATGTCTTCTTTGGAGGGACGTCGGTTAAGTTCTTTGCCCATTTTTAAATCAGATTATTTTTTAGAGATTTTGCTCTGTTTTTGCTCTGATTTCTAATTTCATACCATTGTTTTTGTAAAATACATTTGGTATAATTTCAATCAATTAAATTTTTAAAACCTCTTTTGTGGAACATGTGATCGATCCTGGAGAATATTCCATGTAAGCTTGAGAAGAATCTGTTCTGCTGTTGGTGGTGGAATGTTCTGGAATGTCTGTTAAGAACACTTTGTCTACAATATTATGTAAGTCAGTTGTTTTATTATTGATTTTGTCTGTACATGATTTATCCACCGCTGAAAATGGTATGTCCTATTTTTATTATATTGGTGAATATATCTCCCCTCATTACTGTTAATATTAGTTTTACATATTTTGTTAGTGTGATGTTGGCTGCATGTACATTTATGTAATTATTATATCTTCCTCATGTATTGACCCTTTTATCTTTATATAATGTCATGCTTTGTCCTTTTGACAGTTTGATTTAATGTCTCTTTGTCTGATAGATATACGGCTATCTCTTCTCTCTTTTGTCTCCCATTTGCATGAGGTATCTTTTCCCATCACTTCACTTTAACCTTTGTGTGTCCTTAAATCTCAAGTATGTCTCTTAAAGGTATTACACCAAAGAAGATATTCTAATGGTTACTCTAATCATAGGAGAAGAGGCTCAACATCATTAGTCATTCATGAGATGCAAATTTAAATCATGAGTCACAACTAGACATTGACTAGAATGGCTTTAATGCAAGTGATCGATAATATCAAGTGTTGGTAAGAGTATAAGAAAGCTGGAAACCTCTTATATCGGTCGTGAGAATGTAAATTAGCAAAGCCATTTTGGAGGAGTCGAAATAATGAAACATGTTTTCAATATGACCCAGCATTTTATTCCAATATCTGCATCCAAAAAAATATGTATTTTTTCACAAAAAGACCAGCACCAGAGTGTTTTGATAAGCTTTATTTATAGAAATCAATAACTGGAAATACTCCACGTAGACATCAAGTGATCATCAAGTCGTTCTCCAAGCAGTTCCTCAAGTGATGGATTGGTAAATTGTGACCCAGCCATACAACGGAACATTATTCGGCAATAAGAGGGATGAACACCACCATCTGTTACAATGTAGATGAATCACAGAAACACAATGTTAAATAAGAGAGAGAAATTCTGTCCCTTGCATGACTCTATAGGATATATCTAGAAGAACACAATGACAGAGATAGAAAGCAGAGCAGTATATGTCTGGGACTTAGGATGGAACGGGGACTGCAAAAGGGCAGGCAGGAGCTTTGTGGGGTGATGGAAATGTCCCCCAACTGGGTTATTATGGCTGTACAAGTTTCACGTTTTCTAAAAGTCTTTGACCTGTAAACTTACAATGAGTGGATTTTATGGTATGTAGATTATACATTAATAATGCTATTTAAAAACAGAGAGAGAGGGGCACCTGGGTGGCTTAGGTGGTTATGTGAAGACTCTTGATTTTGGCTCAGGTCATGATCTCAAGGTCTGGGATCCAACCTGGGGGCTTTCTATTCAGCAGGGAGTCTGCTTGGGGTTCCCTCTCTCCCTCTGCTCCTCCTCCCCACCACCCATGTGCATGCACACACTCTTTCTAAAAAATAAATAAATAAAACACAGAGGGATATCAGAAACTCATGTAGGGAGACTTGAACGTTCCAAAGTCCAAAATCAATAGATTTATTATCTTCATTGTCAGCCATCCAATTCATGTCTCTATTTTTTACAACTCTGTTTTCATAAAACATGTTTCTATGATAAGGTCAGAGCTGTAATTTAAAAATTGTTGGGGCTATTTTTTCTATCTTTAAAGCAAAAATAAAAGCAATAAAAATGCTTTAAAATGTGAAAAAATGCATCAATTAAATAATTGACTGCAGAGATAAAAATGATTGTTTTGTCACTCACCAAACATTTTTAGTGGCTTCCAAAGGTTGTCAGTATAAACTTCCATGCTTCTTCTTTCCTTCTAAAATAAAGAAGTGAAACTACAAATAAGATTAACACAACCAGCATCAGTAATTTATGATACCCAACTCAGATTGGGCCGCCTAGGTGACATTTCCATAAGAAACACAGCCCAAATCATAGCGGGAGAGTGAATAACAAATGTATTTTTTACTCACACTAGACTTGCAGAACACAGGGTAACTCCCCCCACGCGTTGGCTCAGAATTCCAGATTGCTTCAATCAGACTCTCAGTACCACGTGTTTTCCACATTAGCCCAAATAGAGTTGGTGGAAGGTCAGTTGATAAGGATGAAATGCTTCCTTCTATAGGGAAAAGACGCATATAGCTTCTTTTTGCATTTCATTGGCTGAAACAATTTGTTTGGTCTTTCCTACCTTGTAAAGTTAGAAAAGTGCAATCTTCTCATAAGCTAGAATGGAAGAGAACCTCGTGTTGGTAAATAGTTCAGGAGGGCTCCCCTATGTAAAGCGGATTTACGACATCAGTCTCTATCTGTATAGTACTTTCCAGGCACTTTCCTGAAGCAGCTGTCTTCATGTCTAGGGATAAAACAAAAAGCAAACAAAATAAAACAAAACAAAATACCCCAAAATTAGTAGAGCAGTCACTCTGGGATTGTGAGCAGGATTTTCTGAGGATCGGGATCTTATTCTGTTCGCTGCTACTCCAGGGCTGGGTGGCCCTGGCGAAGTTAGCGGATCTCTCCCTAAGTAATTTCCCTAAAGCCAACTATCTGTGATGCATTTAGTATTGAGTTAGAAGGAAAATGTGGACATTCTCAGCATAGTGTGTCACATACTGTCAGCTCATCGAATCTGAATCATTCTCGCTGGACTTGTGTTTATCTAATCCAACCCCCCAAACAAAATCAACATGTACAGGGCTGAAGTTTGTGTAAGCTGTTACATTTTAATTTGCTATGCTTTATAAAATAAACTCCATTTTCAAGTAGTAACAAAATTTAATAGTATATTAAGTCAACTTCCAGTTATGAGTTGGTTTCCATCAGTTGAACAATCATCTTTCAAATGCTTGGTGGCATGACTCCATAAACAAATGTTAATGCTTCTAATGAAATGAAAGGAAGCCAAGAATCTGTCCTTAGAGTAGGATAGTGTCGCATCCTGTTATGATAATGCAGGTTTCTGAGTGCTTAATTTTGGAATCCATTCAGCAATTGTCCTTGAGTTTCCCCTACTTCTTTGTCATTAGTAGTTCCCCTGGCTTTTGCTTCAGTATCTAGAGTGTAAACAGCTTTCTCATTGCAACATATTAGTTGAATTTTCCTTTCTAGAAAAGTCAGCAAAAAGTGAAAACTTAAAAAACCCTACTACAAACCCCTCAGTCACTGTGTGTGGACTGAGCAGAGCCTCAGCAGCAGCAAGCCTGGCGCCCAGAATTCAGACTTGCCATGACCCAGGTGGTGTCAGGTTACAGAGGTAACAAGTCAGAATGGTCTACCCAGCCATGCGAGATCTTGCAGACCATTGGCCTAAATGGTCTATAGATATCTGGAGGAAAAATGAATGGATGCGTCAGAGATGATGAATATAAATAAACTCATAGTTTTGATATTGTTTTGGTGTGGCAGTTAATTTATGTCAGTATACCTAGAAAATCAAGACTTTGGACACTTTGGGGGAATTCCCAGGGTACTCGTTGTTAAGGAAAAAGAGCAGTCAGGAGAGGATGAAAGCTAGCATTTGGGATGTCTTCTTTCACGGCACAGAGAGAGCATGGTTCCCATAACTATCCATCTGGAGAAGAAAGGAAGAGAAAATGTCTCACCCGATTCTTTGGTTTTCTATATCTAGTAAGTCAAAATTCAATCCAAGGAACATTAAACCCCACCACTCCCAGGCCACACTGAAGAGGCAGATACCACATCTATAATGCAGTTAGGTGTGAATTTAGGTAGTTTTGTAGAAGCATTTATGGGTCTTCCTGACTGCACTGGTCACCAGAAGCAAAGGTTCTTCACTACCAGACCAATGAAAGCTCTGCAGGGTCCTCACCCAGAGAGAATCCAAAAAACTCATCAGTTCTCAGAGATGAAATTATTGTGTCTATATTTGAATCTTCTATGGAGCCAGTAGCTAAGTGCTTGACAGGCAGGTAGAGCTGAGTGAATCTAGGGATAAGCATGGAATGGGTTTCATATCTAAGTTACCTCTTCCAAAACATCATATATTTTGTATTGGGGGCAAAGTTTTGATCCAATAGAAAGAGGAGACATACTGGATCTGAACCAGTCTGAAGCAGGCCCAATATCTATGATTTTATCTATCATCTTGAGGTGATCACTATTACAGCAGTGTGTGTCTATTTAGCTGTGAAGAAATTTCAAATATAGCTCCTAAGTCTAAGAGTTATTCCTTTAACACATGTGACATAAATCTCACAACTTCACCTGCAACCTCAGCTGAGGAAACTGAGAAGATGGGGATGATCTCTTTAGTGGACAACATGGGTTAATTTTTTTTTTATTTCAATGATTTTTAGTTTTTGTGCCTCTATATTTTACAATTCATGTCCTTGTAGAATCTTCACACAAATTTAAATCTTTTTTTTTTAAGTTGTTTTTTATAGGGGCAGGAATAGTCAAACTAAGGAATTTAAATACTGCGGAAATTCTTTTGGGTAACCACCACCTAAAATATCCACTTAAATTATTGGTCATAGAGACTTAGGATAGGGTCCTGATCTTGAAGTTTTAGAACTTTTTCCCCTCTAAGCAAGCACCCGAGAGGTTCTCCAAAGCAGGCATCAGCCCTGCACTTTGAATGAGAGGAATCTGGAGTTAGTAGACCAGAACTCACTGACAGTCTTGCTGGCTCAAATACTGAAGGAAGTATCACACAGTATGTCCTATTGAAACAGTGCTAACAAATAATACTTCCGTTTCCAGCCCTGGGAACTAACTCACAACTTTTTTTAAAAGATTTTATTTCTTTATTAGAGAGAGAGAGAGAACATGAGTAGGGGAAGGGCCAGAGGGAGAGAGAGGACAAGCAGACTTCCCACAGAGCAGGGAGCCCTGTGTGAGGCTCAGTCCAGGACCCTGAGATGCAGGGTTTGAGCACAGCCTTACTGGCATTGCCACACTCACAGTTTCTACTAAACACTTAAAAGACTAAATACAGAGAATCATAGAAATAGAGCTTCATTTTCCCCGTGAATAATAATAATAAAAAAACCAACCACCACATCCTATTATTATTCACAAATGTGAGAATAATGGTGGCGATGGCTCTAATTTGTTCTTTTTATTAGTTGCGCAGAGACATCTATGCTTATATTATGAAGTGTTCTAATGGTTAATATGGGTGTTTAATATGATGTGACAAATGCATTAACCTTGAGGAAAAAATAATGACTATAGCAAATTGTATAATTTTCATCTTTATCATTAAAATGCTGTTTGGGGGAAATAATTGCCTAATAATTTCACCACAGGAGCAACGGAGTGATAACATGAGGATTACTAATGCCATGTTTAATATGGAACTCACACTACCTTTACTGCATGTTGGTCTCACATCCTTCACCATTCAGTTATTCTCCACGAGTAGGCATTGCTAATCACCCAGGACACTTAATGGGAGATGGGATAATGTCAGTTACATAAAGCAGCCTAAAAACTGGCTGATGAGTTCATTCCATTTTTTATCCAATCACGGAACAAACGCTGGAATCCACGTCAGCAAACTTTAAGAGAAAACTATGCATGCCCCGGGCTAGGATAGGAGAGCAATGGAATCAATGGTCTTTTAATCTCATGTGCCCTAGTCCTACTATTTAAGAACAGAAAATAATCATGTGTGGGTTTTAAACATATGAAGATTCTTTTGACATTTCTCCTACCAAGAGGAGTTTCCGTGACTTCTCTTTGCATGTGGAGGGACTTTCTAACTGCCTTGGAGAACATAACATAATAGACATGCCTCTGTGTGATATCCAAACTTAGATGAGGTCATGTAGCTTCTGCACTCTGTTGGGACTTGCTGTTAGAACCAGTCACCACAGTGTCAGGAAGGCCAGAGCACAGGGCGAGGCCACAGAGGTATCCCAGGCAATGGTTCCCGCTAAGGGCCCAGCTACCAGCCAGGAGAAAGACTTCACGATGACTTCAACTCTGCCACTTCGTCAACACAACCTCATGAGAAATTAAGTGAGAATGACCTCACCAAGCTGTCCGACTGCTCAACTACGTGAGATCATAGAAACGCATGGGAGGTTTTGTTTTATGCCACTCAATGTTGGGTGGATTGTCCCACAGCTATGGACAACTGGTGCAAGTGACTTTCACCTGCTTTAGTTACAGGAACAAAAGGTGAGTTATGGATGACTGGGTTGTGTGAATTTTACCCGAATACTTACTTTTGTATATGGATGATTGGTTTGTTGACTTATTGCTTGGGGAGACATATGACTTTGGCTCTCTAGGGACCACCAAGAAAAATAGCTAGCAGATATCTCTACTCAAGGGATGGAAGATGGAACTGCAGCATTTCTTAGAGATTATCCAGTCCAGCTCACTCAAATAGGTTAGACAGGATGGATTTCAGTAGAAGCTCTTCATAAAAATTCTTCTGACTTGGGTAATATTTTACCCATTCTTCATATATTTGTGATGGTTGGAAAAAATACAACCAATAAGTAAACATATTCACCAGCATATACATGCTTATTTCCATCATATACTGTGATCTGGATGGGTTCCCAAGTGCATCAAAATTTTGAGAGGAGCCTTAAAACTTGGGGACTACATCTTATGGAGAAAAAACAAGAACTCTTATTGAGAAGAGATTGTGATTGCTGCAAGAGATCTATGAAATGGCCAGGCTTTGCTTGAATTGAGGGTTATTCCTAGGAATGTAGTAGACTTTAATTTTCTTCTGATTGAACAGCTGCATTTAATGTAGAATTTGGACTTTTGGTCACTTTTGTATGCATAGCATAAACTGAGTCATATTCTGATTTTTGTTTGTTAGTTTCATTTTAAAATTCTCCATTTTCCAGAATGGCCCAGAAATATAGGTTGTTAATACAATGAAAAAAAAAAACCACAGAACTTTCCCTACTATCAAAGGAAAGTAAATTTGTGGGTGACAAACTTGTGCACAGAAATTACATATAGGCCATGAAGCTTCAGTGTTTTGTCCAAAACCTCTATGATGAATCTCAGACATTTGTCCTCATATTGCTTCTCTTTTGTTCTGAAAGCAACTAGTTTTCTAGAAATATGCTAGGATTTTCCAAGATCAATATCCCAGTAAAACTTAAAAAAAAAAAGATCAATTTAGGTCATCAGTATAGAAGAATGTAGCATCTTTGAGAGCACTCTAATCTCTGACTTCTTTAACCTGGAATCATAATTGGACCTTTCAAAAAGGACCAACATTGTAAACTTAATTATTGGGGATGATAGGAAAGAAGAAAATCAGTTGAATCTGAGAAAAACTGTATAAAGATTAAGTCTCTTGCAATGTGTGGAGAAACAGTAATCCAACAAAACTGAAATATATTGAGAATCCCAAATTCCACTCTCTAAACTCTTTAAACTGGGCCAGGGGATATACAAACCCTTTTAGGCTTAACTGTGGGGCCTATTTTAGGCAATGGGACAATGGGATGTTAGCAGATGTGACACACTCTCAGTCTGAAAGGGCCCTTGATGACTTGGAGCTGCTCCCCGTTTCATCTCTGTTATTCTCAGGAGAACCACATGCTTGGACTCGCTGGATGACCCCAAGGGACGATGAGAGCATCCCAGAGCAAACCCTCCCCCACCAAACCCAGCCTATATCATTCAACTCTTGGCTGACCACAGACTGATGAGTTACCCCAAGCTGAGATGAGAAGAAACACAAGCAGTAGTAGCTGGCAGTCAGTCAGCCAATGCAGAGCCGTGAAAATAAATGACCGTTGCTTCAAGCCACTGAGTTTAGAAGCAATATTGTTGGCATAGTTAACAGATAGGGTTGATTAATAAGTGAATGAATGGCTTAAGAGGTTCACCTACCACGACTGTTGGCTTTTTCCCTCACAATCTCAGAGTAAATGCCAAGCAAAATGCCAAGAAAACAGTGGAAAGTCCCTTGAGTGATAGGGACCCATTTTGCGTCAGTGTGTCTAGGCTGAAGGTGACTTTGAAATTGGGAAGGAACTGGCCAGGCACATCTGTGGGAAAAACTTATAAAAAACAAGTATGAGGGGGCCCCTGGGTGTCTCAGTCAGAGTCCTGGGATCGAGCCCTGTGTCGGGCTCTCTGCTCGCAGGGAGCCTGCTTCTCTGCCTCCTCCCTGCTTATGGGCTCTCTCTTCTCTCTCTCTCTCTTTCTCTAATAAATAAATAAAATATTTTTAAAAAAAGAGAGAGAGAGAAGTGTAAGAGATGTACTTCTTCCTTTCTCCCAGTGCTGGGCCGGGCAAGCCTGCGATTTGGACCTCGGGTGCAGAAGACTCAAGAGCAGTATCCGAGGAGCTGAGAAGCCTCGCATAAGTGATGAGCTGAGAGAAGGACAAGTCAGGTTGTTTGGACGGAGTTTCTTCCTCAAAACTTTCCTTCCAGTCTCCCTGGCTGATTCATTAAAATCTAAGTTGTGCCTCATTCTATTCTTGCTTCTCCTTATGCAGGGAGTTTGAATCCCTGACCAGAGTAATTTTCTGGTGCCTGGAGCTCTGTACCATAGCTTTCGAAGCACAGCAGCTTGCTGGTTCTCCTCACATACGTCACCTCCCAGAACACCTGAAGGGTAACGGGTCTCAGAGGCCAAAATAAATGCTGGGTTGTAGAGCACAGGCATTTCAAAGCAACAACACATAAGATTAAATTCCTATGAGCAACAAAAGTATTAGAATAAGTAACATGGATTTTAGCATGCCTTTAATAAACATACTAATAGGTATAACAGAATATAACACATCATGAATCAAAAATAAGAAAACAAAAATAAAGGTCCATGCATGACTCTTTAGTTTAATAAACATCTAACGGCAGGTGTAAAGTACATAATAGATGAGGTCAATGGCAATAGAGCTATTGTTGTCACACAAAAATACCTAGAATCCCAAAAGGTAAAAATCAATAAGGTTTACCATCCAGTCAAAGATTTCCAGACATATATAAGAGCAAGAAAATATTACTCATAATAAGGAGCAAAATCAATCCATCAAAATGGACCCAGAAACGACACAGATTTTATAAATAGCAGAAAAATACACTCAACGAGCTATAAGTTTACCACATACATTAAAAATAGTAAAATAAAAACAATTAATACATTTTAAAGAACTGAATTTCTACAGACAAAAAATATAGAGTGCAAGATAAAAATATACTGGATGAGATTAGTGGACATCTAAACAAAAGAGAAGAAAATACCTGTGAACTTGAAGGCATAGCAGTAGAAATTATCCAAAATATGAAACACAGATTAAAAATAATAATAGTAACAAGGTGATGGGTTTTAAGGAGGGCATGTGTTTTGATGAGCACTGGGGTTATACGTAACTAATGAATCATTGAACACTACATCAAAAACTAATGATGATATTATACAGTGCTAACTGAACACAAAATAATAATAATAATAATATTTAAATAAAAGATTGGAAAACCAGTGAAGTGTAGAACAACATCACCCAACCAAATTTACACATAATTTGAGCTCCTTAGGAGGACTGGGGGCAGAAAATTGTTTGAAGAAGTGACTGCTAAAATTTTTCCAAATTGGATGAAAACTATAAGCCTGCAAATTCAAGAAGTTCTGCAAGCATTAAGCAGCAAAAACACTACAAAAAAATACCAGGGCATATCTTAATCAAATTGCTCAAAATTGGTAATACAGGGAAATTCTTAGACTCAGTCAGAGACAAAAAGACACACTCCGTACAGAGCAACAGAAAACAAGGATTTTGCCAGATTTCTCCACTGAAACGGTAGCATGGTGCAGTCAGAAGACATTGCGGGAACGTGTTTACATGCTGGATGAAAGTCTCTGTCCACCTTGAACTCTACTCAGCAATCATCATTGTAAAGCCAGGATGACGTAAAGACTTTTTCAGACATACTGAGTAGAATGATTTTATTATCAGCAGACCCACACTGTTGGAAATATTAAAAGAACCCCTCCATGTAGAAAGAAAATTGCATTAGCGGAAACACGGATATACATAAAGGAATGAGAAGCTCTGGAAATGAAAACTACATGAGCAAACATTTAAGGTCATTTCTTATCATTTAAATCTATTTTAAAGATAATTGCTCAAATAAAATAATTGGTGTGAGGTTGATAACATATTAAAAATAAAACATATGAAAACATAGCTCAAAGATCAGAAGAAAAGGGATAGTTTTGTAAGGTCCTGTACTTATATGAAAAGTGATACACTATCACTTGGACATAGATGGTGATGAGTCAATGATGTATACAATCTATTTTATTTTTATTTAATTTTTTAAAGATTTTATTTATTTATTTGACAGAGAGAGACACAGCGAGAGAGGGGACAGAAGCAGGGGGATTGGGAGAGGGAGAAGCAGGCTCCCCGCTGAGCAAGGAGCCTGATGTGGGGCTCGATCCCAGGACCCTGGGATCATGATCTGAGCTGAAGGCAGACACCCAATGATTCTGCCACCCAGGCTCTTCTATACAATCGATTTTAAAGAAGCTACTAAAACACTCAGCAGTATATTATATCTGTTAGGCCAAAAAGACGTAAAATGTAATTGTAAAAAATATATACATGTATATATATATACATATATATATATATATGAAATTTACTAAAGGACCATAGAACAGATGGGGTGCATAAAAGATAGGTAGAATATAATAAAATAAGATACATATAGCTAACCATACCAGTAATTACTACTAAATGTAAATAGGTACATTTTCCAGTTCAAACACACAGTTTGCAAAAATTAAGACCCAAGTCTCTTTTGCCTAAAACGAACCCATTTCAGTATAAAGACAAAAATAAGTTAAAAGCAACAAAATTTATCAATAAGCAATTCCTTCTAATTGCTGAGTGCTATTCCACGGCACCGTGTACTCACAGTGTGCTCAACCGTTCACTCATTGGAAGACTTCTGAATTGTCTCCAGTTTGGGACTATTGTAAGCAAAGCTTCTATGAATGTTTGTGCACAGCTCTGTGCAGAAGCACGGGTTTTCACGGATACACACAACAACGCGGATGAATTTGTGAGGATCGTGCTGTGTGAAAAAAGGTCCCCAGAATTTACAGTCTCCGAGTCTTATCTATATGAAGTTATTGAAAGGACCGAATCCCAGAAACGGAGAACACAGTCCGAGGTGAAGGATGGGATGGAGGTGGGGAAAGGAGGTCGGCGAGGCTCAAAGAAACAGCGCAAGAGATGTTTGTGATAAAATGACATAGTAAGTTTTAAGTTACTTTTTCTACATTCAAAGATTCAGGAAAAAACTCCAATACTTTACTTTTTTTTTAAATTATGTATTTATTTGAGAGCGAGAGAGAAGGGGGG
The DNA here is from genome assembly GCA_002007465.1 of Ailurus styani. Lineage (NCBI taxonomy): Eukaryota > Metazoa > Chordata > Mammalia > Carnivora > Ailuridae > Ailurus > Ailurus styani. Next base: position 331,342 of record LNAC01000905.1, read on the forward strand.
GCCGGAGGGGGAGGGGGGCCGGCTCCCCGCGGAGCACGCTGGGCTCAGTCCCCGGTCCTGAGATCCCGACCCGAGCGGGAGGGGGGGAGGCAAGCCGTCCACCCGCTGAGCCACCCAACACCGGGATTCCAGTAGTCACAGATCTTGTTACGTATGCTTGAGTAAAATAACACAAAACGGTCTAGTGGATGAAGACAAATTTAGAAACTCCATTTGACATTTTTTTCTTCGCCAAAGTGAGATGTATCTTCATGTGTCATTCAGTTTTTGAAACGTACAGAAAAAAACTATCATTCAATCCATACTGCTACTGTTTTGTCTTTTCGTACAGTTATATAACAATTTAATAGTTTTCAATTTCTTAACTGAAAATACGCCGAGTTTTACCTAGGGCATCACAGACCACTGTAATTTCCGTCTTTCAAGCCAATTTCTTACTCCTTTTATCTACTAGCACTGGTTGTAGGAAGAAGCTAAATTCCATATTCTCACAATTTCTCCACTTTTTCTTTCTCATCTATTTTATTATGCATGCTTTCTAACGTGCATGCATTGCCTATCTTCATCTTAACAAACATGGCTTGTTTTTCCAGAAAGAGACTGAGACTAAACCTCCTCTAGAGATTTGTCCATTGATCTCAGTCAATAATGATCTCTCTGCATCATTCACGCAGCCTATGCTGTGTAGCTCAGTATTCTGCTTATCCGTGTACTTGCCTAGAAGTGTCCTGCATATATTAAGAAATGTCCTGCATATAAAAATGCACCTGTTAAATAAAAAGCTAAAAACCTAGTAAAGTCAAAGTGTAAGAAATTTGTAAAAAAATATTTTATAAATATAAATATATATAGCTATATGTGTGTGTGTATGTGTGTGTGTGTGTGTGTGTATATATATATATATATATATATATATGGCTTCTTTTCTGTGAAATCCATGGCCTAAAAAATATATTTAGGCTCAGCGGGTTTGAAATAGAAACATTTCAAAGGATGACAACTTTGAACTAAAGTTTCTGTATATAAAAGTATTGAATTTCCAGAGTTTTTTATTCTAGTGAGAAACCGAATGTACAAAAAAAGATCAAACATGCCTTTTTATCTGAGTTAAAAAGCAAACAATAGGAAAATTGTGACTCTGAGTTTAAACTTTTAATAATGAGAAACAGTATGCTCTGTAATAAGAGCTGAGAATTAATATGTTCCTAACCTTAATAAGTCAAAGCTGTTTTCAAAACTTAGTTTTGATGTTGACATTTCAAAACCATCCTACTTATCAGAAGTAAACATTTATTTTTTATGAAGCAAAGCTATATTAAATCAGAATGAATCAGCATCTCTTATAGTAAATATCATCTTTAGATGCATTAAAACTAGAAGAGCAAAAATTATTTGCTGCTTTTCAAGCAACTGAATTTAACACTATAAGTTGGATCCAAACTTCTAAGATTAGCAGAATAACAGAGGTTTATTTAATAAACATTATATTATGAAAATATTTCCAGGAATTCTTAGTCTAGAATAATAAAATTGACTTGATAACTTAGGTAAATACCTCTGACATTTTTGCCTTCAAATCTCTCTACAGTATAAGACTGGTTACTCTGATTCTTTGAGGACCTAGAGATACAAATAGAAGAGCCCATTTCTCTGATGTTTCTGCTGTAATTCATTAGTATTTGTTATTTACTGGAAATACCATTTTTCCACAGTCTTCAGAGAGGTCCTCATGCTAATTCTCCAGCGCATCACAGAACTCTGGGGCACAGGTCCCCGGATTAAGAAGTCTAGTTGTCAAAGGTTTGGACTAAATATGAGACTCCTGGCCCAGGTGTGGGCTTGCTGCAGGCATTTGGAGTTTGAGAGCCGCTGTGTGGTTGGGGACAGAGGGTACCTGTTTGCAGTACTTAGGTGGTCAACACTGACAGGTGTTCAAAGGGCTCGGAAGACTATAACATGATCCTATGACAGCAAATGCAGTAAGTACATGGAAAACATGTGAGTATTTCTTACCAGAGTCCCAGTGCTCTGTTTTAGTAAATTATCTAAAACATAATTAAACATTAAACATTAAACATTAAAACATTATCTAGAATGATCTAAAAGAGCCAAACTCTATCTCTCCCCTTGGGAATTACAGTCAGAAACTCTCTTCACAGGCAGTAAGTGTGAGTATTGCATTTGCTGCTAACTTCTTAAAGACCTAGAGATTAACATATATGGGCTCTAGAAGAGTGTGATAGAAGGGAAGCCATATTTAAACTGCATGTAAGAGTGAAAGGCCATCTATGCACATAGTTATGTAATCACTCCATGGGTTTTTACATCCCTAGAAAAAGTAGTCTTAGAGTGACCAGACATGGTTACACTGGGATTGTAAACCGTAAATTGGGAAGGTACCCAATTTTGATTTATCCCTAAAGTTTTACTTTCTTCAAATGGCAATAGCGTAACATTTTCTAAAATGCATTTTTTGTAGGAAAACATTTTTACTAAATACATCCTATTGCATGAGTTTCACTTCTTGGTAGCTAGAAATGAGGCTAAATAGTTTTATTAATTCTAGGCTCAGAAATTTGATAATAAAAAATCCCCTAAACTTGATGAAATTCCACCAAAATTCTATTGGGATTTAGAAACAAAGTCACAAAGAATTGAAGAAAGTCTCTGAGGAGAAAAAGCAAAGAGGAGACGGTCCTGAGCAGAAGCTAGCAATGCAGAGCTGGTGGTCTGAAGGGCATTGCGGGAATGCTTGCAACCTGGAATCATGGCTAACTCCCCCATGCGGAAGGGTCATGATCCTGAACTTGGTAAATGAGGCGGGGAAGGAAAATGGAGATTCTTAGTCAGTCTTGGGAAATCTTAAAAAATAAATAATAAGTAGAATAATGTGCTCAGAAAAAAGAAAACCCTTTTATATAAGAATGTCACAAGGCCATTCGACACGGTGCATAACCTAAACTGCAAGATTTATTCCTATCCTAAGAAATCAAATTCTGTCTGCAAGAAAATGCCCTCAATAGGAGGAAATTCAAGATACATTGTTTCCGTCTGTCTCTGTCTCTCTCTGACTCTTTCCTTCTCTTTCCCTCCCTCTCACTCACACATACATACACACACACAGTTAGAAAATAAGGACAAAAGTCACCATGAGCCAGGATCACTGGAAATCATGCGGAGAAGATTTAAACCCCCGCATCAGAATTTTCAGATGTAGATGCAGAAGGTCAAATAATATGTCTATAAATAAAGGGGGAACTTAAACATGAATTATTATTATATTAATATTAATATTATATCAATTATATAATATTGATAATTATATAATAATTATTGAAAAAGAATTTATTAAATTAATATTAGAATTTTTTAAAATATTAGAATAAAGACAAAAAGAAAGCTGAATAGAAAGGGTTATTGTTTATAAAGAATGAATGAAGAAAATAGATGAGAAGACATTTAAAATACAAATGAATCTAAAATACAAAGTATTAGGGTATACACAGTATAAAACAAAACAAAATAATTTCTAATATATATTGATTCCATATATAAATGATAATTTCTTTTATTGCACATACATACTTTTCATCGATCTGAAATATTATAAAAATTGAGAAGGATCAAAATCTTATGGTAAAAATGTGAAACATTTAAAAAATTATTTTAAGAAATATAAGATGATACCCTTATGACTTCTGAATATGAGACAGAAATATCCCCAATTAAAAATGGAAATATTGCTCATTAAATTGTAATACATGTATTAGAGAAAAAATGGAAAGAAAATGAAGTTAAATGAAAAATGGAGAAAAAATGAGGTTAAAACACAAAGAAAACATGAAGAACTAATGTGAAGAATATCTTTTTTATTTTTTTTTTAATTTCACAAGAGTTTTGCATATAGGCTCATGAGAGATATTGGCGCATTTTTTTTCTTTTTTATTCTTGTCATGTTTTTGTCTAGACTTCCTAGTAGGGCCTCATAGAATGAGGCCTCATAAAATGAATTAAGATGTCTTCCCTCTGTTTCTGTCCTCTGTCAGAGATTGTAAAGAATTGGTATAATTTGTTCCTTAAATGTTTGATAGGATTTCAAACAAATCAGGGAACACATCTGGGCCTGATGTTTTCTGTTTTAGAAAATCATTAATAATTCATCCAATTTCTTTAATAGATATAGGCTGGCTTGTGCAAGTTTTGTGGCCATTGTTGGTTTGTTTCTACTTGTATTTAGTGGTTCTTGTGGAGATAGCTTGTCATCCAGGTAGTTTGAAATACTGTCCATGGGTTTTTCTACTTGCTACCTAGCTTTTACTTCTGATTTTCTGTGGAGAGTCAAGATTAGAAAATCACCACCTTCTTGCTACTCTCTTAGATTCTTCCTCTCAATCATCATTTAACTGACCGGGTAGCATTTAACCTTATGAGTAAAACATTTAATTGATAACACATTTCTTTTTTTTAAGATTTTATTTATTTATTTGACAGAGAGAGATACAGCGAGAGAGGGAACACAAGCAGGGAAGTGGGAGAGGGAGAGGGGGAAGCAGGCTTTCCCTCAGAGCAGGGAGCCCGATGCGGGGCTCGATCCCAGGACCCCGGAATCACGACCTGAGCCTAAAGCAGACGCTTCATGACTGAGCCACCCAGGCGCCCCTGATAACACATTTCTAGAAACATTAGATTTCTCGCTAGAATGTAAAGTTAAGAAGAACAATATCTTTTTTTTCCCACTACCTTTCCAGCTAAGAATAGAATAGCACCTGACATATATTTTAGATACATACATACATAGATACATGAGAGACTGTGGACTCTGAGAAACAAGCTGAGGGTTATGGAGGGGAGGGGGGAGGGAGGATGGGGGAGCCTGGTGGTGGGTATTAAGGAGGGCACGTATTGCACGGAGCACTGGGTGTGGTGCATAAACAATGAATCTTGGATCACTGAAAAAATAAAAATAAATAAACAAATAAAATACACACATACACACATACATACATAAATTCTTAATGTCATTAATGCATATGGTGATAAAATAATTTTTCAGTTACAACTTAATCTTTTCCTGATGTTAAATTCACAGCAGTAGAATTTCATCATAGGGAATGTAAAAATTTAAGACGTTTGTAAAGAATTAGTAAGTTGTGGGGTACCTGGGTGGCTCAGTCGGTTATGCATCTGCCCTGGGCTCGTGTTTTCTCTCTCCCTTGCCTGCTGCTCCCCTTGCTTGTGCTCTCCCTCTCTCTGTCAAATAGATCTATAAAATCTAAAAAAAAAAAAAAAAAGAATTACTAAGTTGCTTTGTGCTAATAACCAGAGAAATGAACTGAAAGAGAAAGAAGTTAACATATGTAAAACGCTATAAAGAAATCAATCAGATTGGATCAGTTGATATTTTGTACCTGGCAGATTTGGATGTGGTCATATTGAGCCTTAAAATCAAAGCACATGCTTGTACTGGGGATAGAAGGAAAAATCAGGGGCACCATAAGGAGGCGGAGAGAGTAATAATAATGGTATGTATTTTATACTTATCTAATAATATGTTGTGCACTAACAATAGTAATAATAATAATAGTAAGTGAGTTCAGTATCCTTGACTCCAGTAGCCTACACTGCATTAGGTTGAAAAAAGCCTTGACTGAATTCAAAGAGGACCTCCAGCATCTTTCTTTTTATCTAAGTGATGAGACAGAAAATACTCACCTAACAATGAGGTTATTAATAACCATTTTTTATCTGCTCAGTACCAGATTCCCTGCTCAAAGTGTACTTTTATTGGTACTGTAATGACATAAAATACAATTTCTTCTTCTTCACCGTTAGGGGCATTTGAATGAAATTAACAGAGCTGCTTCAGCTTTCTTTTGATTTGAGTCAGTATGGTCTACCTTTCTCATTCCTTTCCTGTTTTTGGTCAACTCAGTCATATTTATTAACTAACCATCCTTACATTTTATACATAATGATACTTGGTTTTCTTCTCAAGGAGATATGCCTTTGCACATCATGTTAATAACGAAAAGCCAAGTAAGATATTCAAAAAGGTAAAAAAAATTGTTATAAGATCTCCATATTCATCTCTATACTCTATTGTAACATCATCATTACACGGAAGTTTGGAGAACACAGGCTCAGGAGGTGCTGTTCCCAAAACTGCTTAGCATGATACGCCTCTGCAGTCCCTTTTCTTATACTCTCATGCCTGGCACTAAGTTGGGGAAATTCTCTGTCATTGCTGCTTAAAATAGTTCTTGTGTTCTTTCCTCTTTCTTCTTCTTTTGGTGATCCTTTTACACCTATGTCTAAATTTTGCAACTGTCCCAGCCTTACACATTCTGTTCCACCATTTTGATTTCCTCTTTGCATGTCCGTTTAGAAATTTCTATTGATATGAGTCTCAGCTGACTGATTCTTCCCACAGCCAATCAAAGGCATTCTTCATTTCTATCATCATTTCTAAAATTTATTTATCTTTTTAATTTCTTGCACTTCCTTTTGACTCTTTCTTAGAGTTTCTATGTTTGTCCTTGTATTGCCATCTCTTTTTGCATATTGTCTGCTCTTTTCCTTACGTCCTTGGCATATTAACTACAGGTGTTTTAAGTTCTAGGCTGATAATTCCAATAAATCTGTCATATGTGAGTCTGCTTCTGATGCTTGCTTTGTCTCTTTAACTCTGTTTTCTTTTAGTGTACTTTGTAATTTGTACTGAAAGCCAGACATGATGTACTGGGTAAAGGAACTGAGTAAACATACTTTAGCATGAGATTTTATGTTTTATGGCAGGAGCTGCACTGTGCTTACTGTTTGCTGTAGCTGCTGGTGTCAGATGCTAATACTTCCTGTGGTGTCCTTGTTTTGTCTCCCAGTTGTCTTTGGGTTTCCTCAGAGACTTCTTTTAAATAAGACCCAAGGTATGGAATTATATCAGCCGTACTCCTCCTGTGTCATGTCCAGGCTCTGGGCTTCTGTTTCCATGAGGTGTGGAGATCTCTTTCAGTCTGTCTGTCTTCCCAGTTTGCCCTCTGACCTCAGTGACCTGAGGGAATCTAAGAGGAGCTGTTGACTTTTATTTTGTTCAGCTTTCTTAGTGTGAGGATGGGGAAGACAACTTCACAGCTCCTTCCATGCTGAGCTTAGAGCTGAGAGTTCAAGAATCATTTCATGCGTCTTACTGAATAAGTTGAGGAGCCTGTTGAAACTAAGAACAGTGAGTCATGTAGGCTTTAGGAGCTCAGCCCTCTTTGGAGTCAAGAGTTTTAGAGAGAGAAAAACAACATGTCTGTTCCTCTGATCCTCTTACCATGAGTAAGGTCCATGGAGATTAACTGACTAGTTCAAATAAGTCAACATGTTTTCTGTGGCAGCATTAGGAGGTAACTTCAGTTAACCAAACCTTTGCTCATGACTTTTCAACCAAAATGGCACTTTCAGCACAAGCTTAAGAAAGGGCTTTTTGCCTCCGTAAAAGAGGCGCAGCAATAGCAATGATGTGGCCGGAAAGACAAGGGTAAAAAACATGAGAAGTAACTCTAGAATATGAAAGTGAGTAATCCTGAAATCTAATTACCTTGAGTATGGTTTGGGGAATTAGTTTTCTTTTTATTGTCTCAAGCCTGATAAGTAGGTCTTTGAATTTTACTCTATCTCAGTTCCTAAGTAACATGAGGTAATTAGATCTCAGGCTAAAAATCGCTAGTGAATAGATATAATCAACAGAGCCAAATCCCTTGAGAACACATGGCTTTGGCTACAATTTGACACATACAGCAATGTTACATTCACAACTGTAGTTGTATTAATTAAAAATAAATAAACCAGTAGTGTTCTATCAGGTGCCAACCAATAGATTTCCATAGCATCAATTTTTATTAGTATGCAAATATTCAAGCATTTAAAATCATGATCAGATTGGCCAACAAAACCAGAAAGTATTGACTAATGCTCCCTAATGTGGATAACAAACACATCAATTAGTCAGATCATAAACAATTTTAAATTCATCTGATAGCCAAGAAAACTCAGGTTGAGCTCTTCAATTGTAACAGAAACAGTCAATTTTTTCCTAACACTTTTAGATTTGTTTTTTGTAGCAGTGTTTTGTTCTTATGGGTATTCTATAGCCTAACTTACACTTTTCTATTATAATCTGCTTAATGCATTTACCAATTAATATATTTACTTATAATCATTTAATGCACTTACCTATTACGGTCTTAATTCTTTGGAATTAAGGAGAAATTTGCCTGACTTGACTTCATATCAATTAGTTGTTAGTTATTATGATTAGTGAGAAAAAGTCATCTATTCTGTCATTAGTCTTTATATAAACATATCGCTGGCTCAGTCTGAACAAGAAAAAGGGGACTTAATATTTGCATTATCTCATTTAATTTAATTATCACAAGCATGCAAAAAACTTACTATTCTTAAGGCCCCAGTGAAGCAATTCTGATGCAAATAAATTGCTCAATAGACAACATTTCCCAACATAGTCTATGAAAATATGAGTGTCATCTGATGGCAATCTGTTTACTTCATGTGAAAACAATGTCCGGATGTGGAACTCCCCATCATTATGCTGGTTATACCTATTGTAATCTACCATTGAGTCTTTTTTTTTCTTTTTAAGATTTTACTTATTTATTTATTTGACACAGAGAGAGATATCACAAGCAGGCAGAGAGGCAGGCAGAGAGAGAGGAGGAAGCAGGCTCCCCGCTGAGCAGGGAGCCTGATGTGGGGCTCGATCCCAGGACCCTGAGATCATGACCTGAGCCGAAAGCAGAGGCTTTAACCCACTGAGCCACCCTGGGCCCTATCTACCATTGAGTCTGGATGCTAGTATGTGTGGCAGACTCAGAAGGTGCAGGTATGAAATCCCATTTTTGGAATGCCTTGGGGAACTAATATCTGAAGAATATACTTGAAAAAATGTTCTTATGGAGAAAAGAATACAGGGCTTCCAAATAAGCTTTGAATTAAAATCTAATGTCTAATTTGCTCTATTGGAAATTATTTAACCTCTGCATATATTACTGTCTTCATCTGAACAATGGGTACAATGCCATTTTTACCGAGTTGTAGTAAGAAGTGATTATGAGAAAACAGAGAAACAACAGATTACTGTGCCATTTTAATCCATCAGCAAGCTGATGACCACCTTCCAGCTTCATCCATGCTCTAGCATCACCCGCCATTTAGTGACAGATTATGAGTCAAACTCAAATTCCTCTAACTCCAACACTGACACTTTGTTTCCAGTTTTGCATATGAGTTTTTAGACAAAATGAAAAAAGTAAAGGAAAGAAGTAAACATTTATAGTGATAAAATTCATATACACTGTGTGTGTGTATATATATATATATACACACACACACAGTATAATCTCTGTAAGATGACTAACTGTGGCAAAAGTTCTTTATTAGTTAGGAAATGTAGAGAGGAAAATGTATTTTTCTTCCAATCTTCCCAGTTTTCAACTGGGTCCCCATAACACAATGGGTTAAAGAGACAATCATACAAATTTATTCAGTGTAAGTCTTACATTACGCGGGAAGGAAATGAGGGCCCGGAGCAGTATTAACGCTGAGTGACTCTACGCCGGGCTGATGACGAGTGCCGCTGGGGGAAGCTGTGATGGACAGCGGTGAGCCACTGTAGTAAATGGGGGACTCGGCCAAGACCGTCCCGTCGGACTCCTCTCTGCACCCCTTCTTCTACGGGGTGAAGACGCTGCCTCTCCAGGTACAGGGGCCGCCTCTCCTAAGACAATTTTATGATCTGCTTCATGAGAAGATCCAGCACATATTCCTCAAACTCCTAAATATCCAGTATGAAAGCTCCAAATTTGGGGGTAGTATGTTCTGAACCCTATCAAAAATAAGCCTAGTACAGGATTATTTACAAACAGGTGTTACTTTTAAATTAATTGTCGATGGTACTGAAACTAAGGCTGAAATGCCATGTTTATTTTAGCCCAGAGAGTCATCATTATTAAGCCCATTCTTACAATATTTGACATCTAATTAGGGCAATTCAGTTCACATTTTACATTTGTTGTAATTATTGATATACCTGGCTTTAAATCATCCAGTTACTATTTGCTTTTCTTTTCTTTTTATCTCCTATTCTACATTTCTTTTTCTTTCCTCATTTTGGATTAATTATTATATTTAATTTTATTCTATTATCTTTTTAATTATATATTTTATTTGTTTATAATCCTTAGGGGTCACTCAAGGCTAAAATATACATGCTTCATTCATCAAAATCTAATGTAAAGTCATATTTACCTCTTCCCGAGACATTTAAAGATCTTGAAACTTTTGAACCCTAGAAAAGTATGCATTTTACATTCTATTTAGAATGAATTGACTAATTTTTCAAGGACAAACTGCAGCTTTACAATACCTAACATCCCTTAGCAACATTTTTCTAGATATATCTTCTGGCAATGGAAACAAAAGCAAAAATAAACTATTGGGGCTACATAGAAATTAAAAAAAAATCTTTTGCACAGTGAAGGAAGCCATCAATAAAACAAAAAGGCAAACTCCTAAATAGGAGAAGATATTTGCTTATGATATATTCTATAAGGGGTTAATATCCAAAATATATAAAGACCTTATGCAACCCAACACAAAACACACCAAATAATCTGATTGAAAAATGGGCCAAGGGCCTGAGCAGACATTTTTTTAAAGAAGACCTACAAATGACCAATAAACATTTGAAAAGATGCTCAGTGTCACTGTTGAAATGCAAATCAAACCTCAATGAGAGATCACCCTGTAACTGTCAGCATGGTTAAAATAAAAAAGACAAGAAATAACAAGTACTAGTGAGAGTGTGGAGACAAAGGAAACGTGGTGCACTGTTGGTGGAATGTAATCTGGTGCAGCCACTATGGAAAATAGTATGGAGTTTCCTCAAAAAATTAGAAATACCATACGATCCAGTAATTCCACTAGTGGGTACTTCCCCAAAGAAAATGAAAACACTAATTCACAAAGATATATGAACCTTAGGTTTATTGCAATATTATTTATAATAGTGAAAATATGGAAGCAACCTAAATGTCCATCCACAGATGAATGGAGAAGATATGGTGTGTGTGTGTGTGTGTGTGTGTGTGTGTGTGTGTGTGTGTGTGTGTGTGATGGAATATTACTCAGCCATTAAAAAGAATGAAATTTTGCCATTTGCAGCAACATGGATTGAACTAGGGTATTATGCTAGGTGAAATCTGTCAGACAGAGAAAGATAAATGCCATATGATTTCACTCATATGTAGAATCTAAAAAATCAAAACAAGCAAACAAATGAACAAACAGAAAGCAGAAACAGACCCATACATACAGAAAACAAACTGGTGGCTACCAGAGCAGGGCGGTGGGAAAAATGAGTGAAGGGGAGTAGGAGGTACAGGCTTCCATTATGGAATGAATGAGTCATGGGGATAAAAGGTACAACAAAGAGGGTAGTCAATGTATTGTAGTAGTGTTGTATGCTGGCGGGAGGTAGAAACACCTGTTGTGAGCGAAGCGTACTGGTAGACTTACTGAATCACCAGGTTGCATATCTGAAACTAATGTAACATTGTGCATCAACTACACTTCAATATCTGATATATTAGTAGATCCGATACTAATATAACATTGTATGTGGACTGTATATTTCAAGAGTAAAATTTTTAAAAATGCCACAATCTTCCTGGTGCCAAGTGTGAAAACTACCTGTAATGATGCCCATTCTCCAGTTGACATCAGAAGGGGGTTTTCCGACTTGGTAATGTTCCATGTATCTTCACGGGCATTCTATTTGAAAATAAGGTTCTCCTACTTGTCATGTGTGGTATGCTTATCATTGTCTCTTTACAAGACCACGATACCACCGCCCTCCTTATTCCTTCAAAAGTCTATCCCAATGGCTTCCAAATACAGAAACGTGCTGGTAAAAAATGCTCCTCTACTGTTTGCTTCCGCATTTCCCCCAAAGTGCACACCCAGCCTAGCCGGTAGAGAGTTGAGAGCCCAGGGCAAACATTCCATTTGTAGACTCTCTTCTCTAGCCTGATCGTGATGTTTCAACCACTGAGGAGGCATCTGGCCCTTGCTTTCACATTGCTTCCAATGTGTTATTAGTACATCCCCTTAAAAGGACTCTGTTTAGGAGTACGTGCTCATGCAAAGCACTTTCTTTGAGATTCCTCCCCGCCACAGATCGAGACCTAATAATACACTGTACAAATACAGAATGACCTGTTCAATATATTAATAAGTTTGCCCTCATCCTCGCCTTTGCTCAAATCCACATTTTATTGCAATAAAGGAACAATGAGTTGATGTTAGAGAAGAAATCAGAGCACCAGCCTCTGGCTAACACAGACTGGGTCAGATGTTGTGGGAATTTTTTCTCCCTCTGCGATTCCTGTTTTCAGAAAAAGAAAACCCAGTTGTTAATCCCCTGAAAATGCCAAATGTGGAAGACAGAGAGCCCCTCCTGACTCCTGCCTCAGCAAGGGAGGTGGGCGGGGGCAACTGCGGACCTCTGCACCCCACCTGATACCGTGTCTTCCTTTTCACACCAGGGACAGAGTCTCAGCGGCTGCTCTGGACAGCTGCCCAGGATCAGTCACTTCCAAAACGCTCAAGAGCAGCCAAAGATCCCAGGGGTTTTGAGATGGGAGTTTGAGCACCTCTTTTTGTCTGACTTTTTTTATTTTAATATTTTTTTAAAATTTATTTATTTGACACAGAGAGAGAGAGAGAGATCACAAGTAGGCAGAGAGGCAGGCAGAGAGAGAGGAGGAAGCAGACTCCCCGCTGAGCAGAGAGCCCGATGCGGGCCTCGATCCCAGGACCCTGAGATCATGACCTGAGCCGAAGGCAGAGGTTTTAACCCACTGAGCCACCCAGGAGCCCATATTTTCATTATTTTTCAAGCTTAGTTCTTTAAAAGGGTTTTTTTTTTTCCTCCAAGACAGTAGTGTACGAAGGAACACAGTAGGATTTTAGGAAATGCTTGATGAATGAATACATAAAATACATGTACTGGTTGTTCATAGACCATTTTATCCTAGTTTCTATTACCTCTGTAATGATGCTTATAGAATTCAAATTACACTTTGAGTAGCTACATGGTCTCATTTTACATTAAAGTATTTGTTGTTCCATTATACACAGGTTTTAGGCCCGATTTCGGAAATTATTTAAGAAATAATGTTTTTAATCCTAACATAGAGAAATTTACCCATTGCAGTTTTATTTTTTTATTCTGTTATTTAGATAGCATTTCCCGATTCCTCGGTGTGCATTTACCCCAATCTGGCATAACCCACAGCTCTGACCACCCCTCAGAGCAAAAGGCTAAGTTACCAGTGCCAGGCAGAGGGTTTGACCCTGTGAAAGCTCGCAGGGGTCCGTCTCCCACGGAATCCTTCAGGGGACGCAGAGCCTGGCGGCGCTCAGGATTTGGTCTCCAGGGACCCAGAGCCCCAGCCAGTGCAGGGCGCCCTGCTGGGGGGCCTCACGCTGTGAGCCCATCACCGGTGGGCTCTGTCTTCTCAGCTCCAACCCTCCCTCTGCTACACAGCGGTGTGTTTTGCACAGATGGTGTGCCTGACCCTGCAGAAAAGAAGCGGATCTGTCCAAGCTGGTTGCCTTCACATGCGTTTGACGTTGTGCCGTGTGTTTGCATGTCTCCTCAGGGACTGTGATTTTCCACCTTTGCCTGGCTTTCCCATATGTTTTCTGTTTTGTTTGTTTTGTTTTCTGGTAACATGACTCTCCCTTTGCATCGTGAAAGACACAGTTGTTTCTGTGCCTTCTCTCATCTGTGCCCCAAAAGGCTATACAAAAGCCATCATGGACGTGAGAAGTGTTCAGTAAGAGACTAGAGCTGCAGGTCACGGAAGGAACCAAAATTGGTTGGGGCTATTACTTGTATTTGATTATATTGTCTAAAAACTTGATATTAAAAAACAAGCAAAGGATTGATAGGGTTTTAAATTGGGGCTTACAAGCAATTTGTTAAAAATCACTGAAAGAGACCGATAAACCTGATTTTGAAACCAGAGTTGGCCTCTGGACTCCTTTCCCTCGTAAGCCTCTCCTTTGGGAGAGAGGATAAAACACTGCAACGTTTCTGTCGTCTTCTCTATACAGGGCCCACGTGAATATGTCGAACAGAACGAATTTAAGCATCTGAATTCTAAGCTATTCTTTCTTCTTATTCATTAAGTCATCAAACATTCTCTGAAAACAAATATTCCAGTCATGAGCTAGGGGCTTGGAGGAATAGAAATCAGTTAGGAGAAATTTCTTTATTTTTTAAATTTTTTTTAAAGATTTTATTTATTTATTTCACAGAGGGAGAGAGATCACAAGGAGGCAGAGAGGCAGGCAGAGAGAGAGGGGGAAGCAGGCTCCCTGCTGAGCAGAGAGCCCGATGCGGGCCTCGATCCCAGGACACTGAGATCATGACCTGAGCCGAAAGCAGAGGCTTTAACCCACTGAGCCACCCAGGAGCCCAATTAAGAGAAATTTCTTATTCTTAAGGAACACATAGCTTACTAAAGAGGGTGGCTTTATGATCAGATAATTATAAACAAAATCTGATACCAAAAAATCTTGATATAAAGAAAACAAGTCTACTGAGAGAGGCTTCTCCTCTGGAGATGTGGTTGGGGAGAGACTTTTGAAAATAATTCAAAGGGCATCAGCAGTGATATTTCTTTCCTTTAAAATGATTTTCTTTCTCTCCTTTGCATGACAACAAAATCTAGTGTTGATTTTCTTTCTTTGACTTCCCCATAAATCATAAATCTTCAGATACAGATAAAGTATAGATGTTATTATGCTTTGGTTTGCCAATTTGTACACACATACAAACCTCTTAGCCTCCTACAAGACACCTAAGATTAATGTGCTGTCCTTTTATTTATGTGTCCTACACCCTAAATATCAAGCATATAACTCAAAAATGGGAGTTTTCATATGTTGGATTTCTATATAGAAAGACTAGGAAAGAAAGGGAGGGAACCAGAAAAAAATAAACCCACACATTTCTAGACTTAAAGCCAGATTTCATAAACAATGTTCCAATGTATTAGGTAAAAAGATCACAGTAAAACCTAATATGAATTTTTTCTTTAAAGGAAGATCAGAGATGAGACCATCTTAATGAAATTCTTGCAAGGCCTACTGCAGAAAATGAAATATTTTATTATAAAGCATTGCATTTTGCTGTTGTTTTTTCCTTCTTTGCAATGGAATTTTAGAAAGTGTACAAAACCTTGAGTGAGCAATATCAAGCAACGAATGACATCAAAGTTAGAGGTCAAGATAAATACCACTTTCCGAGTTCCACAAAGGGTACACTGGGCGTCGTCCACCTTGAAGACCCAGTGGGAGGGGGAGGTCTCTGTGCTTGAGAAGTACAGTCTTTTTTTTTAAATAAGAGTTTATTTATTTATTTGACAGAGAGAGAGAGAGAGAGAGAGAGGAGAAGGGATACAAGCAGGGGGAGTGGAAGAGGGAGAAGCAGGTTTTCTGCCAAGCAGTGAGCCTGATGCAGGGCTCGATCAGAGGACACTGGGATCAGGACGTGAGCCGAAGGCAAACGCTTAAAAACTGAATGACCCAGGCCCCCGGGAGAAGTACAGTCTTAATAGGATATCAAAGGATCATACTGTGAACCCAACAGCATGGGGATTAAGTACCCATCTAGAGCTTCAGTTATTCATTTGGATCATATTCATGTAAACTAAGCAAGATCACTGTCAGTTTGCTGCTTCTTTGGCTCCGGAACACTAGGCTGCTCGTTGGTGTTGCTGCTGTTGCGGGTCAACAAACACGAGGGTGTCACTGTTGCACGCACTGTCTTCCTCCATAAAATAAGATAAAACAGGGGAAGCTGAACTGGGGTTTGAAGCCACACACATAAACCCTGAGGTCCTGTTCCAAGGCATGGTTCTGCCCGTCATTAAGGGTGTGCTCTGGGAAACTCATCCCATTGAGTATTAGTTTTATTATCTTCAACAATAAAGTACAAAAGTGTGTATTTAGATAATACCTATGTATCAATTTCTCGCAACAAACCATGCAGATAGATAAAACACCACCAATCTCCAGTGACTTTGCTGATTATAAATTACCCACTCTTTCTCCTCTCTAATTTTATAGGTTTTTACAGTTTCAAGTTAATGAAACTTCCTTTATGCCAATATAGTAAATATTCAACTTTATCTGTTCCACAACATATGAGGCACTTAAGGTTTTTTAAGAGCTTGGTTAAATCAATCAATACATTGAGGCTATTATGTATATCAATTCTATTTTATTGCTTGTTACATTCTTGAAATAAATGACTCAAATTAATCTACTAAAATTATCCATTGACACTTTCTGTAGTCCTGATATTCTCTTCCTTCCCCTGTTTCTGGAACAAACTGAAGGAAAGTATGTGATCCTCTTTTAAGATGATTCTAGTATCCTGATCACCCCTTCCACCCTCATCAAATCTGTGCTTAACCTGCACAGTGCAGAAAAAGCCTAACTTGGTGACAGTTTGATTACACTATTAACTTGGCAGAGGATGATTCTATATTTTGAATTTGGGAACTGGGAGTGTAAATAGATCTCATTGGTTATCAAGAACCATGGTAGGTCTGAAATCCTTCCTCCTTGCTACTCACTGGAACTGTAGCTCTTTCATGGAGGCTGCCAGAAGACAAGAGATTCCTGGTTCAGAGACAAGGACTTGATATCACTCATGGCCTGAAATTCAACAAGGGCTCATGTTTGCACAGATTCCTCTTGATTCCCAAGTGCCATGGGGGTGGCGTGAAGGTGGGCTCAGGCGATGCCATGTTTACAGTTGGTTCTATCACAAAGGATTGATAAAAGATCCGCAGGTTATATCACAGGACCTCTAATACTTGAAGAAGAGGTTGCTAACAGGCCTGCCTACCTGTTGCAGACGTTGTTATCCTTATCATCCAAGTCAGAAAATAAATTATTTCTCTTTTTGGAAGGGAGATGCCATTACCTTCTTGCAGGAAGTTTGGCTATACTATCACCCTTAAAATGATAGTCTGGAACAATACCTGTCATCCACTTGGCTTGAAAATTCCAAAATATCTATTTTTCCAAGTGGGAATCAGTACAGTTTTTAAGCAAATTATTACTACTCTTCCTCATTCTTTTTTATTTTTTTTCTGAGTTATAATTTAAGTGGTTCGCTGTTACTTTCCAGTATTCAAAAAATCCATGAAAATTCCTTCTAATTAGGTGAGTGCATAATAGCTCTATCTTAGAAATGAGTTTTCCTTTTCCAATATCAATTACAAGTTCTTGTACAAAGATACTGTAGAGAATATTCTGCATATACTTAAAATACAATTTCTCCCCTTCCACTAAATCTTATTTATTTATTTGGGGGGGGTGGGGGAAAGAAAGCACAAGCCAAGGAGAAAGGCAGAAGGAGAAGCAAACTCCCGAACAAGCAGGGGGCCCAACACGGGGCTCGATCTCAGGATCCTGGGATCGAGACATGAGCCGAAGTGGACACTTAATTGAATGAGCCACCCAGGGGCTCCTGTATCCACCCCTTTAGTTAGAACTGATATCAATACCCCAAGACTGCCTTCTCACCTATGAAGCATTCAATTGCTGTATTCGGTGATAACCCAAATGTATCTTTCTCAATTCAGTTCAACATTGTAAAGCTCAACAGACGAAACACCAGTTTTTAATCCCCTAATTTAAGAACATTGATGTTACAACAATATTTGCTGTTCTTATTATTCTTCAAATCATAGATAATAGATAAAGAACACTAGTTACTCTACCACATGCTTTGGGTAAAGCTTAGATTTAGAACACCTATGAAATTCCAGATATTTATGGAATAAAGTAGTTGAGCTAAGGTAAATTATGCTAAGACACCGTATCTAATCTAGCTTCATCACTGTATTATTGAATATAGTGAAAGTGTATTCATAATCAGAGGGGGAGATGAACCACGAGAGACTGTGGACTCTGAGAAACAAACTGAGGGTTTTGGTGAGGTGGGGGGGGTTAGGTGAGCCTGGTGGTGGGTATTAAGGATGGCACGTATTGCATGGTGCATAAACAATGAATCTTGGATCACTGAAAAAAATAGAGTAAAAAGATAAAAATAAAAAAATAGGGGTGCCTGGGTGGCTCAGTGGGTTAAAGCCTCTGCCTCCGGCTCAGGTCATGATCTCAGGATCCTGGGATCCAGTCCCACATCAGGCTCCCCGCTGAGCAGGGAGCCTGCTTTCCCCTCTCTCTGACTGCCTCTCTGCCTACTTGTGAACTCTCTCTCTCTGTCAATTAAATAAATAAAGTCTTTAAAAAATTTAAAATAATAAAAAATAAAATGTTAATAAAGGAGGAAAAAGTGTATTGAAAGTAATACAAAATCATTTCTTTAGATTAACATTGCTTGAATATTTGTGTGCATAGTTTTATTTTCCCACTTACTCAGAATTATGACAAAATCCCTGTGTGAACACCAAAACGGACTACAATTTTAATCCATATCTTACTTTCTTCGTGTGCCAATCTTAGCAAACTTTAAGATGCTTATGCAGTAAAAGTCACAGCAGACAAGCAGGAAGGCAATAAACGTCTGATGTCTTTCCTCTGTATGAGGAGGGTAAGGGTGAGGGGAGACCGGGCATAGAAAATATTGTCTCTAAGAATCATGTGGGGAAAAAACGAGATGATGCAGATGGACGACCATCAGCCTTGGGGCTGAAATGAAGGGGATGTGTCTCCTTTGTCAGAAACAGGAACACTCTTGTGCAGGACAGTGATGGCAGGACCCAATACCTTTCAGCATCAACGACTTTCCCATGAATTCTCACTCTGGGAAAGCACAAAGGAAGGTGTGCGGGACACTGTGGAGCTAATGGTTGTTCTCTGCAAGTCATCTTACTGCTAGTGGGTAGTCACACAAAATCACAAAGGGGCCCCGGAAGTGTGTAGGGAAAGCACCTCAACCAACACTTCTGTATCTCTTTGATGGGCCAACATAACTCACTGTGCAGGGTTTTGTCTGCATGTTTCCCACTTTCCTACATTCTAGCAAGGCAAGCTACCCTGGGCTTACATTGTGTGCTTTCTGCCACAGCCCTAGAATTGGCCAACCCTCCAAAAACCCTTGATCCCTTTACTAGAGAAGAGTGTTAGAAACCAGGAAATGGGCACTAGCACTACAGTGCTGGCTGGAGGGTTATTTCATTGCTTGTAGGACCTCTCAGCCCACAGAGTCAACTATGTGCTCTATATAAGCACACAGCTATGAGTATTTCTATGTGGAATCATCTGTAGCTATATTAAGTTAAACATGAACTTCTACTGATGATCCCAACCGTAATCCATGACCACATGGATCATTGACATAGCCCCCCGTGCTTATCATAAACTCCCACTCCAAAGGTGATAAACTTGGCCCTTTATATCCACAAACCATGTACTTCATTGTTGATTTCCAGTGTATATCTACTCCTAAGTATATACACATAAACATGTACTGTGTTTCCAATGTCCATATAGACATCATTGTGGCTCTGCAATCATCAACCTGTGACCCCATCCATGGATGCAACTTTATCAAGTAGAGCACAGTCATGATGTCCTGACTTCCTAAATTACTTTTGGATTCTTTCACGTACATTAAGGTTAGTCTTCTCCTTTAAAGTTCTGTGTTCCATAGGTTCTGACAAATGCTTAATGTTTTAGATCATAATTACACTACTATGCAGAAAATCTCACCATCACAGAAAATTTCCCTGTGCCTCACCAAATCCTGCTTGTTTTATCAAACCATTGGTAAACACTGATGTTTTCCATCTCTATGGTTGTGTGTTCTTTGGAATATTTTATAATCCCACAGTATATATAATCATATAGTAAATGATATATAATCATATAGTAAACATTTTCTGATCAATTTCTTTCATTTAGTATGCATTTAAGATTCATCGATGCCCAGGGGCACGTGCACCCGAATGTTTATAGCAGCAATGTCCACAACAGCCAAACTATGGAAAGAACCTAGATGTCCATCAACAGATGAATGGATAAAAAAGATGTGGTATATATATATACAATGGAATATTATGCAGCTATCAAAAGAAACGAAATCTTGCCATTCGCAACAACATGGATGGAACTGGAGGGTATTATGCTGAGCGAAATAAGTCAATCAGAGAAAGACAATTATCATATGATCTCTCTGATATGAGGAACTTGAGGGGCAGGGTGGGGGGTTGTGGGGGGTAGGGAGGGAAAAATAATGAAACAAGATGGGATGGGGAAGGAGACAAACCATAAGAGACTTCTAATCTCATAAAACAAACTGAGGGTTACTGGGGGGTGGGAGGGTAGGGATAGGGTGGATGGGTTATGGACATTGGGGAGGGTTTGTGCTTTGGTGAATGCTGTGAAAGATGTAAGCCTGATGATTCACAGACCTGTACCCCTTGGGCAAATAATAAAAATAAAATTAAAAAAAAAAGATTCATCGATGCCTTTTTTTGTGGATTGTTAATTCAATTATTTTTATTGCAGTATAATATCCCATTGAATNATCAATGCCTTTTTTTGTGGATTGTTAATTCAATTATTTTTATTGCAGTATAATATCCCATTGAATAAATATATAACAGTTGTTTATCCATTAACCTATTGAAGGACATCTCACTTGCTTCCAGTTTGGGGCAAATATTAATAAAGCTAATATATGCATCTTTCTGTAGGTTTTTTATGGACAAGGTTTTAAATCAGTTAATAAATATTTAAGGCCATAATTGCTGGATTGTATGATAACACAATCTTCAGGGTTTTTGTTTGTTTGCTTTGTTTTTAGAGTATTTATTTTAGAGAGAGCGAGAGAGCACATGCGCAAGTGGGGGGAAGGGCAGAGGGAGAAAACACTCAAGTAGACTTCCCGTTGAGCACGGAGCCCCAAAGGGCTCAAACCCACAACCCAGGAGGTCATGACTTGGGCCAAAACCAAGAGTCAGGCGCTTAACTGACTGAGCCACCCAGGCGCCCCTAGTCTTTTATTTTTTTCTTTAATATTTTATTTAGTTGCAGAGAGAGACACAATGAGAGAGGGAACACAAGAAGGGGGAGTGGGAGAGGGAGAAGGAGGCTTCCAGCCAAGCAGGGAGTCTGATATGGGGCTCCATCCCAGCACCCTGGGACCAAGACCTGAGCCAAATGCAGACACTTAACGACTAAGCCACCCAGGTGACCCGCCCCCAGTCTTTAGTTTTGAAAGAAACTACCAAACTGACTTCTAAATTAGTTTTACCAATTTTCATTCCCACCAGCAAGGAATTAGAATTCTTGTTGCTCCACATCCTTGTTAACATAAAAAAAATAGCCATTCTAGTAGGTGCATAATTATATATAATCATTGTTTTAATTAGCAATTCTGTAACAGCAAATAATATTGAACATCTTTTCATATATATCTGTATGTACATCTCTTTTGCTGAGTGATCTGTTTAAATCTTTTGCCCGTTTTTTAAACTGGGTTCTTTCTTTTCTTGTTACTGAGATAAGGGCTCATGAAATTTTGGATACCTTCTTTTATAAGATATGTATTTTTAAAACATTATCATCTGCAGCTTGTTTTTTTATTCTCATCAACGTTTTCGCAGAGCAGATGTTTTTAATTTTAATGAAGTACAAATTATAAATATTTCATTTGTGGATTTTGTTTTTGGTATTTTTTAATATATTATTACCAAAACCAAGGTCATGTAGATTATCTCCTAAGCTTTCTTCAAATATTATAGCATTGCATTTGACATGGAGATCATAATCTATTCTGAGTTAATGTTTTTGCAGGGTGAAAGATCCGTGTCTAGGCTAACCTTTGCTCATATATGTCCAATTACTCTGGTTTGTAGACAATACCATCCCTTCTCCTTTGACTGGTCTTTGCTCCTTTGTGAAAGATCATTAGACTGTATTTTTATGATTCATTTCTTTCTCTGTTCTATTTTGGTTGTTGTTGTTCATGTCAATTCTTTTAGCAATGCCCTTTTGTCTTGATCACAGTAGCTTTATACTAAATCCTAAAGTGGGATAATGCCAGTTTCCAACTTTATGCTGCTTCTTCAGCATTGTACAGGCTATTCCAGAATTTTTTTCCATCTAAACCTGAGAATCAATTTGTCGATATCCACAACCTAGCTTTCTGGAATTTTGATCAGGATTGCTTTGAATCTGTAGATCAAGTTGGGAAGAAATGTTATCTTAGTTATACTGATTTTTCCAAGATACGAACATGAAATAGCTCTCCATTTATTTAGATCTTCTTGATTTCTTTCATCAGATTTTGTCGTTTTTTGCATACATATTACTGAGCATATTTGGTTAAACACATAACTATTCATTTTTTGTGCTATTGTAAATGGTATTGTGTTTTAATTTCAATTAACTTTAAATCAATTGACTTTTGTATGTTAACTTGAAATCCTATCCTGTCCCCTCGCTTTAATTTCTTAGTACTTCCAGGATTTTGCTGTTGTCATCATTTCTTTGGGATTTTCTACACACACAGTTATCATGTCACCTGCAAAGAAAGTTTTATTTTTTTCCTTCACAATTTGTATCTTTCATTTGACTTTCCTGTCTCATTGCACTAGCTAGTGTTGAATAGGAAGAGTTAGAGAGAGTAAACTTGCTCTGTTCTCAATCTTAGGTGGAAAATATCCAGTCTCTCACCATTAAGTATATGTTAGTTGTAAGGTTTTTATTTTTGTTTTTTTGTGTGTTTTTTTCTAACACTATTTTTTAGAGAAGTTTCAGGTTCACAACAAATTGAGGGGAAGGTACAGAGATTTCCCTCATTGTCCACCCCCAACACACACAACCCACCCCAGTATCAACGTCCCCACCAGATGGTACATTTGTTACAAGCAATGAACCAGCATTGATTCAAATGTCAATGTTCACATTTGCACTACAGATCATTCCTGACGTTGTAAATTTATGGCATTGGGCAAATATGTATCCAACATTATGGTATCATACACAATACTTTTGGTTGTAAAAATCCTTAGTGTTCCACCTATTCATCACTTCCTCCCCCCCGCAGCCCTGGCAACCACTGATTTTCTTTTTACTGTCTTCACAGTTTTGCCTTTTCCAGAATGTCATGTAGTTAGAAATAATTCAACATGCAGCCTTTCCAAATTGGCCGCTTTCACTTAGCCATATTCATTTAAAGCTCCTCTGTGTCTTTTCATGACTCGATAGCTCCTTTCTTTTTAGTGCTGAGTAATATTCCATTGTCTGGATAGACCCAAGTTTATGAATCCATTCACCTACTCAAATATATCTTGGTTCTTTCCAAATTTTGGCAATTATGAGCAAAGCTGCTATAAAAACGCACATGCAGGGTTTTTTGGGCAATAAATGTTCAACTTCTTTGGATAAAATACGAAGGTCATGATTACTGGATTGTATATTAAGGGTATGTTTAGTGCTGTGGAAAACTGGCAAACTGCCCTCCAAAGCAGCTGCACCATTTTGCACTCCCTCCAGCAATGAGTAAGACTTTCTGTTGCTCCACATCCTCACTGGCATTTGATGTTGTTAGTGTTCTGGATCTTGACCATTCCAATACTTTCTAATACAATGACATATATCATTGTCATTTTAATTTGCATCTCTCTGACAGCATATGATGTGAAACACCTTTTCATGTGCTTATTTGACAGCTGTGTATTTTCTATGGCGAGGCGTCTTTTAAGGTTTTTGGCCTGGATTGTTTGTTTTCTTATTGTTGAGTTTTAAAAGTTCTTTTATATTTTGGAAAACAGTCCTTTATCAGGTGTACCTTCTGCAAATGTTTTCTCCCAGTCTGTAGCTTGTCTTCTCAGTCCTTTGACAATTTTTTTGGTCATAGAGCAGAAATTTTTAATTTTAATCAAGTCCAGTTTATCAATTATTTCTTTCAAGGATTTCTTTTGTGTTTGTCTTTGTATCTAAAAAGTCTTCAGTATACCCAAGGTCATCTAGGTTTCCTCCTGAGCTATTTCCTGAGTTTTATGCTTTTGTTTTTATAGTTATGTCTATGATCCATTTTGAGTACGTTTTTGTGAAGGGTGTCAGGTCTCTGTTTAGATTTATTTTATTTTATTTTATATTTGCATGTGGATGTGTTCCCGCATCAATTGTTGAAAAGATTACCTTTGCTCCTTGGATAAAAATGAATTGACAATATTTATGTGGGTCCGTTTCTGGGCTCTCAAATGATTTATTTCTCTATTTTTCTTTTGCCAGTACCATACTGTCTTGTTTACTATAGTTTTATCGTGAGTTTTGAAGTCAAGTAGTATCAGCCCTCCAACTTTGTTCCTTTTTTCACATCATGTTGACTACACTAGGTCTTTTGCTTCTCTGTATAAACTTTAGAACCAGTGTATCAATAACTACAAAATAACTTTCTGGGATCTTGATTCTTAATGAATCGCATCTGTAGATAAAATTGGGAAGAACTAATATCTTGACAATATTGAGTCTTCCTATCCATGAACATGGCATACCTTTCCATTTACTTAGGTTTTTTTGTTGTTGTTTCCTTCGTCAGAGTTTTATAGTTTTCCTCATATAAATCTTATATATATTGTGTTAGATTTATTTGTACCTAAATATCTCAATTTTGGGGTTGGCAACATAAATGGTATTGTGTTTTTAATTTTGAGTTCCCCCTGTTCATTGCTGGGATATAAGAAAACAATTGACTTCTGTGTATTAACTTTGTGCCTTGTAACTCTGCTATAATCACTTATTTTTTCTAAGAGGACGTAGGTGATTTGTACATGTTTTCTATCAAAGTGAGAATGTTTCCCATATATTCCTAATTTCCTGAGAGTATTAATAGCTCCACCTTTAAAAAAAACATACATTTTTTAAGGATTGTTAGTTTCTGATTTCTATAGAAATATCTTACTTTAAAAATCATTTTAGTAAGAATAGTAACAATATTTTAACAAAATCTAAACAATTTATTGAGTATTCAAGTTAGCCCAAATGTTGTGCTATTTTTCAAAGATACTCTTGTTAACTCACAAAACAACCCTATGAGACAAATAGATGCTAAATGTATCAGATGAAAATATTTTAGAAGATTAAATGAGGGAATGAATCATATTCACAGAAGTACCTAGAACATACCTAATACCCAATAAATATTAGCTCCAATTCATAATGAGTTGGATGGCTGTGTAGCTAGTTTTGCCTTAGGTGACTGAAATGCTAACAATTAGATTTAGAGTTCCAGTATAATTTTAAGAATGGAGGTTAAGGTCCTCTTTCAAATACAAGTACAAGGACAGCAAAGTTCAGTAAGTTACACACTTCTGTTGCTTTCACTATGACCATTAATGAAGTGTGGGGACTCAAGTGTAGGGACAGCCCTTCTTAGTAGGCAAATGGCCTTGAATCTTACCGCCATCCTGGTTTCAATGATCCTGGACATATACGGTGGGTCTACTCTAACAATTCTGAGTTCCCCACTGCTTAACCGTGAGTATGTGTTACTATTTTGTACCGATCGTGAATATATTTTCTGTGTCTTAGTCTGAATAGGGACTTTTCCAAATGCTGAACCCCACAGGAATCACCAGAAGGGTCTTATGAGGTTGAGAAGACAGGAAGCTGCAAGGATCCACAGACATAGGCAGCATTTGCATATCAGGTAGAAAGATAGCATTTCCATAGAAATGAATTGCCTAAAGTTTTCTTAACTATTTTACAGAACACGTGGCAGGGACTGAAAATCAAGACCCTGAACCTGCAAACAGATAGTTTTGCACAGGCCAGATGAAATGAGCCAGGGCACGTTGATGCACGTCATGGAAACTCCCAGTGGGATCATGATAGGATGCCCTCCTTCAGTGATGCTGCAGCATCCTTCATCCTTCAGCGGTGCTGATGAAGACAGAAGGCCAGTCACATGAAAAAGGAAATCTGGAGACAGCTGCTTTGGTCCAACTTACAGGCATTAGATAGACTATACTCTTTTGTTGTTTACCATATGCACAAGGAAAATCAACTATTTTATAATCCTAACTACAAAAGATGCAAGTTGTCCTTTTCAACAGCCTCTTTTCCTTGCAGGATGTCCAAATCACCACATCTCGGTGCCCAATGCCCATACAAGTCCGAAAGCTCTTCTAAATTCCACTTCCACAGCAGTCAAAATCTTAGACACCAAAACTAGCTTAAAAAGAAAGGGAAAATGACACTTCCTGTATTCTCCGCATTGTACATCCGAACAGTATCTTTGTAGACTTCTAACACTCAAAATCTGTGTCCTGCAAGTTACATGATACCAAGAAGTGTAAGTCTTCCTCACACAGACACACAATTCCCGTGGGGTTCCTCAACATGGCCATCGACGAGCCTTTTCAACGTCATTCAATTTCCAAGACGTTGGTGGGAGGGTATCTCAGAAGCTGACCCAGGAAATGAGTTCACATTAGAAAAGATGATGTATAGTCATTTTCAAATAAATAGGGGAAGAATCCATTTTTAGAGCTTGAGATGAAGGGAAAATACCCCTTGCTTTGGCTGTGCTGTCCCCCCAGATGTCAGCATAGACATGTCAGAAGCGTGGACCCTTAGAACCGATGCACTCCGTTTGGAAGAAAATAGTTGGAGGCCTAGAATTCTCTCTGTTATGGCAGGAAGACAGGCAGCCCTTCTCTCTCCTAAAGACATTTGCTCGTTCCCATGGTTAGCTCTTTCTGGCCGGCGGCAAACAGTGTTTAGCCTTAGGCTACCTGGCTAGAATTCATCTCTGTGATTTTATTAAAGGTATAAAATAGGAAAGAGTTGAGAACAGGAACAAAGTTGAGGGAAATGGAGGTATTTAGATTTGAGGGTAACAGAGAAGAAAGCTTAGAATTCACTTCAAATGCCAGTCTATTCTACAACACAAGCTCACCAATTGTTCACTGTCCCTCACGGAACTGCAGAGCAGGAAAGAATGAAATTTGAGTGAAGGATGAGGAAAAATATCTTTAAAGTATGGAAAGGGGTTATCATGGGAGCTCATAAACGACATCTCGAGACGTGTCTGTAGGTAGGTAGTATTGTATCCGTCTGGCATTTCTGTACATGATGCAGAGCTGTGTCCCAGGAGCGAGCAAACACAGCACAGTTCACTTGACAATGCTGGGCAAAAAATGAAGGTGTCAATAGTTTGACGATATATCACATTTGAATGATTTGCTGTTGATCGTCACAACAAAGTAAGTACGGGTGTGCTGCTCCCCAAGGTCTCTGAAGCCTCAATTTCCTGCAGCAGTATTTCTCCTGATTTGATTGAAGATCCTGTATATACCATTTTTGACAAATACAAACATTTTTTCATTCTATGTGTTTGCATTTGGATACATCATTTAAATTATGCCACATTAGCATTTTATCCTGAATTATAAGCAGTGCCATGAATATATCACTCTTCTTGAACCAAAACCATCTTGGTCTGTTCTTTCGTTTGCACAACAGCTAATAAAAAGCAAAGACATGTAGCAAACATCTCTATAAAGTCATTGTAGCTAGAAAAAGGCACATAATTTCTATGTGCTTTTCTGATTTTCATGAGCAGAAAATCCTGTGCAAGCCTAAATGGCTAGCATTCAATTCACTCCTATTTTTACGAAGTCTGATGTCTGCAGCAGGACTAGTGAAGGTGTTAGTGCTGAAGTCAGACCCCAGAAAAATCAGGGTCAGGAGACTCCGTGGGCATCTTATAACCTTGGGTAGAAAGGTGCTTCTGTCAGCTTACTCACTTCTGCTTATAGAATTATTTTCCCTAAAATCAAATATGAATATTTGTATGTGCCATATTGGGTAGCATTTAATAATACAAGCATTATCAAGTTATTACTAAGTAATTTTTGGCTGTAATTGAGCAATGTTCATGAGATGAAATCATAAAGTAACTTTATTTTTGTTTCTTACTACCTCTTTAAAACAGTTCTGGGAAATTCTGTTCCATAATGGTTCTGATCATTTTCATGTAATCAGTAAACACCTGGCCAGGGCCTTCATCAGTCTGGGGCACCACAATAATGGAGAGGTTAAACCGTTCGGCTTCCACCGTGCTCCCAGTGAGTCCTGATGGTAGCGAGCACAGTGGAAATGCCCTGGTGGATTTCCTCAAAGGTGCACGGATCCAGGTACACTTCCAAGTGGATCCAGACATAGAGGCCAGAGCCACGGCTAAGAAGAGGGATCCGCAAAGCCTTCAACTTCTTAGTGATGTATCTGCGAGCTCTCTGCAGCCTAGAGCAGTAAGCGGGCTGTAGATTTGTTGCAGGGCTCACACTGTCCTATCTGTCTCTTCTTCCTGCCCCATCAAGCTCTGGGGACCTCAGGATGCTCTGGAAGTAGGCTAGCACCTGGGGGGCTTCGTCATACCCCAGAGCCAGCACCACTCACTGGCTTGGGTGTCTGGCACCTGTCTGGCTCCCGTGCGTGGTTTTCAGCTCCAGACATTGCGTGTTCAACTCTGAGACATGTTGAGACTGCTCCCTCTCCTTGAGTGGGGAGATGAAACTGTCATCTTGCATCCTTGGTAATCTCCCAGGTCCCAGCTCTCTGACACTGCTGCGCCTTCAGTATGGGGGAAGGAGGAGTCGAAAAGCAATTCACATCTTTACCAATAGTGCACGGTGGTCTCATGACATGGAAGCTAAACCACTCCAATTCTAACATCCTATTATGTGTAGTAAAACCTGGCAATGTTTGAGCACAGAAAGACAAAATAACTCATTTCCTGAATTATGATAAATATTTCCTAACTCTAGGTAGTTTAGTTGAGGAGAAAAAAGATAAAAATAATGCTCCAATGAGCTGTTTATGAGAGACGTTTAGTAAACAGGAGAAATACAATTAGTATATATATATATATATATATATATATATATATATATAAATACACACACACACACACACACACCCCACACCATATTGTTATGATGGAGTAGAACTTAGACTCACTAATTTTTTTCTAAAATACCAATTGTCAAGTATTTTATCTCCTAATACCGAAGAAAACTTGAAAGATACAGATATCTATCTGTATGTGTAGATATAAAGTTGTCTATATACCTTCTAGATTTACAAACATATGCATGTCTATATGTATGTATTTCTCAATCCACATACCTTTGTTTCTGTCTGTATACATTTGTAGGCACATATATCAGTACATATCTATAGAGTTATCAGATATCTATGAGAAGAAAGACAGGTTAGTAAGCTATAGGTTGAGAGCCAGAGACAAATAAAAGGGAAGTAGGTAAACAATGGTGGCTACTGCGTGTGGCCACGTTGACATGAGACACCCGTAGGAAATCTTGCTATCATGTTCTTGACACCTGATTTTGCAGCCGCTTTACCTCTCAGAGTCCACAGTCTCTCATGGTTCATCCCCCCCTCCGATTTACCTCAATTCGCTTTTCCTTCCCTTCCCCTAGAGTCCCCCATGTTATTCCTTATGTTCCACAAGGAAGTAAAACCTTATGATAATTGACTTTCTCTGCTTGACTCACTTCACTCAGATAATCTCCCCCAGACTCATCCATGTTGATACAAAAGTCGGGTATTCACCCTTTCTGATGTAGGTGTAATATTCCATTGTATATATAGACCACATCTTCTTTATCCATTCGTCTGTTGAAGGGCATCTTGGCTCTTTCCACAGTTTGGCAATTGTGGAGATTGTGACCATTGTTGTTATGAACATTGGGGTACACATGGCCCTTCCTTTCACTAAATACCCAGTAGTGCAATTGCAGGGTCTTCGGGTAGCTCTATTTTTAATTTTTTGAGGAATCTCCACACTATTTTCCAAAGTGGCTGCACCAACTTGCATTCCCACCAACAGTGAAAGAGGGTTCCCCTTCCTCCACATCCTCTCCAACACTTGTTTCTTGTCCTGTTGATTTTGGCCATTCTAACTGGTGTAAGATGGTATCTCAGTGTGCTTTTGGTTTGAGTTTCCCTGATGGCTAGTGATGATGAACATTTTTTCATGTGTCTGTTGGCCATTTGTATGTCTTCTTTGGAGAAATGTCTGTTCATGTCTTCTGCCTATTTTTTTTTAAAGATTTTATTTATTTATTTGACACAGAGAGAGAAACTACAAGTAGGCAGAGAGGCAGGCAGAGAGACAGGGAGAGGAGGAAGCAGGCTTCCCGCTGAGCGGAGAGCCTGATGCGGGCCTCGATCCCAGGACGCTGAGATCATGAGCTGAGCCGAAAGCAGAGGCTTTAACCCACTGAGCCATCCAGGCGCCCTCTTCTGCCTATTTTTGACATGATTATCCACCTACATTTAAAAACAAAGCAACTGCCATCCATGGGAAAAAATGTATAATTGTTTTTCCAATAGGTCACATTGATATCGACAACATATTTAAAGGACATTCTTATTTACTAGTACAAGTTACAAATATGCCAATAGGAAAAGAGGCAAAAGAAACCAACAGGACACACCATAAAGAAGCCTGAGTGGCAAATAAGTATAGTAAACTCTCAAAGCAAAGTTAGGGAAAGAGCCTATCCAGGTGGCAAAAAATGGTGTCCAAAAGAGTCAAGTTCTGAATAAGACTGAAAACAAGCAGCAGAAATGTTATATGTTGCAGTAGGAGAAAAAAATATGTAATTGCATCCGTGAGACTGATTTTGGTCCCTTAACATTGAACATGTACATGTTCTGTGACCCAGGTATTCTTATTTTTTTGTGCCAAGGAGTATTAAATGTGTAATAAAATATGTATTTTAAGGCATAAACATGTATGTAATTCCTACGTAAAAACATGAATGAGGTTGATAAGTACAAAATCCAGAAAACTATTAGCTTTGAGAAAAGGTAATGTACAATTGATAAAAGAATCACAAAGATTTGCAGTGGTATTTTAGATTGCATGTCCTTTCTAAATTAAGAGGATGCAGAAGAAGGAAGTGGAGGCAGTATCGCCAGAGCAAGAGACAAAGAAAAAACGGCATGACATCTTATCTTATTAGAATATATTCTAAATTAAATGATTCTATATTACATTTGATAAGGACAGGTGGTGATACGTATGTGCTCATTATATTATTATTTCTGGGGATCTTAAATTTTAAAATTTCACAATTTTTTGAAAAGCTTTAATTTGTGTCAAATAGATGGATGGTTGCATATGTAAATAAGACCCTCTGGCTTTAGCTTCAGACTTCCCACGTCCAATATGTTACTCCTGCACAAGAGGAGATGGTCTTCTAGTGTTACTGTGTTGACCTCAAGCACATTTGCTTCACTAATTCTTGTCATGCTTCCTGTTCTCCATTTTGTCTTTAACGAGATATAAAAGGAATTCCCTTTTCACAAATACTTATCTCATTAATTTTTCTAACATATGACTTGTTATAAGTCAAGAGTGTGTGCCTATTCTCTGGCTCCAGACCCCATGGTCTAGAGTTACAAATAAAGAGAACAATCACTCTGTTCCTTATCCATTCGTCCATCAGTGGACAGTTTAGGTTGCTTTCATATGAAATGATGCTGCAATAAACGTAGGGGTTTATTAAAATACATTTATCAGTAAAAATAAGAAAAAAGAATGTGCTCAATTGGGTGTAAATATTTTCCAGTCTGACAATAGAGATAAATACAACAGACAAAATATTAGGTAAGGAGAGTTGAAGACACTGTGTCAAAAGCTACATGAGAGGCTGGAAACTCACATAGTCAGATTATGATTTTAGTTGTATAAAGTGATATCAAAAATAAGTATAATGAAGTAAATATTTGTTTGTGAAAGGGAGAGAAGGGAGGGGAAGAGTGGAAAGGAAATTGGATATGTACTAATTTTGTTAATATTCAATGTGTGTCAATAGGCATCATATACAAAGTAAATTCAACATGTTATATAAATTGTCAATGCAATTATAAACCAATGATTATTTCTTAAATTACTGTAAGAAATACAATGATAACAAATAAAATAGAGGCCATGAAGAGGAAGGTTTAAAAAAAAACTCAACTGACCAGCACAACGTAAAATCATAACTGAACCAAAGAAAGGTTGACGTTAACAGATAAAGTAAGAATGTAAGATCCATTGGGATTTAACTCCTCTATAGGAAGAAAAATTTGTCTCCACTAAGTACCTATGGAATTTGTGGTTTTACTATAGCTGATAACATGAGGTCCCCAAATAAATAAATAAACAAACAAAAGATAATTCCTCTGCTTTCACCTGTTCCTCCTCCTAACTGCACAGCTTCTGTGACTTGCAGCCTGACCACCCGTACAACCACCTGGAACCTCCCCCAGCCCCCACTCCGCCCACAGACACCACATCATGGCAGCCATCCAGTCTTCCCTGTTCCACCTGCTCCTGCACCCCAGTTCAAGGCCACTGGAGACTCAGTAGCCTTTGAAGGGCTTTTCTCCAGTCTCTTAGGACTTAACTATGTCAGCATATTACTTTCAAATCAATTTTCCTAACATATATTTATTCTAACAGTATCTCCTGTGGTAAATCCATGAATGGTTTTCTACATAACTCTACAGAAGAATCCCCTCCACAGTTTTCTCCAACTCTTTGTTTAAGACTAAATTTCAATTTCAGTACAATTAATACACAGCATTATATTAATTTCAGTTGTGTAGTAAAGTGCTTCAACAGTTCCATGTATCATCCTGTGCTCATCAAAACAGGTGCCCTCCTTAATCCTTATCTCTCCCACCTTCTCCTCTGGCCACTATCGGTTTGTTCTCTGTAGTTAGGAGTTTGTTTCTAACTGGTTTGCCTCTCTCTCTGTTTTTCCCCCTTTTGTTGGTTCTTTTATTTCTTAAATTCAATATATGAGTGAATTCATACGTATTTGTCTTTCTCTGACTTATTTCACTTTCTCTACCTCCATCCATATCATTACAAAAGCAAGATTTTATTCTTTTTTATGGTTGAATAATATTCCCTTGAAAGAGAGAGGAGCATGGGGGCCAACTGCATCTTCTTTATCAATTTATCCAGTCATCAATAGATGGACACTTGGGCTCCTTCCATAGTTTGGCTATTGTAAATAATGTTGCTATAAATATAAGACCGTATGTATCTCTTTGAATTAGTGTTCTTGTATTTTGAGGGTAAATACCCAGTAGTGTGATTGCTGGATCATAGGGTTCTATTTTTAACTTTTTGAGGAAACTCCATACTGTTTTCCAGAGTATCTGCACCAGCTTGCATTCCTTCTAACAGTGAAAGAGTTTTCATTTTTCCACATCCTCACCAACACTCATGACTTATGTTGTTGATTTTAGCCATTCTGACAGGTGTGAGGTGGTAGCTCGTTGTAGTTTTGATTTGCATTCCCCTGATGATGAGTGGTGTTGAGCATCTTCTCATGTGTTTGTTGGTCATCTCTAGGTTTTCTTTGGAAAAATTTCTAATCATGTCTTCTCCCCATTTTTAATTGGATTATTTGTTTTTCAGCTATTGAACTTTATCAGTTCTTTATATATTTTGGATCCTAACCCTTTACTGAATACGTCATTTGCAAATATCTTCTCCCATTCAGTAGATTGCCTTTTACTTTTGCTGATTGTTTTCTTCACTGTGCAGAGACTTTTTATCTTGAAGTAGTCCTGGTCTTCCTCCATTTCTTTTTTTTCCCCTTTTTATTTATTTGTTTGTTTGTTTATTATTATTTGTTTTTTTCCCCCCGTGATCCAAGATTCATTGTTTATGCACCACACCCAGTGCTCCACGCAATCCGTGCCCTCCTTACTACCCACCACCAGGCTCACCCATCTCCCCATAACCCTCCCCTCCATAACCCTCAGTTTGTTTCTCAGGGTCCACAGTCTCTCATGGTATGTCTCCCCTTCTGACTTACCCCAATTCACTTTTCTTTTTTTTTTTTTTTTAAAGATTTTATTTATTTATTTGACACAGAGAGAGGGATTACAAGTAGGCAGAGAGGCAGGCAGAGAGAGAGGAGAGAGGAGGAAGCAGGCTCCCTGCCGAGCAGAGAGTCCGATGCGGGCCTCGATCCCAGGACCCTGGGATCATGACCTGAGCCGAAGGCAGCAGCTTTAACCCACTGAGCCACCCAGGCGCCCCCCAATTCACTTTTCAAGTTATCTTTCCCTTTCCCTACAAATCACACAAACCATTCCATTTGTCTTTTACCCAGTACCATCTTGATTTAGCCAATCAGGACACGCACATACACACAAAATAATTGACTATGCATTTGGCCTATAACACCCCCACATGAGAAATATCTGGGGTGATTTCTATCTGTATTCAAAACCTAATGAATCACCTTG
This sequence comes from Ailurus styani, assembly GCA_002007465.1. Lineage (NCBI taxonomy): Eukaryota > Metazoa > Chordata > Mammalia > Carnivora > Ailuridae > Ailurus > Ailurus styani. The sequence continues at coordinate 365,749 of LNAC01000905.1, forward strand.
TCCATCTGCAAGGGCAGAATGCAAATATTACCTCTTCATGAAGCATTCATTGATCCACACATCTCCCAGTCAGAATTAATTATTCACTCATGTGTGCTCCCACAAGGATGTTCTTGCTCTCTTGTCCAAACTCAGTAGAAAGTCATTTGTGTATCTGTTTTCCTGTTTATTAGATAAATTACTGAACAATAGCTCCTAGATAAATATTATTGGGTCAAATGTGCTATTTATCTGTAATTGTGCCATGTACAAAAGCACATTTTGTGATAATATTTGTAATTATTTTGAAAAAAAACTAATGAAGTACAGTAGCTTTCTTTAATAATCTGTTTCTAGAGGAAGCTGACTTTATATCCCCAATCCTACTGATTCCCAATTCTAATCAAATAGTGAAGAGACATATTCAGTGTTTGGAAATTTTTTTTTATATTTAGTACCTCAAAATGAGATAAAAATATAACTTGTATTCATTTAGTAGAGGCTGAATTTCTCAGCCTGCGGGCTGATTTCTGAATGCACCTTCTGTTTTGTCTAATTCATATTGTATAAGCACACAGTGATGAATATGCATTGTTTTTTAATGAGCACAGGATGGTCCCACAGAGTAACACTCATTCTTGCACTCCAAATGCTGGCATGCTTTTAAGACAGAGCACTTAACACGTTCCAAACTTTGCTTTTACTCTCTTCCAAAAATAGCTTTAAAAATACCTTCACTGGAAGCACCTCACATTGTTTGTATGGGAGCATAGAAGCTGAGTGCCTATGGTTCGCTGCCATGTTGTTAGTGGAATGTTGGGCTGTTCTTTGGAGAACATTCACAGTGAAAGGATGTTTTCACCTGGGCTCTTTGCCTTGGCTACTGGGGAAAAGACCTTTGCAATAATCAATCTATGACCAGTAGATATGTATGCATGCTTCAAGAAGCAGCACTCACCAATGGTCTGCAGCAATGGAAAAACAGAGGATGGAGTCATTAGGGAAGGCATGCCTGAAGGCCAGAGACATAGCTACCAGAGAGGACAGCTTAGATAGCAGAGTTCTTTGCTCTGAGAAGGGTTGACTTGCATTGTCTTGCAGGCAGAGCCCCCTGGGGAGGAGGATTTTGTAGGGGAGGCTGCTGTCATCAGACTTCTTAAATCCTGCAGGGGGCTGGTAATTCAGCAGGGACTTCTGTGGTTTTTTGCTTCCGGTATTGTTTTTTAGGTGGCTTTTCCATGGGTTTCAGGTCCTCCTATCCTAGTGAAGGGATGGAGGCTTGTCCTGGGAACATTTCAAGTTAGAATTTAAACATCAGGCTATTTCTACACCAGTTTGGGCTCACTACAGCTCCTACCTCCAAGTCTTTGGTTGTGCAAGTGAGTTTCCCAAACTTTCCCATCACTTCTGTCTCCAGGGAGCCCTGAATGGTGAGCAATGCTTCACACTCCCTACCAGCTACAGGCAGAATGAGTAAAGACTGACTTTTTGGTTCACCAAGTGTGTTTAAGGGATGTATTTCCAAGGAACCTATTTTAAAATAAGATGCATCTCAGGGTTAAAAATACATTTTGCATAGCAGAGAATAAACAACAAATCTCCTTAAATTTCACTGCTTAAGACTTTAAAATTTGGACACATTTTTCTTGACCTTATCATCCTGTTGTTCAAATATGACAATATTTTGCTCTTCAATGTTTTCCTTTTATGCTACTTGGGAAGTATGGAAAGTGCTGCCATAACTTTTTTTTAGTACCTTTAAAATATTTTTTAAAGATTTTATTTATTTATGTGAGAGAGAGAATGAGAAAGGCAGAGCATGAGAGGGGAGAAGGTCAGAGGGAGAAGCAGACTCCCCGCTGATCAGGGAGCCTGATGTGGGACTCGATCCCGGGACTCCAGGATCATGACCTGAGCCGAAGGCAGTCGCTTAACCAACTGCACCACCCAGGGGTCCCAATATCTTGAAAATATTAAGTGTAGTCATAACATAAGCATCTAAGAATGTGGGCCTTATCAAATCAAAACTAAAACATAAATTCAATATTCTTTCCCTGGTTGACAGATATTTCAATTAGTGAGCCCAAGGAGAGTTGATTTCTTCCTTTGTAGCAGGGTTTTGTTTGTTTGTTTTGTGTTGCGGCTTTTTTTGGGGGAAGGGGTTTTTGGTTAGAAGGTTAAGAACAGGGCACACAAATGTGGATGGTAGCATTTTCATAAATTTAATCTGCGCATCCAAGTGCCCACTGTGGCTGTTTCCACTGTGTGCACATAGGAGTCTCCAGGCCTGTTCTTTTGCTTCTTCAATACTCTAATGTTGGATTTTTAAAACTTGAACCTTTGCTGTTGGTAACACAACTAAAGTAGTTGAGACAAATGAAGGTTCTACATAGTTACAGTGTACAATGTGATGGTTTGATATAGACACACATTGTACCACGATTACCACAATGAAGGTAATGAACTTGCCCATCAACTCCCATCCTTAGGATGCTTCTGAAGTATGATGAGAATACATACCATTGACTCTCCTAGCAGGTGTCGAGTACACAATGCAGCATTATTTCCTGGAGTTTCCATGCCGTGTATTAGATCTGATTAGAGAGACAGACACATCAACGCCACACAGCACAGGCTGCAGAATAGGGGCTGTTAACAGGGATGAGAAATGCAGCACATCAGAATGAGCTTACTGAATCAAGAAGACACAACAAGTCATCATTTCTTTGAATACTCTTCCACCCCACCCTCTTTCTCCTCTTCTTCTAATACTCCCATGAGAAATTTTGTTAAAATCCCACAGGTGCCTGAGTCCCTGTTTGTTTTTTCATGCTCTTTTCTCTCTGTTCTTCACAAGGAATAATTTCTATTGATCTGTCTCAGGCTCCTTGGCATGTATCTCTTGAGTCAGCTATTGTTTCTGTTCTGTGGAGTTTTATAATAAATTTGCCTTTTTGGAGGTCATTTGTGTCTCTTTTGTATCTTCTTGCTCTTCGTGGAGGCTTTCTGTTTCTTGACTGAGACTTTCTGAAGTTTTGTTCCATGTGCTCATGATCGTTCAGTGAGGAAGCTTTAAGGTGGTAGACTTTGAATCCTTGTCCAGTAATTCTAACACCTGTCTTCCCAGTGTCAGCATCTGTTGCTTGGTTTAGATTCTATGACTTGTGTTTGACACCGGGACATGGTGGGCACTTTGTTACGTGACTTTGAATCTTGTCCATATGTTCTGTTTTAGCTGGTCTACTCTGACTCTGCCTTGTGACCTCGAGGGGTCCATTTGTGACCTAGGTGGGTGTCAATTTCTGATCTCCACTCACCCACCAGTGACACCCAAGGTGAAGGCAGTGCTCGCTCTCATGGAGCATGGATGGATTTCAAGAAATGGAAAGCTTTCTGACAACTTTTATTTTTAATGATATAACTTAAAAACACACTCATCAAAAAATTTTAAAAAAACCTTGAAGTAACATGATTTTATTAGTTAATTCCCAATCAATTAAGAAGCAATGCCAATAAAAAATCCAGAAAGGAAAACAATTAGAAACTCTTTATAAAACTAGAATTTCACTGCTAAAAAATCCAGATAAATGTATTAGATGAAAACACCACAATCCTCATGAAAGTGAATTTCCCCATCATTAACAAAATGTCATCAAATTGGATCCTTCAAAATAGAAAAATGATAAGGCATCGTGTTTATCCCAGTAATAGAAGCTTTGTTTGATATTCAAGCAATGGCATTTACCACTCAACAGAATAAGAACTAAAGTGTATAATCATTTTAATAGATGAATAAAAATAATTGAAAATTTCAAGGAAAACAAAACAAAACAAAAAACTACAAACTTCTCAGCAGCTAAGATTCATTGGTAGATTCTATCAACTTATCTAAGGAAAATAATATACTAATTCTCTGCATACTCTTCCAAAAAAGAGAAACACAAGGAATACTTCCAAATTCATTTTATGAGGCCAGGATTACTCTAATACAGAAACCAAAGATGTTACAAGAAGGGAAAATGACAAGTACTCTTATTTGAACATAGATGTAAAAAAACTCAACAAAATATTAACAAATTGAATTAAATGAAGTATAAAAATAATCATATGCTGAACCAGGTGGGATTTATCTGAAATACGTAAGGCCAGTGGAGAATGTGAAAATCAGTTTACACAATCTATCACATCAACAGTCTAAAGAAAAAAAAATGACTACATTAATCAATGCATAAAAAAACTTTTGAAAAAACCCAGCACCCATTCATGATACCAAATACCTCTCAGTATCTCAGAATAGAGAGACACTTCCTTATCTGATAAAGAACCTGAAACTAACTTCATAAAACCTAAAACTAACTTCACACTTAATGACGAGAAACTAGATGCTTTCGTGCTAAGGCCAGGAACAAGGCAGAGCACCTGCTTCCACAATTCTTATTCCACATCTTACTAGAAAGCCTAGCTAACTAGCTAATGCAATAAGACCAGAAAAAAAAGAAAAGAGTAAATATACACACAGAGGAAGAAATAGAAAGTGTCTTGTTTATGTATAAGATTGTTTATGTAGATGGGGCGCCTGGGTGGTTCAGTTGGTTAAGCAACTGCCTTCGGCTCAGGTCATGATCCCAGAGTCCTGGAATCGAGTCCCGCCTCGGGCTCCCAGCTCCGCAGGGAGTCTGTTTCTCCCTCTGACCTTCCCCTCTCTTATGCTCTCTCTCACACTCTCTCTCTCAAATAAATAAATAAAATCTTAAAAAAGAGATTGTTTATGTAGAAATTTCCAGAGGATCAACAAGGAAAACACCCCTAATTGATAAGCAATTATATCAAGATTAAAAGATATTAAATTAATACGCAAAAGTCGTTTGATTTCTTATATAAGAGCAATGAAAAATTCGAATATTGGTTTACATTAGCATCAAAAAATGAAATACTTAAGGATAAATCTAATAAAAATATGTAAGATCTATCTGAGGAAAGCTGCAAAATTTGGGTAAGAAGGAATCAAAGATAATCTAACTAAATGAAGACATATTCCATGCATGTGCATGGGAAGACTAACTACGGTCAAGATGTCAACTATTCCTGACTTCACCTACAGATTTGGCACAATCGTAATGAAAATCTGAGCAAGTTACTTTTTGAATATTGGCAAACTGATGCCAAAATTCATAGGAAGCTCAAAAGACAAAGGATAGCCAATACGATATTGAATCGGAGAAGAATAAAGTTGGAAGATGACACCACCCAACTTCAAGAACTTCTAGAAAGCTTCAGTATCAAAAGAGTGTGGTATTGGAGAAAAGTGGACAAATAGATCAGTGGAACAGACTCAAAAGTCCAGAAAGAGACTACAGGATAGAGTCAACTGACATTGGAGAAATGGCAAAGGCAACTCAATGAAGAACAGCCTTTTCAAGGAATGGTGCTCAAAAACTGGGCATTCACAGGCAAAAATATTGAATCTAGTCACAGGCCTTCTAACTTTCAAAAAGTTAATTCAGGATGATTCAGAGGCCTATATGCAAAACATGAAACTATAAGATTCCCAGAAGAGAACAAAGAAAAAAAATCTAGGTGATGGCTTTGGTGATGACTTTTTATTTTTATTTATTTTTTTATTTTTTTTTAAAGATTTTATTTATTTATTTGACATACAGAGAGAGAGATTACAAGGAGGCAGAGAGGCAGGCAGAGAGACAGGGAGAGGAGGAAGCAGGCTCCCTGCTGAGCAGAGAGCCCGATGCGGGCCTCGATCCCAGGGCACTGAGATCATGACCTGAGCCGAAAGCAGAGGCTTTAACCCACTGAGCCACCCAGGCGCCCTTGGTGATGACTTTTTAAATAGAACATCAATAGCACAGTCCATGAATGAAAAATTGATGAGCTGGAATTCATTAAAAGTGAAATTTTCTGCTCTGTGAATGACACTATTAAGAAAAGAAAGACAAGCAACAGATTGGGAGAAAATCTTTGCAAAACACATGTTTGATAAAGGACTGATATTCAAAATGTTAAATTCACCTAAAAGTAAACAAACACCTAACTATAAGTGGGCAAGATATCTGAACACATACCTCACCAAAGAAAATATGCAGATAAAAATAAACCAATGAAAAGATGTTCAACATCATATGTCATTAGGGAATCACAAATGAAAACAAAAAGGAGACACCATTATGTACCTATTAAAATGGTTAGAATCCAAGGCATTCATAGCACCAAATGCGGGTGAGACTGTCAAGTAGCAAAAAGTTTTATTTTGTTGCTGATGGGAAAGCAAAATGGTCTAGCTACTTTGAAAGAATGACAGTTTCTTACAAAACAAAATGTACTCTAATGTATTATCTCTCAATCACACTCCTTGGTGTTACCCAAATGAGAAGAAAACTTAAGTTCACAGAAAATCCTGCACATAAATATTTATAACAGCTTTTTTATGATTACCAAAATTTGAAAGTAAGAGGACATTCTTCAATAGATGAATGGATATGCAAACTGTGGTCCATCCAGGCAATAGAATATTATTCCACAATAAAAAAGAAATGAACCATCCAGTCATGAAAAGACATGGAAGAAACTTAAATGCATATTAGTAAGTGAAATAAACCAATCTGAAAAGGCTATATTCTGCTTTATTCCAATTCTATAGCATTCTGGGAAAGGTAAAACTATTGAGAAATTATAAAGATCAGTGCTTGCCAGGAGTTGGTGGGAAGGGAGTCGTGGATAGTCAGAGTAGACAGAATTTTTAGGATAAAACTATACTGTCTTCTTCTGTATATGTATTATCTATATATACATATATATGTATACACACACACACACACACACACACACACACTTTAATGGTGGGTACATGGATTTCTAAAGTTGCCAAAACCTATAGAATGCACCCTCATCTTTAGTTAATAATAATGTATCAAGGGACACCTGGGTGCCTCAGTCCGTTAAGTACCTTCCTTCAGCTCAGGTCATGGTCCCAGGGTCCTGGAATCGAATCCCACATTGGGTTCCTTGATCAGCGGGAAGCATGCTTCTCCCTCTGCCTGCTGCCCCCCCTGCTTGGACTTTCACTCTCTCTCTCTGACAAATAAATAAATAAAATCTTGAAAAAGTAATAATGTATCAATATTGGCTCATCGATTTTGACAAATGTACCACAGAAGTCAGGACGCTAAAAGTAGGCAACAGTGGAGGCAGGGTGTTCAAAAGGCACACAGGAACACTTTACTTTCTGCCCAGTTGTCTTGCAAAGCCAAAACTGCTGAACAAAGGCCTATTAATTATTTTAAAATTCCAGAAAGCTAGAATGGACACGTGCCATGTTATCCTAAGGAAGGGCATCAATTCTACATAGGTAGACTTATGTTTGATAGTGAAGGCAGAATTTCTCTACTTACATCAAGAATGAGGCAAGGACAGATGAGCAACACAACTTCAGTTGCATTTTATGTCCTAATCACTGTAAAAAAAGGAAGAAAAAAATAAGACTTTGGAAAGAAGGAAGGAAATCTCTTTATTTGCAGAAGGCATGATCGTATGTGTAGGAAATCCTGAAAGATCTATGAACACAAAATAAAGAAATAAGTGTGATAATTCTGCAACTATAGGGTAAACATTCAAAAATAAAGTACATTTACTTCATTTGGTGGTTACATTTAAGAGGAGAGAGATACGAGAAAAAAAAAATGAAAATGTACCTAAGACATGGAAATGCTAGTGGAGAACAGAAAAATACTCCAAGGTAAATTAAGCTGCGTGGGCCTCAAGAAAGTAGAGATGATATACTCATGGTTGTAAGTGTGTGTGTGTGTGTGTGTGTGTGTGTTGTGGGCAAGAGGAGAAGGAGTAGCAGGAGCAGAAGCCGAGGTTTAGGCAGAGAAAAGGTCAGGCTGTGCCAGATAAGCAAGGAAAAGTCATCTGCAACATTTTTGAAAATATGCAATGGGGGGCACCTGGGTGGCTCAGTGGGTTAAGCCTCCACCTTCGGCTCAGGTCATGATCTCAGGGTCCTGGGATCGAGGCCCGCATCGGGCTCCCTGCTCAGCGAAGAGCCTGCTTCCCTCTCTCTCTCTGCCTGCCTCTCTGCCTACTCATGATCTCTCTCTGTCAAGTAAATAAATAAAAAATCTTAAAAAAAAAAAAAAGAAAATATGCAAAGGGAGGGATGCCTGGGTGGCTCAGTCGATTAAGCATCTACCTTCAACTCAGGTCATGTTCCCAGGGTAGTGGAATTGAGCCCCAGATCCTTGCTCAGGGAAGAGTCTGCTTCTCCCTTTGCCTCTGCCCTCCTCCCTGTTCATTCTCTTTCTTGCTCTGCTCCCTCGCTTTCTGAAAAATAAATAAAATCTTTAAAAATATATGCAATGTTGGTATCTCAATGTGATTTTGATTTGAATTTCCCTGATGGCTAATGATGATGGACATTTTTTCATGTGTCTGTTAGCCATATTTGTATGTCTTTGGAAAAGTGTCTGTTCATGTCTTCTGCCCATTTTTTTTACATGATTATACCAGTTAGAATGACCAGTATCAACAGGACATGAAACAAGTGTTGGAGAGGATGTGGAGAAAGGGGAACCCTCTTACACTATTGGTGGGAAAGCAAGTTGGTGCAGCCACTTGGGAAAACAGTGTGGAGATTCCTCAAAAAACTAAAAATCTTATGACCCTGCAATTGCACTACTGGGTATTTACCCCAAAGATACAGATGGAGTGAAAAGAAGGGCCATATGTACCCCAATGTTCATAGCAGCAATGTCCACAATCACCAAACTGTGGAAAGAGCCCAGATGCCCTTCAGCAGAGGAATGGATAAAGAAGATGAGGTCCATATATAAAGTGGAATATTACTCAGCCATCAGAAAGGATGAATACCCAACTTTTGTATCAACATGGACGGGTCTGGAGGGGATTATGCTGAGTGAGATAAGTCAAGCAAAGTTAATTATCATATGGTTTCACTTGCTTGTGGAGCATAAGGAGTAACATGTAGGACATTAGGAGAAGGAAAGGAAAAGTGAATTGGGGTAAATCTCAGAGACTGTGGACTCTGAGAAACAAACTGAGGGTTATGGAGGGGAGGGGGTTGGGGGGATGGGTGAGCCCGGTGGTGGACATTAAGGAGGGCGCAGATTGCACGGAGCACTGGGTGTGGTGCATAAACAATGAATCTTGGATCACTGAAAAATTAAAATAAAATTAAGATGTTACAAAAAAGTATACGCAATGGGAAACCATTTGGAAGTTTTAAACAGAGAGGTGATGTGTGTTTTGAGTGTATCACTTGTGTTTCTGTTATCAGCTACTCTGTCCTGTCAGAGCAGCTCATAACACACCATCTCCTGCCAAAAGCACTACAGGTAGAATGAGGTCAGCTAGATTATATAAAACAGCTCTTTGGTGATGCTGGGGAGCGACGGACACGGTTTTATAGTCTCAGGGAAGGGCGGTAGCACAGAGACGGAGACTGACGTCCCCCGTCGATTGCTCGCCTGAGAACATGCTTCAAACGTCAGTGCAGGGAAATTGATCCCAAACAGAATATGCATGTTTTGCGGTGCAGAAGAAACAAGATACTGAGGTCTGGGATTGCCAAACCTTCTGGTTTAGCGGAAGACATGGGCCCAGAAAGTGTGACAGCATAGACAGGAGCCCTGAATCTGGAGAGCAATCGCCTGCCTCCACATATCCTACAAACTCAGGATTTCTAGAAGGAACTGCCACTCTGGATGGTGGAGAACTGAACAGAGAGTGTATAGGACACAAAGTTAGGGGAGACTGGACCCAGGCAGTAGAGACATTTGGTAGGTAGGATGGCATTCAGCCACGACTCCAGAATGACCACATTTGAGGGTTAAGTACCAGAAACTTAGATTAGGATGAAACCTTAAATAGCCCCATCGTGAAAAAAGCCTCAAACCAATGCTTAACAGAATCCGATGATTTTCTTTCTTTCTTTCTTTCTTTTTTTTAAGATTTTTATTTATTCATTTGACACAGAGAGAGAGATTACAAGTAGGCAGAGAGGCAGGCAGAGAGAGAGGAGAGAGGAGGAAGCAGGCTCCCCGCTGAGCAGGGAGCCCGATGCGGGCCTCGATCCCAGGACCCTGGGATCATGACCTGAGCCGAAGGCAGCGGCTTTAACCCACTGAGCCACCCAGGTGCCTAGAATCCAATGATTTTCTATTTATTTAATTTTCTTCCATGATAAAACTCAATGCTCCTAGGCATAATATAATCTAGGATGTCTACAACATATTGACCGCAATTTCTTATGTTAAATAAGACAAAGAATGTTTAGAGAAGCAGAAAGTAGTAGACTATGACAAATAGGTGAGCATATCGACCAGAAGTACACTCATAAGTAACCCAGATTCTAAAGGCAATAAACAAGGGCTTTGCAATAATTATAATTAGCATGGCAAAGTATTTATAGGAATATATTGATAAAACAGATAAAAAGGAAATTTTCAACAGAGAATGCTTCTTTTTTTTATTATGCTCAGTTGGCGAGCATATAGTACATCTTAAGTTTCTGATGAAGTGTTCAACAATTCACTAGTTGCATATAACAGCCAGTGCACATCACCACACGTGTTGTGATGAACAGAGAACACTTCTATAAATATGAATAATGTAAAATAATCAAATGCATCTTCTAAACTTAAAACATGATATTTGGAAATTGGAAGTACTTCAACTGAAAAAATGTCCCAATGTTAGAGAAAAACATACCGAAAATATAACTAAAAAACTCAAAAAATAAGACAATTCCAGCCTGCCATATTTTCTGGACCATGCATATCTACTTTTATAAGCCACATGCTTAAGTATGCAAAAATACAACTCCATTTTTCTCTAGCTATTTATGCTTTTTTTCCCTACAGGATTTATTCATACCTGATAAGCAGATGCTGTTAAGTCAATAAGATAAATATATTCTACCAATTTTCAGCATATCATTTTTAATATCCACAAACTTTTGCGCCCCTCTACAACATCATTGCTATGTAGATGTTAAGTCTTCTGTCTTGGCATTGCACGTCCCTCTAATCTGAAAGGCCCTTGGGCCTGGCGTCCCTCCTTCCAGCTTCCCACGGTCCTCTCTGGAGCCTGCGGAAGGTGCCTTGATGCTCATTTATGTCCCTTCTCTACTTCAGGAGGTCTGGCCAGCATCCTGGGCTCTTTCCCAAGGTATCCCGTGAGGCTCCATCTACCTGCCACGGCTACACCGTTTCTAAGCTTTCCGTTTCCCAGAACGCATCCCAGGAAGGAGTGTTCCTTCTGAGGTCTCCAGTGTCATCAGGAGGGCTCAGTGCCCCTGACCTCATGGAGATATCCTCTTCTGTTCTATTTAATATGAAGATGGTGTGGCCTGGTTCTTCACACCAGCTTGTCCCCTTGCCTGTTTGTGGCAAATTTTCAGGGCATGGCCTTTTGACACTCAAAAAAATAGGAAACATGAGGATTCAAAGCACTCTTCAAGACCACTGTCTTACCTACAAGTTTCAAGATTCTGTTTTTCAGCTCGAAAGACAAGAAAGTGCTATGTTCTGCATTAACTTGTAGTATCTTCTTCAAAGAATTTTTATAAAGATCAGATGAGATCATTTATACTCAGCACTTAGCATATACTTCTTGGCACTTAATAAGCATTAAATGGATTATCCCTACAATTAGTAATGTTTAGTTGCCACTAGGATTAGATTTTTAATTTTTAGGAGTAAAGGAAGATTAGGGACACCTTTGCTCCTTTAGGTAGAAAAATAATAGCAGAAATGTATCAGACATCTTAAAACATAGTTTTAAAATATAACCAAGATATTAGTTTTTAAAATTCTGATTAACAAAGTAACGACATAAAGGAATGACATATTGCTTGAATTTGAGCAAAAGCATATACTTCCTTTATGTGTATTTCCTACAGTTATTCATAAAACTACAACAGAATAAAGTGGATATAGCTTTAAAGCAGAAGTTTGACTAAAAAGTAGTACTTTAGACATAGTCTAAATGAGAAGTAATACCTTTTTCTTCTACTTCAGGCAAGCTGTTTCATCCATTATAGCTCAATCGGTTTGAAGTATTTTATGGATCACAGCCTTAAAATTCTGTCATTATTTATAGTCCACTATCATTCCATTGTTTTTCTGTCTTGGAATTCCTAGAAGCATTCTTTTAAGAGAATGTGTTTCCCAAGATGGGATCGGGAAGGAGACAAACCATAAGAGACTCTTGATCTCACAAAACAAACTGAGGGTTACTGGGGGATGGGAGGGTAGGGATGGAGTGGCTGGGTTATGGACATTGGGGAGGGTTTGTGCTATGGTGAGTGCTGTGAAAGGTGTAAGCATGATGATTCAGAGACCTGTACCCCTGGGGCAAATAATAAAAAAAATTAAAAAAGAGAATGTGTTTCCCCAAAAATGGTGAAAAGCAACATATAATACAGTGTATGCCGTTGCTCACTGCATTGCAGAGTGAATAATAGGATAGTTACACTGAATAATCCTTTGGAGAGACAGTGCACAGAGCTGTAAATGAAACAAATATTGCAGTGTTCATAAAAGCAACATACAGTTTATTTGCTATATATTTTTAATAATGCACACCTCAGTAACTTGGGCCAGATTGCCGATGTGTATGTATATGTGTACACACACACACACACATGTATGTACACACATGTTTGTGAATATATATGTATGTATATACATATATCTGTTTTATGTATATGTGTGCATGTGTATTTAACACTGGTAAGCCACTGAATTTATGAATGGATCATCTGTGATTCTGTTATCAATATGAAAAATGAAAGTTTCTACATAATATTCAAACCAGTCATTTTTTCCTTCCAAAAATTGCAAATTATTTCCTAATATAAATTGTTCTGATCACTAATTGACAGATATATAGAATTTGCTGAAGATCCTAAAGTAACACTGCTTACCTTGCCCCTCACTTTCCATGCCTCTGTTATAAAAATCAGGAAGATAACCAAGTATATTACAACTGGAAGTTCTCAGAAGCCAGGCACAGTGCTGTGGGTTGGTTTGTGTCCCCTAAAAAGACAGGCTGAAGTTCTGACCACAGGTAGCTAAGCGTGGGACCTTATTTGGAAATCAGGTCTTTGCAGGTGGAATCACTTCCAGAGGAGGTCATTTGGAGGAGAGCGAACCTCGAATCCAATCACTGGTGTTCTGACAAGAAAAGACACAAAGGTGCACAGGGAAATGCCCTTCATGGTACAGACAAACAGAGTGGAGTGAGGCATCTACAAGCCAAGCAAAGCCAAGGATTGCCAGCAAGGACCCGAACTGAGGAGGGAGGCGTGGGACAGATTCTGCCACAGAGCCTCCAAAAGGAACCAGCTCTGCCAACACTCTGATTGTGGACTTAGAACCTCCAGAGCCATGAGAGAGAAATCTCTGTTGCTTTAAGCCACCCAGTGTGTGCACTTTATTATGACAGCCCTGAGAAGTCAGTGCACACGTCTAGAATCAGAAGGGTGGAGTTCTCAGGCTTGCTAACCAAAGAGATCAGAAGCAATGTTGGCTGCAGAAGCAATCAGATTTAGAGACCACGATGAACTGTTGGCTCTGTGTGCATCTACTGGCTAAAATCAGCCTAGGTTTTATTTGCAGGATGGGAAAAAGGACAAAGGCAACTTCCATGCCAGGCGTCCAGCTGAGAAAAACCAGAGAAACAGTGTTGTCTCTGACGACCGTGCCAGAATGCATCCAGGGAGAAGTCATGGTGACACGGATTGAGGAATCCTAAACCCATCGCTGAATGAGCTCACTTCTTTCATCACCGAGGCTCCAGAGAGGAGTGGGCATCTCTCTCACGAAGTTTTTGATGCTGAAAAGGGTCAGACATTTCTATTAAAACTAGTAGTGGATGGGGTGTCTGGGTGGCTCAATCAGTTAAGCATCTGCCTTCAGCTCAGGCCATGATCCCAGAGTCCTGGGGTAGAGTCCCGCGTCAGGCTCCCTGCTCAGCGAGGAATCTGTTTCTCCCTCTGTCTCTCTTCCCTGTTCATTCTCTCTCTCAAATAAAATAAATAAATAAATAAAATCTTTTTTAAAATCTTAAAAAGGAAAAAAAAACTAGTGGTGGCAAAAAAAGACAAATTTCAAAACTGTAACTTAAAGTAAGGCCTTAAAAAGGAAAAAAAAACTAGTGGTGGCAAAAAAAGACAAATTTCAAAACTGTAACTTAAAGTAAGGCCATGGGTCATTTCGACAACACTCAACAATGGCACCAAAGTTTTTCAAACACTCAAACATATATTATCATGTTTAGTTCTCCTGACAGTTTTTGTAAAAGAGAAAAATTGTTATAATCCCTATTTCATAATGAAGTTAAGTCACAGGTAAGATGCCAATACAGGTGTATACCACTATTGTACTGGCCTTTAAGACTTTCTATTTATGTCTGTTTCAATTTTATTCATGCAACAACTTGCTGAATATGAAAATTTTGCATTTTCCCAAAGCCTGCTATAACCTTTAAAAATTTAATCAACTTACCTGAATTATTCTCCTCATATAAAATTCATGTGTGTGTGTGCAAGCACAGGCAATTTTGAAGGAACGATGTAAAGTGTACTCGATTTGATTATCATATATATTTATTTTGACTCTCAGCTTCAAAGCAAAGTCTAATTGAATGTGCTATTGCTTACATTGTTCTCTACTGTCATTTCTCTGGGGACTACACACCATTTCCCTTTGGGTTCTATTTATATGCCTGGTATAGAATAATGCATTCACATTTTCAAGCATCTGACTGGAAATTTCATTTTTATCCTGACTTTGCAGGTATTAGAGATTAACAGACTCCTTTGGCACATAGTGTAGGATGAAGCACAGGCTGAAGCTTGGGACATTTTCAGCACAGAGTGGCTTCCTCTGGTAGGTCCGCACAGCATCCTTTGTTTGTTCTGACTATTCTGCAGGCAGTGGGCTGATATCTTATTCATGCTGCCTTGATTACTGCTCCAGACCCACTGTTCATGGTCAGCACAGCCCAGTACACACTGTAGGACTGCAGGCTACTTGCAAATAATTGCAGATGCTTTTCAAATAGTATGTTTCCAGAAAGTTTCCTTTTAATCCCACACATTTCCATCTTCAATTATTAATACTTTTGCTTACGACCAAGTCTGAATGATGCTAGAAGCTTGATCTTACATTTGGTAAATTATTTATAAAGAAGTCTTAGAAATTTAAGTAGGATATCCAAAGTTCCCTAAAATATTAGCAAACATATATTTTTCATATGTATATACATATATATATTCTAAAATACATATAAAAAGAATGTTAATCCTCCCAATCATTTAAAATATATGGAAAAGGAAAGAATACCTCCAAACTCATTTTATGAGGCCAGCATTAGCATGATAACTAAGCCAGACAAAGACACTACAAGAAAAGAGAACTACAGACCAATATCCTTGATGAACATGGATGAGAAAAATCCTCAACAAAATATTAGCAATCCAAATTCAATAGCACAATCAAAGGGATCACACACCATGACCAAGTGGGTTTTACCCCTGGGTTGTGAGGAGGTTTCAATATAATGAAAATCAATTAATGTGATACATTAACAGAATGGAAGATAAAAGCAATAGGACCATCTCAATAGATGCAGAAAAAGCATTTGATAAAATTCAACATGCTTTCATGATAAAAACTCTCAAAAAAAAGTAGGAATAGAAAGTAATTACCTCAACATAACAAAGACCTTACATGAAAAGCTTCCAGCTAATATCATATTCCACAATGAAAAACGGAAAGCTTTCTACTAAGATCAGGAAAAAGACAAAGATGCCCACTCTCACGCTTTCTACTGAACGTAGTACTGGAAGTCCTAGCCAGAGTAATTAGGGAACTAAGAGAAATAAAAAGCATTCAAATAAGAAAGGGACAAGTCATTGTTTGCAGATGACAGGACATTATATGTAGAAAACCCCGAAGACTCTACCAAAAAACTGTTAGGACTAATAAATTCAGCAAAATTATAGGATAAAAAAATCAATGTGCAAAAATCGGTTCCATTTCTATGTCCTAATAGCAGAACATCTGAAAAGAAAATAAGGAAAACACTCCTTTTACAATAGCACCAAAAAGTATAAAATGCTTAGGCATAAACTTAACTAAGAAACTGAGAGTTTTGTATACTGAAAACCACAAAATATTGATGAAAAAAAATTAAAGACAAAGACAAATGGAAAGCTATCCTTTTGTTCCTGGGTTGGAAAGCTTAGTTTTATTAACATCTCCATATCCGAAGTGATCAACAGATTCAATGTAATCCCTATCGAATTCCTGATAACATTTCTTACTGAGATGGGGGGGGGAGACAGAAGATTCATAAGGAAACCTAATAATCAAAACAATCTTGAGAAAGAAAAATGAACCTAGAGGCATCACACCTGCTGATTTCAGAATGTATTACAAAGCTGCAGCAATTAAACTGTGTCACTGATATAAAGACAGACTCACAGACCAATGGGGCAGAATAGGGGCTCATAAATACACCCCTGCATATGTGCTCAATGACAAAGTTCCCAAGAACACACACTGGGGAAAGGACAGTCTTTCAATAAATGGTGTTGGGAAAATTGGACATCCACATGTACAATAATGGATGTGGACCCTTAACTTACATCATACACAAAAATCAACTCAGAATGGCTTAAACATTAAAACAGAAGACCTGAAACTGTAAAACTTCTAGAATAGAAGTTCTTGTGACATCAGTTTTGAAAGAGATTTCTTGGATAAGAAACCAGCCCAGGCAATACTAACAAAATTAAATGGGAAGACAATAAGCTACAATGTTTCAAAATAGCAATGTTTCAGAACACAGTGTCAACACTGTGTAATGGAATGGAAAAAGAATTGCAAACTATGTACCTAATAAGTAGCTAATTTCCAAAACATATAAGACAATTTGAAAGTCTCTAGCAAAAAACTTATAACCCAATTTAAAAATGAACTAAAGACTTGAATGAATATTTTTTCTGAATAATACCCACAGATGGCTAACATGATACATGAAAATGTGCTCAATGTCAGTAATTATCAGGGAAATGTATATCAAAACCACACTGAGATAGCACCACTCACCTGTTAGGATGGTTCTTATTTAAAAAAAAATAAAGGCAATAAATGTTGGCAAAGATGTGGAATACAGATGACCCTGAACAATGTGGGATTAAGAGCACCCCCAAAACATACGGTCAAAAGTCTGCATATAACCTTTGATTCCTCCAAACCTTAATTACTAATAACTTACTGTTCATTAGAAGCTTTGCCAATAACATAGCCAATTAACACATATTTTGTACTTTATATGGATTATGTGTTATATTCTTATAATAAGGTAGAGAAAATACAATGTTAAGAAAATCATTAAGAAAAAAATATGTTTACAGTACTATGCCATATTTATCAAAAAGAATCCATGTGAAAGTGGACCTGTGAAGTTTGAACCCATGTTGTTGAGTCCATTCTAATTGGAAATCTTGTCTACTGTTAATGAGAATGAAAAATGGTGCAGCCACTATGCCAGTCACTTTGGAACTCCCTCAAAAAATTAAATATAGAACTACTATATGATTCAGCAGTCCCGCTTCTGGGTATTTATTCAGAAGAGATTACAGTCAAGACCTTGAAGAGGTATTAGCTCTTCCGTGTTCATTGCAGCAATATTTACAATAGCTGAGTTATGGGAACACCCTAAATCCTTATTGACCATTAAATGGATAGGAAAATGTGATCAACACATGCAACGGAGTACTATTTCAGCTTTCAGTCTGCAGGAAAGAAAGCCATGAAGGTGCAACAACATGGGTGAAATGGAAGAACATGATGCTCAGTGAAATATACCAGTCTCAGAAGGACAAATCCCATGATCCCACCTGCATGAAGGATCTAACATCGTCAAACACAGTCAAAGCTGAGAAGAGGATTGTGGTTGCTAGGGGCTGGGGCCAGGGAAGGAGAAATGGGAAGCTGCTCATCAAGGGTGTACATTTTTAGTGATGCAAGATGAATTAGTCCAGAGGTCTCTGGATAACAGTGTGTTTATAGATAATAGTACCGAACAGTCCATTTATAAAATCTATTGAGAGAGCAGATCTCATGCCAAGCATTCTTACCACAATAAAATGTTTTCCATATAAGAAATTTTACATTTTATTTGCATTCTTTAGTGCTTTCCAGAAAGATACTTGTATTGCCTATCAAAATAGAACGGCAAGAAAAAGTCTTTTAAGTACGACTCTTCAGTGATATTTTTTGCCTTTGTTTTGGCTATCACTAGAAATTGATGGCAGGATGTCAAAAGCTCGACCAAGCCTCAAGGATATTTTTTAATTCACCAGAAAAATAAAGCATTTATGACTCCTGTGTTAAAGAGTGCAAGTTTGAACAATGGAAATTTAGAGATGGCTGGATTTGATACTTGGCATCAGTATCATGATAGAAATTTTACAAGAAGAATGATAGAGTGAAAGTCTAAGCCATAAATACCACAGCATGTTTCCAAAAGAGAAAAATAAGAAAAAAAGAGAAAAATTGTTCAAATTCATTTCCCCAGCAAACAAAAAAGAAGTCCCAAAGCTTTTGAAAAACAAGTATAGAGAAACACAGAGCTGCTCACAAGAATGGCATTGTTTTATTTGAAAGGTTATTACCAAAGTCCCAAGGACATAATTTCATTTTAGATGGACATAAAACGTCACTCACCAATTGGCATTATTTCACTATGTTCTGTGAGAGAACTCTATTCAGAGACCTTGATCTCTTGTTTATTAGCATCTGGTTCTGAGTCCTCTGTTTTCCAACTTCAGCTCCAAGGTCATGCTTTTCCATTCTCTGCTGCCCCTCTTTGTAGGGACTCTTCCTTTCTTCTCTGAGCCTGTCCTCCCCAGGGTGCTGATATTTGGATACGCTTTATTGCAAGCATGCCAGCGTGTCTCTTTCTCCTTAATGTTGGAGAAGTATTCCTCCTAAGCACTCCATCTAACTCCATGAATGTCCTCAGTCCCACATCACTCCTGCTGTTAGCAGCTACCCAAGTCCCCTATAAGAGCTAGACGCTCTTCAACAACCTTTCGCAGAACCTGCCTTAGCATAGAACAAGTAAATATAGAAGCACATGAATGAACTTCATGACTAACTGTGGCTTTGTTACTTCTGTTAGAAGGATGGCCACGCTCATACTCAAGAGCAAAAGTATGCCAATTCATCACCACTGAGCACCACTCTGGATCAGGACAAGCTCCCCCCCCAAAGAAACACACCTCTCTGTAATTTACAGTTTGGGGGACCACAGAGGAGAACACTGGCTTTCTGTGGACAAGTCCGTTCCCAAGGGAGGGAGGCTAAAGCTAAGCTGCACTTGCCCGGTGGTTCCTACCAAAGTCTCCACATCCAGAGGACCAGAGACCAGCATGTGCTTTAAGGACACACACACACACACACACACACACACACACACACACACACACACACACACACACACACACACACACGGTTCTTTGTTGGCTTGCAAATGGCTCCTCCAAAATTGCACCCAGCTTCCATACTCATGCTGAGTTTACTGTTAAGTGTGAGTGGAAAGGAGGGTGGGAGCTTACTTTTGAACTAATTTCAGAACCAAAGATGGAGAGAAAGCTAACATTTCTTCCACTGTTCGCTCTTGATCCGACTTTCAG
Source organism: Ailurus styani (assembly GCA_002007465.1). Lineage (NCBI taxonomy): Eukaryota > Metazoa > Chordata > Mammalia > Carnivora > Ailuridae > Ailurus > Ailurus styani. Next base: position 385,472 of record LNAC01000905.1, read on the forward strand.
ATCCGTAGGTCAGTTTATGAAGGTCATTGGTCTGTCATTTTCTTTTCTTGAAATGCCTCTTTCACATTTGAATAGAGATTAGGCAAAGGTCTTTAAATGTGGTTAGAAGTGCTCCCTTCTTTTCTACTTTCCTGGAAGAGTTTGTGGAGAGTTGATATTGTTATTCCATTCTAAAGTGTTAGGTAGAAGTCAATAGTGTGTGTGCCCTGGTGGTTTTTGTGGGAAGTTGTTTCACTGCAAAATGTCTGTCATCAAAAGACACGGAGTGGGCACCTGGGTGGCTCAGTGGGTTAAAGCCTCTGCTTTCGGCTCAGGTCATGATCCCAGGGTCCTGGGATCGAGGCCCACATCAGGCTCTCTGCTCAGCGGGGAGCCTACTTCCTCCTCTCTCTCTGCCGACTTGTGATCTGATCTCTCTCTGTGTGTCAAATAAATAAATAAAATCTTTAAAAAAAAAAAGACACGGAGTTATTCAAGTCACCTGTTGTTTCTCTTGCTCAATTTGGGTAATTTTTCAGGATTATTTTTCTATCGTACCTAACTTATCTAAATTAAACATTTTTATTATATCTTTTCAAGATCTGTAGGGTTATTAGTGATACAGTATCTTTCATTTGTGTTATTGGTAACTTGTGTCTTCTCTCTTTTATTCTGATTAGAAGTTCATTTTTGTTGATCTTTTCAGAAAATTAGAATTTGGCATTATTGATCTTCTCTAGTGATCTTATTTTCATTTTCATCGATTTCTGATAGTATCTTTATCATTTACCTTCTTCTGCTAGGTTTTGCTATTCTTTCCCCAGTTTCTACTGGAGGAAGCTTAGCTCATTAATGTGAGGATTTCTTTCTGATAAAATAAGACTAAAGCTATACGTTTTTTTTTCTCAGCATTGCCTTACATGCATCCCACAAATGTTGGTATGTTGCTATTCATTTCTATTCAGTTCAGAATATATTTTAATTCATAGTGTGATTTCTTTTGGTCCAGGTACTGTGGTCCTCAAATATGGTCCACTTTAGTGGATTTTCTAGGCCCACTTGACAAATATGTATGTCTGTTGGTTAGAGTGTTCCACAGCATAAGACCATTTGCCTTCGCAAAGCCAAATCTAGAGTAAGAATAGGGAATTGACATGTCAGAAAAATAGCAATAAAAATAATAATGCACAGAGAAAGAGAAAGCATTTGGCGTATCAAATAATGAACATATAATTTCAAGGACAAAAAGAAGGACTGTGTATGAGGTGGACATCATCTTTCCAAGCAGTATTGCTTGGAGTAGCCTTGGGGTATAGGGCAGCCCGGGGGGAGACCAGGGCTACTTGGCCAACAGTCTAAGCAGAGAGGGCTATTCACCAAGCTTTGTAGAAAGTAAAAGCAGAAACTGACTCTCATATTTTATTAAATGATGCAATTAGAGATAGTAGCTTCTTTCTATATTTCTCCTTCCCCCACTGACTTCCGGTTTGGAACCTCTCAGCTCTACCAGAAATCTGTTGCACCAAATACCAAGGGTGAACTAAGAATGGTGCTATGGGAATCACACAAAAAAATAAACCTTCGTGGTTTCCTAGGTTGGGGCGGCATAGACACTCCACAGAGTTTTGACTTTTCAGCAAAGCAGGTATCGATGTGAGCATATACTGGCCTTTGAAACAGCCTTGGTGGCTGTCATTGTTGTGTATTCTAAAGGAGTCCTAGGAATCTATGTTAAGGATGTGAAATGCTAAGACATCCCAGTGGAGGAGTGTCCGTGGGGACTCTGCGGCCCAGGGCCCCGCAGGCAGCACTGGACCCTAAGGGAAGCAGGGAATCTATGGACAAGATGGATTTTGTCAACCAGGAGTATGTCAGAGTGACCTGGGCACGCTCCCTGTTTTCTGAACGGGAGAAGGGAGAGGTGAGAGTAGGAAGAGGAAAGCAAGCAAGCTGGGGCGAACAGGGTCCCTTAAGTAACTTGAATAGAAAGAGGGACACACTCATTCTTCCACTAGTCCCTAACATTTTGTCATATGCTCATGTTTTCCTGGACCAGAGAGTGTGAAGCCTTCCAAATTCCAGCATTACAAGATCTCAACCTGAGTTATATAAGAGCGAAGGACTCCCAAATTGTTACATCACCCCCAAATCACACTGTCTAACACTCTTCATATTTCTTTAGTTTTCCTTCCATACTTACAGAAGGGTCCCATTCTATTTTTTATGAAAAGTAAATTATACTTCATGTACACAATATTATTTAATTTTCAGTCTGTCTAAAATGTGTGTGGCAAAGTGTCATTGTCTTCTGGTTGTTTTGTTTGTGCACCATCCCCCTTGCTTTCCATCATTCTTTTGAAGCAAAGATAGCACTTTCTTATAAGAATATGCTGCAGTTTATTATGTTACTTGAGTTATTCCTAACATGCCACTAATATTAAACTGCCGCTTCTTGTATGTATGTGTGTGTGTGTGTGTGTGTGTGTGTGTGTGTGTGTGTGTATGGACCTGAGGAAATATTTCTAAAAGATACATTGTTGGAAAGAAATAGAACATGCTACTATTCCATTAGACATTCTCAAAATGCTTTCTAAATGCAGTATCATTTTGTTGTTCCATTAAGATGGTAGAAGAGTGACCATTTCTCCACAACTTTCCACTAAGGATATTATCTTTTCATATTTAAAAAATGAATAGTCCAGAGGGGATGTATTATTGTTGTTTAATTGTCAATTATGCAGATTTTAATAAGGTTGAACAGACATTATGTTCATTAGGCCACATTCTTTTTCAGTGAATTTTCCTTTGTATCTTTAACAAGTTATTAGAATATTCCTGCCAAAATTGTATATGTAATTTGCAAGGATTCCATGGGCAGTAGAATGAAACTTCTATGTGTCCCCAAAATATATACATACAACGTGACCTGCCAAATCTACATTCAATAAGTGTTGGTAGATTTCATAGTAATGGGACATACATATTTTTCTAATGTTCCTTCTAATTTATTGTGTGAATCATATTTTTTTAAGAAAGCATCAAGTATGAGAATTTTGCCACCACTTATTCCTGTTTATTGAAACTCACTTGCTGTTAGAATTGCTCTCCTGTATTTTCAGTACCTCCACTGCAGACTACAAGTACACACATATGCACACTAACCAACTTTGTGTTCGCTAGTTATTGGTTGGTTTCACCTGATGCAACTACTTGTAGTTTGCAGAGTGCAACCGTTATGTTCTTATAACCTACAAAGTGTTCCAAAGGTCAAAGTGAGCATTACCTGGCCCAGTTCTCAGTCATGCCAAGAAAAATACTCCGTAAGCATAAAGTCTAGAGCGATTCCAGTCCCTGGTCCTATTTCCTTCCGGACATCCTTGTATGATAGGACAGATCTGTTCTTTGTTTCTCTGCATGCTCCCCTGATATATTTTCATCATTCTCAAAATGCACGTTTGACACAGGGAAAATTATCTTTAGTAAACTGACTCAGTTACAGTATGTGCAAAGGTCTAGCACCTGCATACATATCCACCTAGAGTCCCCACATCCCACCATGTGTGTCACCTGTGATCCGTTAGTGCTCGGTTCCAGGGGACCAACATCTGCCGCTCCATGTCTGGGCACAGCTTAAAGGATTGGGCTGCACTCTGGAGACTCTGCAGGATGCAGACAGTAGTAGCCAGGAATCCAACATACTTGGGGATTGTTATTTCTACCATAGAAGACTCTTAAAGCACAAAAACTTTCAGCATCAAAAATTTTCTGCCATATATAATTTATAGGGCTTATAAAATTATTTTTATTTTATTTATGGAACTATAATTAGCGTAGGGGGTTATATTAGTGCCAAGGGTGCAATATGTAATTCATCAATTCTATACGTCACTCAGTGCTCATCACAATGAATGGGTGGTTAATCCCCTTTATCAGCCATTGCTCCCCCCCCACCTCCTCTCTGGCAACCATCTGTTTGTTCTCTGTAGTTAAGTGTTTTTGTTTGCTTGTTTGTCTCTTTTTTCTTTGTTTGATCATTTGTTGTGTTTCTTAAATTCCACATATGAGTGAAATCATACGGTATTTGTCTTTCTCTGGCTTATTTCATAATTAACATAAGACCCCTAGGTCCATCCATGTTGTTTCAAATGGCAAGATCTTTTTTCCCCTCTCTCTCTTTTATGGCTGAGTAATACCCTGTCATGTGACTGTACCCCATCTTCTCTATCCAGTCATCTATGGATGGACACTTGGGTGGCATCCATGTGTCGGCTATTGTAAATAAGGATGCAGTAAACAGAGGAATGCATATCTTTTTAAATTAATGTTTTCATTTTCAGTGGGTGAATACTAAGTATGGAATTACTGGATCATATGGTATTCTATTTTTAATTTTTTGAGGATAGAGTTTTTAATTTTTTCTATTGGCTTCTAAACATTGAAAAAATGCTAGAACTTTCTAGAAATCAACGCATCTATTTCTTATAAATTTTTTTTAATCTGCATTTCCTCCATTTCTAGGGCTTCTGCTGTGTGTAGGATTTATGGCGGGAAAACATTGTTACGTGCACACTGCTTGGTCTCTTCAAGCATCTGGGTTTTGTGAAGAACATCATAAACATGGAGGAGACCAGCAGTAGCAAAGTCAGCACACTGACAGAAAAGCAGAACCAAGTTGTGTGAGAATGTGTATTTTTAAGATCTATAAAATTGAAGAAAAGTTAACTCCAGAAGATAAAACAACAGTCTTCGAATCTGGGAAAGATGGTCATGCTGGACAGGGGTTCCCTGTGTTCTGAATCACTCAGAATACAATTCTGAATGCAACCAGAAATGAGAGGGCTGAGGGTAACTTAAGCTTAATATCAAGAACTTGATAGCAGCCGTCTCAAAGGCAGACTTGACTGCTCCAGGAGGTTCTGCACCCCATGTCTCCGCAGATTTCAAGTTGAATAATGGACACCATGGTGTTGGGGAAGGTTGAGTGTCACATGAGGTGGATTCAGTGAATGGCTCAGTAACCAAGTGATAATGAATGAAGGATCAGATAGATGCGTGATGCCTCTTTAATGCACCAACTCGACTGGTCACAAGTTACCCAGATTGCACCTTATTTCTAGTCTTCAAATCAGATGATGGGCTCCTCCGTCTACCCGGAAGGCAGAATGCCATTCCATAGAGTAACCACTCTGCTTTTTGAATGCTTTTCCCCTCTTCCCCAACCTCTTTCCCCTCCTCCTCCCCTTCTTCTTCTTCTCCTTCCTCAGATGTTCAGTTAGCCAACATATAGTACATCATTTGCTTTCCTTCTTTTGGTGGCATTCCTTTGTCCTTCTCCATCTGCCTTAAGAGCTCCTGCCCAGCAGCTCAACAGTGAAATCTCATAGAATCACTGGGGCCTCTTTAGGGTGTCTTTCCATTCTAACTTACACAGAGTTTGCAATTTAAGCTGCAAAGATCCATCACTGTAAATACCACGCATGTGTCAATTACTCTCTTGCATTCAGATGTGACTTCACTTCACTCTCTTCTAGTGGGAATGTCAACAGGATAAGCTCAGAACAAAGTCTTAATTCCCACCCATCTTGAATCCTACACCATATCTATTCGTCTCTAGATCGGTTAATGCCACTATATTGCAATTCATTGCTGTAAAAGAAAAATTTTAGAGTTAGCTGTGATTTTTCTATTGCCTCATTCAACCCATTGATTCCTGTCCATTCTACCTACAAAATGCACCCAGACATGTCCACTTTCTTGAACTCCACCCTGCTTCAAATCCTTATAATCCTTGAATTCATCCAATAGTCACCCAAATCCTCTTCCTACATCCACTATATCCTCTTTAAAATCTTTTCTCCACACAAGGAGCAACAGTAAGCTCTTAAAAAAAGCACTGAGAAGTGATAGTGGCACGACCTTGTTTAAAATACTCCAAAGACTTAAGATAAAAAAATGAAATTCTTGACCTGGATTACAAAAGCAAAAACGAAAACAAAAAAAAAATAAAGAAATAAAATCTGACCCCTCTTAAAATACTCTCTTCTTTTACTGACCACAGTCCCAGACAGATAAGCTGGTTTTTCTTCTGTGAACCGAGGACCGCACAGTTATGCCAGCTCCTCCCTCACTCTGTTCCCCGACCCCCAGCATATTCTTCCCATCACCCAGGCACTTCTGAATATTCTCCGACTGTCCATCCTGGAGAATCCACTCGGCCATTTTTTACGGTATCTCCTCTCTCATCTGTTATAAAAGGACTTTCCTGTTTAGGTTATAATTGAAAAGCTCTCTCCAGAAGGGTCTCCTTCAAACTATTAACAGCAATGAATAACTCAAAAAGAAAACTGTTCTGTATTCACAGAAAAAAATTAATCTACCTGGAAGAGAAAGGATGCAATACATTTTCTTTCCAATGCGTGCCTCAGGGATATTCACTCTAAGATCAAATATTCCATTTACTTTCCATGTGAAAGACTTCATTCAGTCACATCTTTTTAAAATAAATTGATTGCATATTTATTATGTATCAAGCAATGTTTAAATAAACAAAACAGACAAGGGTCACAGCCTCATGGATCTTACATACTAGTCAGAGAAGCAGGTAATAAGCAAGTAAAATAAAGTTCAGTTTTTATACCATAAAAAGAATGCCCTGAAGGATCTCTCATTTTCCGATACACACAATCTTTGTAATTGACAAGCTGACTGCAGGATATGTTTAATCTAGCTGGGTAAGATAAGAAAATCATTATTCTCAGTATGAAACTAAGAAGATCATTTTTTTTATTATTACCATAGTGTGAATCAGTGACCCAATTAAACACCTAACTCCCAAAGCACACCTGTCATCACCAGTGCATTAAATAACAAGGACAAGAATCCATTTTATGTGCAATTTCTTCCATGTCTGGAACACTTTTTAGAACGCTTTCATAAAGCACTATATTATTCTTCTGAAATAATTACATTCTCTCAGGCATTGGATTGATAATCTACTTGTGGCCTGAAAATCCACAGTTGAATTTAGTCATGGTTTTTTGAAGAAATAAAAAGGCTTAGGTACTTCAAAGAGCGCTACTGAGAGCAAAACGTGGGTTGGGGACCCCGACACTGACCGTGGGACTTACATAGGAGGAGCACGAGTGTGCTTAGATACGTGTCTCCTCCGTCCCTTCACATATGCCAGCACTGTGCCCATTAGAGATGATTGTTTGAAATCTTGCAACAACACATGGCAGTATCTCAATTTAACAGATGAAGAAAAAGAGAGAGGCCACTCAGCTTCCTCGAGACTATGTTGCTAGTAAATGATGTGGCTCAGGACACCTCAGGCAAAAAAGTCATGCTCTCTCTCTTTTCCTTTCTTAAGAGCATATCACACTCCGGGCCTGGTGTGTACACAAGGTGAAAATGAACTGTCAGCTCTAGCTCTGTCTAAAACACGCTCATGTGTTTCATGAGTTGATGTTTGAGGAGCCAAGAGACTATTGTGCAGAACTATGTGGTCTATAAAAATATTTCAACTTGGTCTTTACCGGCGAAGGGTAGAAGACTGATCAATTCATGTTGTTCATTTGATTATATATTCTGAAATTCTTCTTGTTTTGACAGAGAGAGAGTCAGAGCAGGGGGCAGGGCCAGCATGAGACAGAACCTCAAGCAGACTTCACGTTGAGTGCAACGCGAGGCTCCATCACACCAGCCGGAAATCGTGACTGAGCGGCAATCAAGAGTCAGATGTTCAACCCACTGAACCCCGGGCGCCCCTCTTCTGACATTCTTAATTGCCTCTTGGAAAGTCAGACTGCATGGTATTGAGATAAGGGAAGTTTTTATCCAAAATATCTTAAAAATTGAAGTTCAAAAGAAAATCTCTCTTACTAGAAGACCAATATATTTGTGTTCAATGTAATGACAAGTTAAACAGTAATTTTAGAAATAAAGAAAAAAGTGGAAGTTTCCATCAGTCTGTAATCTGCTTTAGTACCTACAGTCTGCCTTAGGATTCAATCCGACACATATATACTATTTTTGTGTGTCCATGTTTCTTTGTTGTGTACCCGCAGGGACACGGGCATCTTTTTCTCTTTCTAGGTGATTGAGGCTTTACTCTTTCTGATCAAGTGTGTTGTTGAGATATAAAAATTGGGAAATAATTTAAGATGCTTGAGCCAAGGGCTAAAGAAATCCAGAACCTTTTAAATTCACAGGGGAACAGGTAATTTTCAATTTAAAAATATATGACACAGAGGCACCTGGGTGTCTCATTGGGTTAAGCGTCTGCCTTCTGCTCAGGTTGTGATCCCAAGGTCTTGGGATCCTGCCCCACATTGGGCTCCCTTCTCTCTCTCCTTCTGCCCCTCTGCCTGCTTGTGCTCTGTCTCTCTCTCTCTCAAATACATAAATAAAATATTTTAAAAATATATGTGACATATAACCCACATATAGAAGAATGCATACATATAGAGCATAATGAATACTTATAAACCCATGTGTATTCACAAAAAATAATGTGAACACCCTAAGTCTGTCTCCTTTCTGATCTCACCTTTCTCTCAACCAAAAGTGCCTATTGTCTTAAATTTTAAATCACTTATTTGCTTTTTTTTTTTTAAAGATTTTATTTATTTATTTGACACAGAGAGAGAGATTACAAGTAGGCAGAGAGGCAGGCAGAGAGACAGGGAGAGGAGGAAGCAGGCTCCCTGCTGAGCAGAGAGCCCGACGTGGGCCTCGATCCCAGGACGCTGAGATCATGACCTGAGCCGAAAGCAGAGGCTTTAACCCACTGAGCCACCCAGGCGCCCACTTATTTGCTTTTTAATAAAGATAACTTTACCACCTCCATAGTTATCCCTAAAATACACAGCTTCACTGTGTCTGTTTTAGAGCTTCGTGTAAAGTGAATGTTGTATGAAGTATGACACACAGTTTTTCCCCCAAATTTTGTGTAGAACCCTGTCATACTGTTACATGCAGCTGTATTTCTTCTGTTTGTATTGCTGTATGTGGTTCCTTTACCTGGATATACCATGATGCCTTTTTGTGATTACCCTTTATCGGACATTTGGAGAGTTCTATGACCCAGCCCTTCCTCTCCTAGCTATACACCCAGAATGACTGACACACACATCTGCATGAAAACAGGTCCAGGAATGTGCATAGCACCATCACTCACAACAACCGAACAGAGAAAACAACCCAAGAGTCTATCAACTGATACATGGTCCATCTGTACAGAAGAAGATCATTTGGTTGTAGGAGCAGAGGCAGGCCTGATGTCTGGATCAACATGGGGGCCCAGCACGGTCTAGAGGGCTCAGCACACACTTACAGCGGGTGTGAGACAGAGTCCGGTAGAACTCACCCCCGACACTGGGACAGGCTTCCTTCCTCCACAGAGTGCCCACCAGTTACTGGTTTACAAAAGGAAGCAGACGCGGGCCTGGCAGAAACTCTCAACAGTGAGTCTTTTGTTTGCACTATTAGGTGAGACTTCCGTTTTCCATATTACAGAATTTTATAATATTTGCATTTTCAGTAAGTGTTCATTACTTTTACAAACATTCAAAACTAGGAAGACAAAATATGAAAAGCTGCAGTGATAAGATGGATTGTCATGATAGAAACCATCTACTGTTTTGATGATCGCACTGGTTTTATTAATGTTTTATCAAAGTGCATTCTTAGGGTGTAAAACTGAAGTATCCTCTTTAATTGACATCTACCAATGGGTGAAAGTTGAATGGTGAAGAAAAAACTCAGGAATCTGTTTCCTACTTACAAATTTTCCCAAATTGCTGCAAAGTACGGTTTTGCAGTAAAAGTTGATCGTACTTGCTTACCTCTCTTTCAGTGAACTTAATCTTTCCTCGTGCAGTTAATTTATTATTTTTCCCTCCATTCCTGAAAACCTGAAAGATTCAAGAATCCCCCTGAGTTAATTCATTGTTACTACAACATGTGGTTATCTTATATTGACAATAATTTTAAATGCAGAGAAATATATGGCATCCAATGATTATAGGCTTCAGAGATTGACTTGTTAATAAAATATAGTTTACAAAAATCATATGACACCAAGCATTTTAAAAGAAGTTACTGTATAGAATAACCTATTCCATTTATAACATTTATTTTTTAGCATTCATAGCTTCAAAGGTAAGTTAAAAGCAAAGAAACAAAACAAAAAAGCCCAAAAATCCTTGTCTAAAGATTTGGATCCAACTTTCGTTTTTGTATCAATAAATAAAATATTGAAATTTTACTAACTTTATCAGTTATAATAGTGATCAGTAATAATACATGTATGAATTAAAAATATTTCTTTTCTAATTGATACTGTTATACTTAGCTAAGTTATGTGTATATTATATATGCTAATATATATGCTAAGTTATATATAACTTAGCTAAGTTATATATAGCTTATCTAATATATGCTAAGTTATATATATTATATATAACATAAATTATATTATGTGTTCTCTCTAGACTTTCCTAAGGAAATGATCATGTATATGCATATCACAAAGTGTATTTCCCTTCTTTTTATAGTTTCTATTTTATACTAGGTGATTAGATTAAGTGAATAAACATGACTGAGGAAAAAAGTGTGATCTAATTAAAAAAATAAAATAAATATATTGCCCAGTAATATATTGCCCCCAAAAATAAAATAAATATATTGCCCAAGTTTTGGGTGTAGAAGTCAATAGCAGCACAATATGCTGACTACAGGTGTTTTAAAGGGTAGAAAGACAACCAAACAGGCCAAAGTTGAGGAATCAGTTATGTCCATAAATAAGTTGTCCATAAACGGAAACACACATAAGACAAGGGTGTGGACTGGTCCATCGATGAAAACAGGACACCAGGGGGGTGCAAGCACGCAGGCTTGACCTACCCTAGGAGTGCAGGGTTTGCTAACTCAACACCTCTGGTACTTCACTGAACATGACCAGCACCAAGAGTGAACCTCAAACGTATAGCTCAATTCACTAGAATATCACATTTTGTTAAAAGAACAAATGACAAAGACCAAGAAGACACTGCATGTACGTAGATTACGTGACATAGAAAGCAACCTCAGAAATCCAGCCATGGGTCTCCCCTTGCTGACTCCCAGCGTGGGAACAGGAAGGAAGCACACATTCTATTTCTGCTCCGGCCAACTGGCTGCACACAATCAGGGATGAGCAACTCAGAACACATTTGGTGATTTTATATCCACTTCCTGTTGACACCAACCTAAGTACCTTTTTATGTTTAGTTGCAAATAGATCTTCAGATAAGTAATTGTTACATTGTCATGCTAATGAAATTGTATTTATCCAAGAATTAACCTCCCTACTTATTGGCTCTCAATATTCAACTCTGTGACCCAAATTATTTACTGTGCCTTTTCAGAATGAGACTTGGAATATTTGAAAAGAGAATGTATCTCTCAGATCACCATGGCTATCTGTTAGAGCTAGGTCACTTATTTTTTTTTTAATTTTTAAAAAATTTTTTATTTATTTGACAGAGAGAGATGACAAGTAGGCAGAGAGGCAGGCAGAGGGAGAGGGGGGAGGCAGGCTCCCCACTGAGCAGAGAGCCCGATGTGGGGCTCGATCCCAGGACCCTGAGATCATGACCTGGGCCGAAGGCAGAGGCTTTAACCGACTGAGCCACCCAGGCGCCCCAAAGAGCTAGGTCACTTATGACAGTGAATATGAGTGGTGCTTTCCGGAAATCAGAGGTTAACTGAGCAGGAACAGTGGAAGGCCAGATAACTGGTTACCAAGAGCAAGGGTCCAAGGATCACAGACTTGTAGAAAAACAATGATAGAGAGTTATTGGACCTGTACTTTCCAGAAGGTAGTGGCTAGTAGAGTCTTCTCACAGTGGTCTCTCAGGTACTCTTCCTCTATAGTGAAATCCCCTCTGTCCTAAGGACCCTTGTGATAATGTTTGGTGGCATTACCTGAATGATCCAGGACACTCTGCTGCCTCAATATCCTTAACTTATTCAATCTGCAAATTTCCTTTCAGCACATAGCATAATGTATTCCCAGGTTCCAGGGATTTGGACGTCGGTGTCTCTGGGGCCCCCTTCAGCCTGCCACATGGTGAGTGCTCTATTTAGGCCCACTGCTTTCTCATACCATTGTGCTATACTAATAAAGAAGTTGTAACTTAGTATCCTAAAATTAGTGTCACATACAGTTCAGCTTACTAAGGTGGCAATGGTGTTTCATCTGGCAAGATACAAGGGAAAGAAAACATGATAGTTTCTTATAATAATTAGAATATTTTCATTGCGGGTGAAATTGGGACTGCCAGTTGTTTAAGTGGGTATCCCAAGGATCACTAACTTTCTCCGTAAGTTATAATTACGTGGTATACGAATGTGGGCTACAGACCCTGAGTCTGATCACAGGCTGGAGAGCTGTCATGCCGATCTCTACAGTCCTTGCCTCGCTTTCCTGAGGATGATGAGAAGCTTCCCTGCGAGCGCCTCCTGGGGCTCAGCGCGCCCTCCTCCTAAGCCAGGTGCGTGTCGAGGGCCCAGAGGACGAGACCCCAGAGAAATACCCCATCTCTGCGCCACGGCCGTGCTCAGCCCAGTGTAATGCACTACAGCCAAGAAGGAGCAACCCCGTGTGGGCAGATGGAGGAATAGATAAGGAGGAAGGGGGGATAGGTGTAGGTCTACATATATATGCATGTGTGTGTGTGACAGAATGTTGCTCAGACATAAAGAAAGGATGTTGTGCCATGTGCGACCACACAGGGGCAACTTTTTTTTTTTTTAAGATTTTATTTATCTATTTGACAGAAAGAGAGAGATCACAAGTAGGCAGAGAGGCAGGCAGAGAGAGAGGGGGAAGCAGGTCTCCTCTGAACAGAGAGCCCGATGTGGGGCTCGACCCCAGAACCCCGAGATCATGACCTGAGCCGAAGGCAGAGGCCTAACCCACTGAGCCACCCAGGCACCCCACACAGGTGCAACTTGACAGCCTCGTGCTAAGAGAGGTAAGTCAGACGCCCAAGGCGAATACCACGTGATCTCACTTACACGTGGAATTGGAAGAACAAAGAAAGCAAGCCGATAGATACTGAGAATACAAGGGGGGATGCCCGGGGCGGGGGTTGTGGTGTGGGTGAAATGTGTGAAGCGAGTCAAAAGATGCAGACTTCCAGGATAAAGAATAAATAATTCGTGGAGATGTAATGTCCAACATAGCAACTATAATTAATAATACTGTATTGCATATTTGAAAGTTGCTAAGAGAGTACATCTTAAAAGTTCTCATCACAAGAGAAAACATATGGGAATGGACGTTAGCTAGACTTACAGTGATGACAATTTGCAGTATATACAAATATCGAGTTCATTACACTGCACACATGAAGCTAATATAATCTTATATGTCAATTATACCCCCAATAAAGGAATAACAGTTCCTACTGTTTAGGGATTATCAAAACAATAATATGTTTGAGTGCTTAGAACAGTATCTGGTTCCTACTATTATAACATCTTATTTCATTAAAACAATTACTTCGGTGAACATATATTTAAACAAAATGCCATCATACAGTTGAAATAGCAAAGGACCAAGATACAGAAAACTTAAATTCAAGTTTTTGGCGATCTTGAGTAAATCACAATCTCTCTCATAAGTTTTGTCTTTTCCCTTGTGATTTAAATGTCATAACTTCATTGTGAGAATAAAATGAAATGATCTATGGCAATGAACTTAGAACTGAGACACTACAGGAATATAATTTATTAGGCTAGTTTACTTTTCTTATTTTTAATATTATGATAGGATCTCAGGGAACCAAAAGTACCAACCTACGCGATTCGTCACATTTGTTCCATCACTTAGGAAAAACCTAATGACCTTTTAAAAATCTCCGTGGGGGAATTGAATGCTGGGATTTCTTCTACTTTGTGCTGCGCTCTCCTGTGTCTCTGTCATCCAGCAGCTGTGTCCCTGCAGCAGAGAGAAGGAATCCCAATTCTCTCTGGCCCTCCCACAAAAGCACTGATGGAGGCATGAGCAGAGAGGAAGCAAAGGTGTGTAGGCCACTGCACAGAGGGATTCTTGGAAGACCAGGCTGCGTGGGCAAGGAGCGTCTCAGGAGCAGAGACCTCGCACCTCGTGGGGTGCACAGCCACCTCCTTGCTGTCCTTCCCCTACTTTACAACTGTCAGAAACTAGCGACTCATACCTATGGGACATTGTATCTCATGGATTGTAACATATTCATAAACTCTTCTCAAATATCCCCACCTTTTCATCCCTTCTACCTCATTACATGTGTTTTGATTTTGCTCCAAACGAAAAAAATTATTCTCAAAATTAACATTGACTGTCTGCATATTTCCGATTGGGACAGCGTGGTCAAGGTTGAGAGGTTCTGGGATCCCATGGGGCAAAGGCGCTAAAGCTGGACGGTGAACCTCAAGCTGTTGACTCATTTCAGTTATATTTTATCAGCATTTGCTAGTTCTCGCCAATAGTTCTAATGTGGTTGAACTTAAATCTACACCAAATCTACACTAAAAAGTCTGGCAGGATATGAGGTGGCTCAGAATAAACCAGGGTTTGGACCATCTGCGTGTAAAATGAAGGACATATGTTATGTTTTATAGATGCTTGGGTATTGGTGTTGATACATCTGCGTTCTTGCACACACACACACACACATACCCACAATCCAGTTATCAAATAAATAATGTTTCATAGACTGTTTTAAAAAACTCAAAATTAATGCAAAAATATACGATGAACAGGATATTAGGATTTTAAAGACGGAATTGGTTTTGTACCCTATCAATGGACAGAGACATATAAATCCACACCCATCAATCCACAAAATTTTGTCCTAAATTTCCAGGAAGGCAAGCAAGTACTTAGGACAGTGAATGCAGCAACCCTTTGGGGACATAAAAACTATTTAATAGCGAAGGAGACAAACCATAAGAGACTTCTAATCTCATAAAACAAACTGAGGGTTACTGGGGGGTGGGAGGGTAGGGATAGGGTGGATGGATTATGGACATTGGGGAGGGTTTGTGCTTTGGTGAGGGCTGTGAAAGATGTAAGCCTGATGATTCACAGACCTGTACCCCTTGGGCAAATAATAAAAATAAAATTAAAAAAAAAAACTATTTAATAGCTCTTAGACGGCAGCATTCGTGACTTTAATTTATTGGCTTTGAACATTTTTATAACATAAACTGCAAGTTGCTGGGTTTGAACCAACAATTTGCTGATGATTAAATTTCTCAAGAAAAAATAGAGTGGTTATGTTTTAGTAGCTCCTGGGACATGTCATTACCACCCAACAAACAGCAGGTAACTTGCCCTCCCAGGAGGGCTGCCGGCTCTCGAAGAAGAGAGAATGTCTTTATAGGACTGGGGCTTACAGAGACGGAGGAACGGTCATGCAGCGGCAGCAATCTCATCAAAGTCTTCCGACACGTATGCGAGCTGTGTGTGTGTGTGTGTGAGAGAGAGAGAGAGAGAGAGAGAGAGAGAGAGAGAGAGAGAGAGAGATTGAGAAGGAGGAAGAAGAGGGCAAGAGCTGGGAGAAGAAAGGTGAGTAAACGGGTAGATAGAAAAGCAAAGAGATAAAGACATTAAGAAGTTTAAGACATGTTATAAAGTGCTGAATCGGATCAGAATATTTCCTATTCCTAAATTGGGAGCAAGTTTCCCAAATTCCAGCTAACATTCAGCATGGGAGGAAAATGGAAGAATATATACAATTAACAGGATGTAGTACTTGTCGGAAGTAGAGCAGGGCCACTCCGGCTGTCAGAAGAAACAGGTACCCTTCACGATGATAAAAGTCTGATGAAAACTGTCCCTCCAAAATATGCAGGACTTCAGCTTGCACCCACCTACAAACCCTAACTGTAGCCTGTGAGTTGAGGGGTGAGGAGGAGACTTCAGCGGCTGAATGTAGAAACCGGCTCTTGATCCTAGAACAGAATGGTAAACTACCTAATAACATCAGCATTGCAAGCCCATTATTATTTAAGACAAGGACCAGGTGAGAGAAAGGAACTGTCCAGTTTCGATGAGAAACTTCCCTGCAGTCTGGCCTAAGTACCGGACCATTTTTATTCCCATTATAGTATTTACATGATTTGATTAGAAATGATAAAACTTTTAATTGGACTTCCAGAAGAATAATCAAGTAAAACTCTTGGCCATTATTAGAATGAGACAAGAATGAGGAACACAGTGTCTGGGCCAATAAGGAACCATCTGGGCCTCCTGGGAGGAAGCCGGGCTTCCCTAAGGAGGATGGAGACGCAGATTTTGCACCTGAAGGACAGTCCTCCCGCCCCGTGAGCGCCACCGCCCCACCATGTGTGGCGAAATGAAGATCATTCAGCAGAGCACACACCATTGGTATCGCATTTTGTACGGCTGCTTGTATTTTTAAAATATCAGAGTTTCAGCGGAGAGGATCTTCCTTCTATTCATTCACATAAAACCACTTCACACTACAAGGGTCGTTTCAAAATTACCCCGTCTGAGCTTCTGCAGGCCCCCCTCATGCTTAACGGGAATGAGTTTCTTGCTCTCCTCTCACTTCTCACCTCAGTTTAATTGGCGCTTTAGAGGTTTCCTAACACCCTCCTGGGGTCACCCTGAGGACAGGAGCTATTTCCTCTCTTTCTCCCTAATACTTAGTAAACTGTGCACGTGTTTTAAAATAAATGAACAAACAGATGGATGAACTCTGTCATTTTTTTTAAAAGATTTTATTTATTTATTTGACACAGAGAGAGAGATTACAAGTAGGCAGAGAGGCAGGCAGAGAGAGGAGGAAGCAGGCTCCCTGCTGAACAGAGATCCCGATGCGGGCCTCGATCCCAGGACCCTGAGATCATGACCTGAGCCGAAAGCAGAGGCTTTAACCCACTGAGCCACCCAGGCGCCCTGTCATTTTGGAAGTACTTCTCTTTTGCCACAACATTTCATGCAAAGAAAATGAGAGGCCAAGTGTTTGAGATTTAAAATAGAGCTACCTTTGCTAAATCTATGCTAAACGCACAGTTCATCCATGTAATTAAACAGGACAGGCTTCTGGTTATCCTAGAATTCACGTGGCGGGCTTCCCAAGACACACACTTGCAGGGTGAAAAGGGAGAAGTGATTAGTTTCCCATATGTGTTACATTTGCTCCACTTTTTTTATTTGTCAATAAATTATCATAGAATTCCTTTTGGAGTGCTCAGAATAGAGGATATAGCCAATGGAAACTTACAAAGGAGTGTATGCCATAAAATTTTACTGTATTGTTATTGCAGTAGATAAAAAATGAAGTTAACAATAAGAAATATGGTTCTGACTCAACCAATATGTGAGCAGATGTAGATATAGTCAATATTTACATACAGTAGCTATGTTTCGGTATTTCACCTGCTCCACAAAGGACTTGAGGTTTGTTGGGGGAAATATAATTAAACACCAAATTTCCTCCCAGCCCAGAAATATTCTCCATAAAGAGGAGAAACCAAACAGCCTTATCATTGAATGAGCATTCCACCAGAACGCAATGAGCATTGTAAGCAATTCGCTAAGAGCTTTCAAAGACAGAAGGAAATCTCACCCTTTTATCTAGCAAGCAGACACAGCATGTTCTCAAGGCAAACATGTTGAGTACAAGTTCCCAAAACAAACGCTAACTAGTCTTCATGGAAGAGGACTTGGCAGCACCATCTAGTAGACATAGTTCATTTTAGAATCACCTAGTAATTGGGGTGACCAGCTGTTTAGTGAACTGCCTCTCTCCAAAAGAGAAAAACATCTCTTTTTCTTTATAACAGGAGGTAGCTTTGCAACTTGGAACAAGGTGCCCACAGGCATCCTGTCCTGGCCTCCCCCAGAAAAAGAGGGTCTTCCTAGATGCTTTTTTTGTCGAGATGGTTCTCAGGGCTTTGAGAAAGACATTCCTGGGTCTTACAGCTAGAAGAGACCTATCGAAAGGATTATGTAAACTTCAAAGAAAGTAGAAAGTAGGTAAAATAACAAGTCTTCTAAAATAAAGCTGTAAGAAAAAGGGAAGGGTTGGAAATCTTTTCTTTCATTCTCAACATGGACGATTAAGCCCCTTATTTTCAATTTGTATTTGCTCTTGAGGTGGGATGTGTTGTACAATTTTATGAAAATACAAAGTTTAATTTAAAAGGATAGTGGAAGCTTTATCTTACTGCTTGGGAGTGTTTCAGGTGACCATACTTTGTTTGTTTTGCTTTTTGGAATGTTTTGGAGCTTGTTTTACTGTAAGAAAATAGTGCACAATACAATGGGGCAATCTTTGTAAACGATATTTTCCAATGAATGTTTTCTTCTTATATATATTGGCCATTTCAGAAGTTTATGTTGGCAACAATCCCTAACAGAGAGAGAGACAAAAAAAAGAGCCTTGGAAATTTTCTAAATCAGATGCCTTCATGCCCCAGGGATCCTAAGTTAGCTACCATTAGAGCAGAAAAGCAGGAATCAGGAGGAACACCAGATGCTTGCCGTCTCAGGAAAGCAAACTTGTAGAGAGATCTGGAAGGGACAGGATAAAGGCGGAGATGCCCGTGGTACTTTCACCATCATATTTTATCAGGATCTAATCAAGCCAGAGAGAGAAGGATACAGGCCAGGAACCGTAAAGAGCTGTGGGAAGGGAAAGCAAACTATCATTCTTGAAAAAAAAATTAGGCAAATAAAGTGACATTTGTTTATTTGGAAAATGTTGATTGTAAACTTTGCCTAAGTAAACTAAACTTTCATGCTGAAGCCATTCTTACAGTGTGCAAAAAACTTTGCATAAAGAACCTCTGTTTTACAGAATATATATATGTATATATATTTATATATTGTATATATCTCTATATATCTCTCTATCTATATATAGATATAAATATATGTAGATATATAAAAACAATTAACCAAAATTTTGTAGCCAGTGGGTGTCATGGCTTATGCATGTATGGGTCTGCATGCTCACATTACGGTTCAGATTTTTAATGTGCTTGTGTTCAGCTCCCGGTTTTGAGTCCAGGGCTCGCTGGGAGGAGAGCATCGTGGGCCCCCTCGATCTCTGGAGCCAGCTTGAGGGGTTCTGTCAAGTGCCCGCCGACAACCCCAACTCAGAGTCACTCACAGACCATGCAACTACTTACCCAGTGTCAGCATTGGGGATTTTATGACTTTTCTTTGCAGAACATCTTTTGATAAGAGAAATGCCTTTCTGCTTCACTACCCCTACCTCACCTACTCATAATGTGTTCTATCTGGAGAAATAGCCTGATGTTGAAGATCTAGACGGGGAAGAGCCTGAGAATTCCCATTGTAACTAAGTCGACCTTACTCAGGTCTTTCCAATCTACAAACTCAATACTGTTTACAAGGCATATCACTGTCTAATTCCCCATAGCTACAAACCTACCTGGACTTCCTGGATTTGCATCGGGTATCTGAAACAGATTGTTACCTTCCGCCTCCTAGAACTGCAGGCTTACTATCACTGCCCTTCTGCATGACGCTTCTCTCCTGTGGTCCTGAGGACAGTGTTGCTAGGCAGCGGGGACTTTCTCCCCATCCGTCCCCTCCAGAAGAACTGCCACCGGAGCACACCTCCGTCCACATCTGGGCGCCAGACAGGTGTCTGGAAGTGAGTCATTCTCTCGAGAACATTTGCCTCTAGGATGTTTGGGAAAGTCGGTTTAAATGAGGACACATAAAGTAAGCCTTAATAACCTTGAAGGCATAAATATAGTCTCGTGAAGCACAGAGCTTGACAGAATTGGATAATCAGACTAGAGAGACAATTAAATGCGGATGAGGAGAAGGGAACTCGTGCTAGCGAACAAGCCATTTCCACGATAATTTTGAGATAATGGGTTTTGAAATATGGTCCTTGTGGAAAAGCCTAAGAAAGAGTTTAGGTAGCTCTTAGATAGAAGGGCAGTGTTTATGAGAACAGAAACAGGCTTTTAATTAATGCGATGACAAAACACTTTGGTAGGCCTTTTCTTATTCAATTATGCATCTTTGTTTAAGCTGTTGTATTTAACTTTTGGTAATTTAATATGATAATTTTATGCCACAAATTATAAAAATTCTGGCACATCAATGAGGAAAATGTGTTGGCTAAGTGCAAGCAGGGAGAGAAAATTGGGATAATGAAAAACATTTAGCAATTTGATTACTGTTATAATGTATGTCTTGAAAAAGAGGTGATAATTCCTGTTTCTGTCCATTTAACACAAAGATTAGAAAAACATTAATTAAATTAAAATGTTTATATAAAAATTATTTCTCACTTGCAGAGATGTCTCTGGCAAATGATGTATAAAATAAAACTTTATAGTTTTGTTTTCAGAATTAAAACTCATTGCCATTGGATTCAGTTGTGTCCCACCAAAAATAGACATGTTGGAATCCTAACGCCCAGCCCCAGAGGATATGACCTTATTGGAAAAAGGGTCTTCACAAGGCTAATCCAGTTAAATATGTGATCATTAGGGTGTACTGTAACTCAGTGGGACTGAAATCCTTATAAAGAGGGGAATGTGGGGCACCTGGGTGGCTCAGTGGGCTAAAGCATCTGCCTTCAGCTCAGGCCATGATCTCAGGGTCCTGGGATCGAGGCCCATGTTGGGCTCCCAGCTCAGCGGGGAGCCTGCTTCCTCCTCTCTCTCTGACCCCCTCTCTGCCTACTTGTGATCTCTCTCCCCTACTTGTGATCTCTCTCCCTCTGTGAAATAAATAAATAAAATCTTTTAAAAAATAAAGAGGGGAATGTGGACACACACAAGCACAGCAGAAAGACCGTGAAGGACAAACGGAGGACACCACGTGGCATTGAGTGATGGGGCCGCAAGCCAGAGACGTCGGGGCTATGAGTAGCTGGAAGGAGCAGGAAGGAGCCTTCTTTTCTCAAGGAGTTTCAGCGGGAACTTAGCCCCATCAGCACTCTGATTCCAGACTTCCAGCCGCAGAAGTGGGAGACAGTATCTTCTACTCCAAGTCACCCGGTTTGTACAAGTTTGTTAGGACGGTGCCAGCGAATGAACATGGCTGCAGTCAGGATGATCTAGAGATGCATCCTTGTTATGGAAATCATATATTTACGAATATATATACAATGCAAATCACATGTATATATAATGATTGTATATATTTTTATATATAATAAAATCATATATATTAATAAGAAAGTGTTAAAAACAAGACAACAGACCCAAAATGGAGTTGCTTATGCTAAGCCCTATGTTACCAAACCAAGACTTAATTACAGTTAGTTTCTCCCAGAAATGGAGCCGTTAACCAGCCAGTCAGGATCTCCGGATCAGCGCTGGTCAGGTACTTGGCAGAAGGCTGGCAACCATTCCCCACAGGAAAGTGACCTTGTCAAACCAGCCCACGTTCGGCCTAGGATGACCTCCTTATCCCCTGTCCCTTCCCCTATAAAAGTCTTTCATTTTGTGCAGCTCTTTGGAGCTCCTTCCATCTGCTAGATTAGATGCTGCCTGATTTGAATCAGTTTTTGCCAAAATAAACTCTTAAAAAGGTTACCGTGTTCTAGTGCCAGAGAGCAGATGGACGGGGCAGGAGCAGCCTAGCGAGGGGGCCGCAGACCCCATGAGCTCACCCTTCCTGCAGCCTTTGGAGGGGCTGGCTGGGTCCAGCTCACATCCCAGCTCAGCAGCTTCGGCGTTAAAGCTTTCCGACTTCGTTTGAGCATTTATTTTCCGGGACCAGGTCCAACCACACTGAGTTCAACTTAGGAAGTGGGCTAAGTAGGTCCCCATCAGAATGCTTCTGACTTAGAAATCCGACTGGCTCTGGGTGGGGCTGGGTCTGCCCTAAGCCTGACTGGGTCCAGGGTTAGGCCTCCATGAATACAACGTTGCTTTGTTCTCAGGCTAAGGGAGCACATTAACCTTAGCAAACACCTGAACTACAGGGGTCACCGTGAAGAACTTCTAAGCTAGATATGCATTTCCATTAGGCAGTGACCTAGAGGGACAAGGCTCTCAGCCCAGCATCACCATGAGGGGAGAGAGAAAATTGTCCCCCCTTCAGTTTCTGGGAGCCAGGATCAAACCTGGTGGGACGCTCGCTCCAGAGCCTGCAGGCAGGGTCCTGGGAAAACTCAAAGAAGATGCACCCCATTTGCTGCCGGATGCTGCTGGACAGAATTTGGGGTTGCACTCCTGAGCGACCTACCAACTGTTGCCAGCTCTCGGGGGAATTATCCTGAGCCTTTCTTCCTTTGGAGATCTGCGAGGGGCTCTGGGTCTGTGTAAGATAGCCTCTTCTGTACCCTCTTTGCAGATGCGACACGCGCCCCAGAGACAGTGCAATACTGACAAGAATATTTAATGTCTGTTCTAGCTGGTACCTGGGACGGTATTTGGACGGAGCTGGTACCTGGGACGGTATTTGGACGGAGCTGGTACCTGGGACGGTATTTGGACGGAGCTGGTACCTGGGACGGTATTTGGACGGAGCTGGTACCTGGGACGGTATTTGGACGGAGCTGGTACCTGGGACGGTATTTGGACGGAGCTGGTACCTGGGACGGTATTTGGACGGAGCTGGTACCTGGGACGGTATTTGGACGGAGCTGGTACCTGGGACGGTATTTGGACGGAGCTGGTACCTGGGACGGTATTTGGACGGAGCTGGTACCTGGGACGGTATTTGGACGGACTTAAAGATTGTATTTATTTATTTGACAGAGAGACAGCGAGAGAGGGAACACCAGCGCGGGGAGTGGGAGAGGGAGAGGCAGGCTTCCCACCAAGGAGGGAGCCGGATACGGGGCTCGATCCCAGGACCCTGGGACCATGAGCAGAGCTGAAGGCAGACACTTAACGACCGAGCCACCCAGGGACCCAATATTTGAAAGGGTTTAAAAAATATCTCTAAAGTCAGAAATGGGTCAAATGAGAAGCTGCTATCCGGAGCCTAAGGGGAACATTTTTGGAGCTTCTCACCCAGGCTCAGTGAAACTGTGCTCCCTCCCTTAGCAGCACTTAGGGTTAGGGTGTTTGGGTACCATTTTTCACGGCACTGCTTTTCAAAAGCTCTGTGGGTGGCAGTCAGCATTCTGAAAGAGGATGAGTAATCGCGTAGACACTGAAATGGTACCTCTAAATATTGCAAGTCCCAGCACACAACCCGTCCCCTGGAGAGACCTGTCTCACAGTCCCGGCTTCATCTGAGCGCTAGCGCCTGGCTGGGGCGTCCTCTGCTCAGTACGACGGTCAGAAGCACACCAGCGTCACATGCAGCCTGCCGGGGAGAGGCTAATTCATTCTAGTTCTGGAAGCCTTTAAACCAGGCCGAAGCCAGACGCAGCAGGCCTGATGTGGGACCTCCCAGCAAGCCAGTTTTCTTTAAAGCTATTTCTACTGGACCCCTGCAGCTTGCCTCACTGGTAGGCCTTTCTCAATGCATTCCCTCCGGAGTCAATTAAGTTATTTTACCCTAAAAGTTTCTCTTCTTTCTCCCAGTGTTCAGGAAGTCACTGAAACACCCTTCCCACTTCCAAGCACTGGGTTTAGGACATAGTTCTCTAGTCTCTGGCTCAGCAGAGCGGCTACATTCAGTTTGCGGTGGGGGGCAGAGATTTCAACTTGGATTCTCTTTTTTATTAGCACTCTTAATATTCCTCACACCTGTGAATAGGGGCTGGGAAGTTTCATATTAATCATCTGTGGGCCTGAAGGGTTAAATATCTGGAGATGCGTGGTTCCTCTCCGGCCTCATGGAGTGATGAGTCCTTGCTCCCCACCATTACTATCACAGAATCAGGTCAAATCAGAAGCTGATATTCAGAGCCTAAGGGGAACATTTTGGAGCTTCTCACCCAGGTTAAGTGAAACTGTGCTCCCTCCCTTAGCACCAGTTGGGGTTACGGTGTTTGGGTACCATTTTTCACGGCACTGCTTTTCAAAAACTCTGTGGGTGGCAGTCAGCAAGTGATGAGGGAATCCTCGACCTATAGCCGTGCTCAAGCCTACGCAGCTTCTTCCTCCAGCAACTGATGCTTTTTCCCATCTTATACTCAGATCACAACTACACAGTTACTTCCCAACAGAAAAGAGATGCCTGACTTTCAGAATAATTTCCAAGTATATAGAGAGCAAGGGAGAGGATTTAGTTTTTTTCACATTTGACAGACTGTGAAGAATAATTCCTTTCAATTGGCCCATGACCTGGGTTTCTTTGATTTTTTAAAAAAAAGATCAGAGTAGTTCTGCCAGTTATTCAAAGAGCTAAGTGATTGAAAATTGCATGGCATTCAAATGTAAATAATTAAATAAGTCAAATGAGATTTTATTCTGAAAATTGTTAAATAATGTGACCAACAATATTCTAAAATAATTGTCCTGAGAGTAAAGAAAATTCAGTCCTAGAAAACCTGAAAGATTGCCATTAGAGATACTCTAATTTAATCTTCTACATTTAAAGGAGCTGAGAGGATTGACAAAAATTCATTCATTTGACCAAAAAAATGCATAATCCTGAACAATGTTTTCAGTGGTGGAGATAGAGTAATTAAAAAAAAAAAAAAGGCCCTTGCTTTCATTGAAGTTATGTTCTGATGAACTGACAAAGCACAGGTTTCCTGCCTGTTCGGGCAGGTATGGGTGCTGTAATTCAATAGACTCTATTACTCTCATCTAATCCTTGCCACACTTTTGTGATGAGTATTGTCAACTGGTTGAAGAAGTAAAGAACGTGTGGAGAAAGGTGGATAAAACTTTAGTTTTCCCGGAGACAGATCACGAGATTTGTTCAGATCCTGATTAAGCAGAGAAAGGAGGAGGATTTTCCGGTACAATTCTGGACTGAGTCCAGACATTTGCAAACCCCTGGAGCATGTGTTTTCTCAACACGAAGATATAGTCCAAGGAAGAGGACAGCACTGGCTCCAGGAAATTTGGATCCAGCTGCTGGATGGGCTGCCTGCGCAGAAAGCCTGTGGAGCGACCACTCCGGATGGACACGGAGAGGTGGGGAGGGACGAGAAAGGCTGCAGTCACAGTGCAATTTGGTGGGATGGGAACTGGTAGACGAAGTAGGGAAATGCCCAGAAAACAAAGGGGCGAGTAACGGAAGGTAGTGACTAGTGCAAGGAAAACCACTCTGCAGGAGCGCGAATGCGGTTCTAGTCTGTTCCTGGACTCTGCGCTGCCCGGTGATGCTGGCTTTCGTCGAGGGAGCGCAGGGGCGCTGGGACGTTAGGAGCGGACAAAGCAAAGGGCGTGCATGAGACTAAACAGTCAGTCTCTATCAAAAGAGCTTCAGTAGCTCCTCAAATGGATAAATCTATAGTGGATAGTATAAGGAGGCTTTTTTTTTCTTAATAAAAATGTAGGTAACCACTGCAGGGTTCAGGAAAATCGTTCAATACAGTTGCGTCCTGTGAATGGGAGGGGCAAGAAATACTAGGAAACATAGAGTAGTGTTTTTTTAAAGATAAATAAATATCACTGTTAATTGAGTTCTTAATATTAGATATGTATTAGTTTGATAAAAACTGAAACAAGAACTTATGCTGTTAAATAAATGGGCTCATTTCAATTCACATAAAAAAGAGTGGAACATTTAAAGATTTCTCCAGATCTCCAGGAATCTCCAGATGAATTTTTCTTTGAATAGTTCAGTGAAAGAACCGCTTTTGGTGAGATCCTTTGATCCAACCTCCCGGTGGGCACAGGGAACTCAAAGTCGAATGTGATGTCCAAGGTCGGCCTCAAAGGGGAGAAGAACCCAATGATGGCAGTCTAAACAGTGGGTAGCACAGCGGGGCATTCAAGATGTTTCAGCTTGAGGGGCAAGTGGGCAAAGACCCAGCTGCCTGAATGAAGACTGGCCAGAGGATTTCAGAGTGCTGAACAGGGAGGGAAATGGTGCTTGGGTGCAGGGACCTGAATCAGGGGAGAGAGGGCGATGAGCAAGATCCAAGAGTTTGTGTGTGTGAGAACTGTACGTATTTTAGGACAAGCAGCGAATGAACTTGAAAGAAAAGTTGGACGATCAGAATTCATCAAGCATTCTTCTACTAATCAAATTTACTTAACCATCAAAAATTTGACTGAATTTGATAATAGTTAAATTTGACTGAACTATAGAGAAGGCTACCATCCTTATTGGAACCAGTACACATTTTGCAAGTCATGCTGATGGTCCGTTTACTTTGATTTTTCCTTATGGAAACCTATCCTGACATGTTCTTGAGGTAAAACTCGTAAGGCAAAACTGATGTTAATACAAAGGAGTGGTTAAGGACATAAGCCTTTGTCCTCAAGCTAATACAGTATGTAAGCAAATTTCATTGACTTTCTGGAATCTGATTGGCTTATTTATTGAAAGAATAGTTAATTTTATTTACTTAATGGTGTTGCAACATGGCTTAACTGAGATAATATACCAACAGTGGTCAGGAGGGACTTGCAGATGGGAAACTCACTGGATTCATTACTGTCCTTCACAGATTGAAGGCTTCCTTCTACCTCTATGTCTCCTTGGCTAATAGAAACAGAAAAATGGATTAGCTCATCTTTGAAAGACAGATCCAGGAATCAAAAATAAATATTTTCATCTGAAATATATTCTTCTTTATATTCTTTGGCATATATAATCCTATAAAACTGAAACACGGTATGGAAAGGTAAGCAAGAATGATATGGTAAATTATTCTTGGCTTTATACAATGTACAAAAACACCTAGCATCCAAATATGCAAAGCATGGAAATGCTAAGAAACTATTTTTGTGAGACTATTTTTTTCCTCTCACAATTAATCTCAGAAGTACTATTTTAAGCAGGGTAGAAATAGTCTGACAAAAATCTTTTATAACATTATATACCCTTAAGATGCCCTCACTCACAAATACATGTGCCATTTGTATGTATTTTCTTTCAGGTGATGTTTGTGACGATGAGGATTTGTCTTTTCT
Organism: Ailurus styani; assembly: GCA_002007465.1. Lineage (NCBI taxonomy): Eukaryota > Metazoa > Chordata > Mammalia > Carnivora > Ailuridae > Ailurus > Ailurus styani. The sequence goes on from LNAC01000905.1 coordinate 412,445, forward strand.
GTTGAAAGAGGAGTCCATGTATAAATGAAATGCATTCTATTACCCTAATCAGTTCTAGTACGGCTTTGTCTTCGAGACCTTGACATACCGATGTCACAGTGAATTTCAGGAGTGGATGTGAGCGCTGAGATTTCTCAATAGGACGACTGTTCCTCAGTCCTTAACAGCCCAGTGAGCACATCTTTGAAAGCCCCTTTCAAGAGAGTTCACAGCTGGAAAAGACTTTGTAGTTACAGCAAAAACAAATTTATAACCAAGGGAGGGAAGGAAGGACTCAATGGTGTGGGCATTTTCTCAGTCTTCCTAATTTTTTAATGGAACACAGCGGCACAAAGGCGGCAACCGTGTGGATTAGGAGTAACACAAAGGCTTTCAAAATGGCGGTGCTTAAGCACGAGAGCATAGTCGGTCTGAGCAAAGGCACTGGAGTCTCAGAGATCTGAGTTTTCGTGTGATTTCAGCCATTTTACAGATTAGAAAACTTTTGACAAGTTGCCTTATCTCTGCCTCAGTCTCTGCCATGGTGTGTGTGTGTGTGTGTGTGTGTGTGTGTGTGTGTGTGTGTGTGTGTGTGTGTGTGTGTTTTTCTAAAATAAAGGCAGGGATGTCCACTTCCGAGGTCATCTGTGATGACCCTGAGGTACAGTTCCCACATTTGCTCACCAGCAATCCCTCCTTTGCTCTCAAGCTCACACAAGTTCAATTTTCTCAACCTGAGTGACATAGTCAAAGAAAATAGTGTTTTTTATTTTAATACCTCTTTTTCAGTTCAATGGAACTGATTTCTTTTTTATTTTTAAATCTGAGCTCCTACCGTGTGACTGAAGATGTAGAAATACATAAATCTACACTTAAGGAAATTGCAGTTCTCATGAGAAGTGTGGGTGAACTGAATTTTCAGTTCTAATATATGGACAATGCTGGGGTTGGTTTGCACAAAGTGGTTCTGAAAAACCTAACTTAGGACGGGGGCCAGCTTCTGGACGTAAGCTGTAAATGAGGCTGGCAAGTTCAGGGGTGGAGCGGCGTGGACAGGCTGTGCAGTGGGAACCATTACTGGGTCCTGACGATTGAGGAGGGAGGCAGCAGGCCAGGTGGAGGCCAGGTGAGGAAGAAACTTGCCTATTGCACAGGGACGGTGCTTTACCTGGTGGCCACGGTGGAACACTGGAAGGCACCTCGGGTCTCTCACACACACACGCACACACACGTGCACGCGCACAGTCTCACACCCATACACACACACGCACACTCACCTTCAAGCTCATATGCAGGCACACAGGCTCACATACCCACACACGCTTACGCACCCTTGCTCCCACTCCCACTCTCCTACACTCGTGCTCATACACGTGCTCACACTTACACACATTCTGCAGGACCTCTGATTGGTAAAACCATTAGCTGGTTCAAGACAATGAGTTCTAGTAGGACAGAGGGATTGGGTAAAAAAAATGTCTTTGAATCCTCGGAAATTGACTCTTCACCTCAGCTGAAGACCTCATTCTTATCCCTGTGTTCTCTCTACACTGCTTTCTTTTTTTACCCAAAGAGGGTCAGATTACCCTGAGAGATCCCAGAGGTTTCCAGTGTAGACCCCAGTGCTCTGGCTCATGGGGAAGTTCCCAGGCCTGATAGAGGCTTGGAGTCTGGCTTCCTTGCTTCTCCAAAACAATGGCAGGACAGCAGCATGCCTCCAGAACCGAGTCCAGAGATGCAAATCCCCTGTGAGGTCCAGGCACTGTGGAATCTCTCCAACGCCTGAGGAAAACCTCTTTTTAGGGACAAAGAAGTGCAAGATCTGTTTTTGAAACAGGGCTTACACCAAGTTCTGGTGATCACGTGCAAGCCAAAAGTCCTTTCCTTACCATTGTGCTAATTAGCAAAAAGGGGCAATTTAGACCCACTGCTTCCTACATCCATACTCAGCTGCTTATAAATCAGCTGAGGAGGAGGGAACAGGGAGGGGAGGTAATTTTTATTCACTGCTGAGTATATACCGGACCCTTGATGTGGTTCCCCCATTTAATTCCAACTGTCCTATGAGATGATTATGATTATTTGTCCACATATGAAGCAACAAAAGCTAACTCGAAACACTGTATACTATGATGTACCAAAGGGAGATTAAAACTCAGGATTACCCCAGTCACAGAAACCGTGCTTGTTCCAACACAGCACACTAGCTCTGTCAGCAATATTTATAAATCATTTTCGATCCAGTGTGATCTTTCTCATGTAACATATTTAGATACATCTTTCAAAAATATGTATCGAATTTGCTGGTAAACTCCCAAAAGAACAGAAGAAGAGAATAAATAAGGAAACTTCACTTGAGAAGCATTCCAGTTACCAAGCCTCTACCATTTCTAAAAAAGAGTTCGTACTAATATTTTCATGGTGCTGTACAGTATCACTTGAGAGTTAGTACAGCCCAGGAGCAATTTTAATCAGGGTAATAACAAAAGGAATCATATTTTATATATTTTCAGAGCTGCATGCTGTTTGAAGACAAGCACCTCATTCTTTATGGAGAAGTCTTTCCACTATGAACAGCTGGTGATGCACAACTTTCATTCTCCAAACCATCACACTGTTTCCGGTGATTTCTTAAGCAGCATTATTAGCAAGTCAAGATCCTTTTATCACAGAAATTCTGTGACCTTCTGGAAATTTGATGGAAAAAAAAAAAGGCTGGGAAAAGGAGAGTATAGTTTCAAATGAAGATAGTTGTGAGCTACCAGATGTTTATAATTCATTGATTAAAATCCGCATAGACAAGACAAAGTGTTTTGTCTTTAACACGGATGAAATATTCTTTATGCAGTCCTCACTCCCAGTGCAAGGTCAAGTGCAGATTAGCCCAGATGTCAGACTCTAAAATCTTACATTGTTCCTTTCTTTCTCCACTTAATATGTTTTTAAATGAAAAAAAAAAGAAAACAAAAGAAAATAAAAACACAAATTGGAACTATATGTTCTTCCCAATTGATTTTCTTCACTTTTCATAGTATATCTTACATTGTTCCTTTCTTTCTCCACTTAATATGTTTTTAAATGAAAAAAAAAGAAAACAAAAGAAAATAAAAACACAAATTGGAACTATATGTTCTTCCCAATTGATTTTCTTCACTTTTCATAGTATATGTGATTACCTACATTCAAGAATATGAAGTTTATAAAGATATACCTTTTCCTTAGGAATGAGTAATACAAACAAAAATATCTTTTAAATTTTAGCAAAAAGAACATGCAAAAAGGAAATATTTTTGATAAGTAGCCCATTTCATATTGAGTTAATAACCTGTCTTATTTTCCTAAAATGCAAGAATACTAACATTATATTACATGCGTCTCATTATTGCATCTCCTGAAAAACTTTATCCCTCCTCTTGATAGGCAGTATTTCCATAGGAATTTTCAAAACAATGTTCACCTTCCAATTTTCTGAGCATTTCCCACAGAAAGCAGTAGACCAATGATCTGTCGCTATCTGGTAACCAGTCGTACTTCAGGGGTTGGAGGAAATATTTCTGGTGGGGATTGTATCCGTCACCTCCCTGTGAGTACAAAGGAAACCTGATACACACTGATAAAGTCAACCTGTCATTTTTTATGGTTGCCTTGCACAAGGACTGGCTTCTCATGGAGGGTTTCCAAATACTTGTATTTTTAACTCTAATGGTCAGGGATCCTCAAAGTGGCTCTGAGACACCCTCAGGGGTTACTCAACTCTTTCCAGGGGATGGCAAAGTCAGGCAGTTTCCATAAGAAACCTAAAATATGGTTTTCCCTCTCACCTTCTGTTTTCACAATGTATGGGAGAGTTTTCCAAAGGCTGCCTGGCGTGTGGAGTGGATGAGCTGTTGGGAGGATGCCACTGTCTTCTGCTAAACCAGGAGTTCAAGAGAACTATAATACTGCCAAGCAGCACCATCGTCTTTATTTTGAAAAGCTGTGGTGAGCGCTGTGAATTGTGTAAGACTGATGAATCACAGACCTGTACCCCTGAAACAAATAATATGTTAATTTAAAAAAAGAAAAGTAAAAAAATATGATTGAAAAAGATACATATTACAAAATAGCTTTTATAAAGGAGTCTATTCATGCTAATATGTACCATTCATATATACGTGCATACTACAGAAATTAATGTTTTTTAAATGTTCTTAATTTTCCATTTAAGTAGATATTGAGAGAGATGAGAAACATAAACAAAACTCTTTGAGTCCCTCAATAATTTTTAAAGCTGAAAGGGGGTCTTGAATCCAAACAATTTGAGAAACACCACTTTAGGCGATGAGTAACTATGTTCTCCACATTAAGGGAACAATATTTGGTCTATCCTAAGAACTCAAAGATGAATTCATTTTATAGAACAGATCTTCCAATTTGCTATTTTTATCTTGTTAAGACTTCGAAACCGATGTGTGTTTTATATTTAAGGCACTTATTAATGTGGGCAAACCATAGTCTAAGTATTCAAACTACCATTCATGGCTGTGGTATCAAACAGGTGTACTTATAAATCACATAACAATTCTTTGATGACATCTAATTTTTTAACAACTATGCTTAGCAAGTTATCTTAATAGATAATCAAGTCAAAAAATGGGCAGAAGACATGAACAGACACTCTCCAAAGAAGACATACAAATGGCTAGCAGACACATGAAAAAATGTTCACCATCATTAACAACCAGGGAAATTCAGATCAAAACTACAATGAAATACCACCTTATACCAGTTAGAATGGCCAAAATTGACAAGTCAAGAGATAACAAATGTTGGACAGGATGTGGAGAAAGGGGAACCCTCTTACACTGTTGGTGGGAATACAAGTTGGTGCAGCCGCTTTGGAAAACAGCGTGGAGATTCCTCAAAAAATTAAAAATAGAGATACCCTATGACCTGGCAATTGCACTATTGGGTATTTACCCCAAAGATAGTTATGTAGTGAAAAGAAGGGCCATATGTACCCCGATGTTCATAGCAGCAATGTCCACAATCACCAAACTCTGGAAAGAGCTGAGATGCCCTTCAACAGACCAATGGGTAAAGAAGATATGGTCCATATATACAATGGAATATTACTCAGCCATCAGAAAGGATGAATACCCAACTTTTCCATCAATATGGGTGGGACTGGAGGAGATTATGCTGAGTGAAATAAGTCAACCAGAGTAAGTCAATTATCATATGGTTTTACTCACTTGTGGAACATAAGGAATAAAATGAGGGACTTTAAGAGAAGGAAAGGAAAAGTGAATTGGGGTAAATCAGAGGGGGAAATGAACCATGAGACACTGTGGACTCTGAGAAACAAACTGAGGGTTATAGAGGGGTGGGGGGTGGATGAGCCTGGTGGTGGGTATTAAGGAGGGCACATATCACATGGAGTATTGGGGGTGGTGCATAAACAATGAATCTTAGAACACTGAAAAGAATAAAAGAAAATTAAGATGTTAAAAAAATAGATATAAAGATATTAAGCATTTATAACAGGACAAGCACTAGGGCTTCTTTGCTTTATTTATTGAACTTTATAATTTATCTGGTTGTATGTGTTTAAGATAGTTTCCTTTTTTTTAATTTACGAACTCCCTCCTCATTTTTATGGTTTTTATTAGTTATGTTGACAATCTTTTCTGGTATTGTTTCATGCATTTCTTTCAATCTTGTACCTGTATGTTTTATGTTTATACCTTTTCTTGCTGATACAAGACACTTTTTTTACTGGAGAGGGCCTGCAGTGTTTACGGCCTCCATTGGTCTAAAAATGTCAGCGTGTCACCTGGCTTGAACAGTAGCTTAGCTGATTATAAAACACCTAGTTTTTCAGTATCTTTCCCATGCACTTTGAAGATAATCTTTCTTGCTCAGACACCGGCTTTCAGTCTGTCATTCCTTTGCTAACTTTGCATATACTTTATTTTATTAAAGATTTTCTGAGATTTATACACAATAAGTTTAGTTATGGATTTATTTTAAGGCACTCTGAAAGTTGTCACAATAATTACACTAAAAATCATTTAGATTTTAATGTATTTTAACATAAGCATTTGGTAAAGATGAGCAAGTTACAAAAATAAATTACTCCTCAGCTCTTTCCGTACAAATCCATTTTCCTTTATCAGACTCAAGAACCATGTACTGTTTTTGGAGGGTTCCTCTGGAGAAAGACTACTTGGGAATGGAAATTAAAGAATAATACAAAGGTAGTTTTATTTTTTACACATAAATATAAGCATACGGACTGCACCATTCTTTTTTCCCCCATTTACTTTAAAGTATACCTTGAAGGGATGCCTGTGTTGCTCAGTCGGTTAAGCATCTGCCTTCAGCTCAGGTCATCATCCCAGAGTCCTAGGATCGAGTCCCACATCGGGCTCCTAGCTCAGCGGGAAGCCTGCTCCTCCCTCTGCCTGCCGTTTCCCCTGCTTGTGTGTGCTCTCTCTCTCTGACAAACAAATAAATAAAATATACCTTGAATATTTTTGCATACTTGTAGATATAGAACTTTTTTAACTTTTTAGTTTAAAATTTATTAAGATAATGTTTACTTAATTGTATTTTTTAATTTTCTTTTTGCCAGTAACACTTTTTTTGCGTGTAAATTTTCTTACAATATTCTTAGTAAATTTTCCCATCACTTCATTAAAATTTTCAACATACGTCCATACTGAAATAATGGTACAGTGGCCTTACCTAGATCAACTGTTATCATTTTGTAGTTTTTTGCTCAACTATTGGAAAATATGTACAAATATCCTAATATTATATTCCCGAACACTATTCCATGCATTTTCTAAGGAAAAACTTTCCACATAATCTTAACATTAATATCAAATACAATAAATTTAATTCATTAACAAAAATATCAATATTGATGAATTTAATATTAATATTACAAAATATAAAATGTATCATCAAATACCCTCAATTATTAGTAATCACTGTTACATGTGCTTTTTTAAAAAAAACCAAGCATCCTGTCTTAACTTGGTTTTTCAATCTCCTAAACTTTTATCTACAGACCATCTCTTCCCCTCCTAATCTCTTATGACCTGGTATTTCTAACCAGACCAGAGAATTTTGACTTCTGTCATCTTTACACATTTGCCTTTATCTGATTATCTTCTCAATAAGTTCTGGTCGGACACTTTGTAAATACAATGACCTAGGTAGAAGGTTCTCTTCTCAGTGCATCTTCAGGGGAACACTGTGTCAGTTTGTCCCTCCGATGCTTGGTGAATGTGTTCCCCGCTACATTTATCTGTTGAGAAGGTACTCTTTCCACTTGTAGGTAATAATGAATCAGCTGGGTGGTATTTTTATATTGTATGAATGGTTCATCCTTGAGCAAATGCTCTGTCACGTGATACTCTTAGCCTCAACTGATAATCCTTAAAAGAGTCCATTACAGTAATGGTTGCAACATGGTGGTATTTCTAATTATTTTGCTCCTTTGTGTTTATGTTCTATAAAGAGGCTTTTTAAAAAAGACTCATCCTCCCTCCCTCTGTGGTTCCCTGAAGTATTGACATTGCTACGGGTTTATGGAGGCTTATTCAATCCAAGGAACAGATTTGCGTCGTTTTGGCCAGAAGACCTGCCACATGGTACGGACACATCTCCTTCCTGGATGATGCTTTAGTGGTCAGCTCTAACACTCTGTGACCCGTGGCAGCAACCAGGAGGAATGCATCTGTGCCATCTAGGACACCATAGAACGAGAATTGCAAGACTCTGTCCAACTTCCTGGTAAAACTAATTTAGTTATTTTAAAAAAGTGAATCCTTACAATATACTGACCTTTGGGAACTTACAAATGAAGGAGGTGGTAGAGGAAGAGGAGGAGGGAGAGGGGGGGAAAAAAGTAAGACACAGAAGAACAAAGAAAAGGAGATCAAACCTGTCCTTTGCAGACCTAGGGAATGGCGGCGAGCAGAGAGAAGCATGTGTTTGCAGAACTGTGCCCGGAGCCACGATGGTCTCCATCAGAGGGCATCCCTTCCAGGTGGGAAGGCAGGCAGGGAAAGGAGGGGGACCGGAGAGTGATGGCATTCCGTCCTTCTCCCTGCTCCTGCCTCTGGAATAGAGGAGAAGAGCAGTCCCTAAAGCCAGCCGGTCTGCAGCTGTGCCCCCACCGGGCTCCCACGCCATTTCCTTGTCACCCCTTGGGACACTCAGCCCCGCTCCTTCCATCTGCAAAATGGAGGCATGAAAAGTCTTATTTCCTAGAGTTCGTACGAGACTAAATGGTATCATCCATTATGTTAATAAAAGCATCAAACATTCACCAGGTCCTTAAAAGTCCCAGGCACTCGGACACATGTTTACATGTATTACATTTGATCTTTATTTAAATGCAAAACGTTAAAAAGTCGTCATAGGAAATATATGCACAACACATGGTCCCCGTAATTATTATCCAAGCTATACTTAGGCCATACATCTCTTAGAGAAGAAAATTTGTTATCCATGTCTGCATTTTAAAATAATTACAGTTTTTAAAGCAAGCATCTTTAATTTGCTTCCATTATTTATACCAGACCCCGTATGAACTGACCTATATCTATTTACAGAGCATCATTACCATCTGTTGGAATTCCCTGAATTGCAGTTTCGAAATCCATGCAGAGAAGCAAAGTCTATAGGAACGAAGCCAGGAAATACAATCTATTTTATTCAAGCACTACGTTTAATTAGTATCACAATGTACGAAAATGCACAAGGTTTAGGCTCTCCTGGTAATGTGTGTTCATTCAATGCACGGTGTGTAGCTTACAAGAAGAAAATCCTATCATAAAACTGTACAGAGATCGTTCTCAGGCATTTCAGCACAACTTAGGAGAAGGGAAATGAGAAGCCACCATGAGGCGACTGAAGTTGATTGCAGCTCGTGATAAAAATCCCGCGAAACTCTGGCTCGATGACCACATCAGACGTGACGGCAGTGGAGAGTGTTTGAGCGCGTGAATCAATTGTGGGAGAGTTTAATGAGATAAAATGCTGAAAGTGGTTTAAAGTGATTTTTAAATTGCACACGTTAACCTTTCAGAGAAATACAACCATGTGGTAAGAAATTGAGCTCAGGAATAGTATTTATGGCTTTTGTTTTTCTCCAAAGCCGGGCAAGGTGTTCTTTGCTGACTTCACGATCCTTGAGTAAAGAGGGAGCCACTGCTACCTTTCGGCTACATGAAAGCCCGACCACACACGTAACTTGTCTGAGCCACCAGTCCGGGGCCAGCGACAGCCGACAGCGGCGCTCGCGGCATCAGGGACACATCTGCTGAGGGGACGGCCGTGGGGCTCCCGAGGGCGTCCCGACACTCGGCTGCGGGACGTCGGCCCGGGCCCGTCTGGCGTGTCCTGCACCAAAGGCGTTGCTGTCCTCGCTCACCCTAAACGTACAATCCAGTGTCAAGTCCCATCAGAGAAGCTGCCTGAGGACGTCCTGATGCGATGTCCTTCCTCGGTCCCTCCTGCTCCAGGATCAGACCCCACTAACCGGCCGTCCGCAGGCGCCGTTGCCATTTGCTCTCCTGCAGGCTCATCTTCCTGGACGGGGTATTTTATGGAGAGAGCAGCTAAGTTTGCTTTGATTGGCCTCAACGGGGCTTTTCGTTGTGTTCTGTTTTAACACAGATAAAAGAAGTTGCATTTACAGAGACAGGAAATTATTCCAAGTCTTGTAATCGTTTAACTCGGGAGCAGGAAATTATGTTGCTTTCAGGTTTTACGTCCTTCAGATTTCAAATTAGTCCTAACATTCAGCCAGATCTGCACCATGAGCCCCACCTTCTTCCTCACGATGTCCTCCATCGCACACACGGTCGTGCGAGTCATACGGAGGCCTCGCTCGTTATTTGCCTACCGGATCCCTCCAGAACGGGCTCGCCCCGAGGGGAGGGTCCAAATCTGTCTCCTAAATCCCCGCTTCCCAAACACCTAACCCAAAGCCTGGGACACGCCTTATGCCCGTGATGCCAATAATCACAACCATGAGCCTGGGGACGAGTGGACTTTTCCCGCCCGACAGTCAGGGACGTTAAGCGAGCAGACAGGCAGGACGCGGGGCGGTCTGTGAGTTCGGCGGGCTGTGGGCCCTCCGGTGCGGCGCCTGATCCGTGAGGCGAGTGGCGAGGCGCGTCCGAGCTGCCGCGAGGGAGGGCGTCCCGTCGAAGGTCTGGGCCACGGGAAGCCGTGCAGGTGCTGGATGGTTCTGTGGGCTCCTGCCTGTGCAGCGCTCTCCACCTGCCCCCCCCGGCGGATCAGCTCGTGTGCAGGAATCGCACTCCACCCAGTGCTTTGTCCCCTGGACCAAGCGTGCAGCTTACTTCATGGGAGAGTCGGTCCTGAGACAGGATGCAGGGAAAGAAGCAGACACCTAGAGACACACACGGATTATACGGGTGCCATATAAGGCAGAGAGGGATGTCATCTTTAACAGGATACAACTTACCGGTTAAATGGATTTGTCAGGAATTCTCGATCAACTATGTTAAGCTCAATATCTGAAAGATAAGCCGGGAGAATGCTTAGTGCAAGAAGGAATTCTGGTCTCATCAGTGGCTTCCATCAAAGACATCTGAGACTATGGAACGTCCTGGACGTAAGATCAAGGATGGAATCCAACAATGTCAGTGGATAGGGACATAGGAGGGGATTTTCATGCCCGAACCCCCCCTCCACCTCAGAAGGCTCCTCAGGGACCTCCCAGTGGTCCCTCCTTCAACCCAGGTGCTTCGGCGAGGGAACACTCCCCGCAGTCCTTCAGAAGCTCGGCAACCACCGGACCCTGAAGACTCGTGATTGTGCGGGTGACAGCTTCCTGCAAGGGCTGGCAAACACGTTCCTCTTTTCATGTAGAAAACACAGCCCACAAGTGGGCATGTCGTATCCTGGTAATAAAAATTCCTGGGATGATTTTAAAAATGCTGACTAGGAAAAAAAAATGTCTAAAAGGCAGAGAGACAATGAAGGAAAGACGTTTATAAGAAGCTTATATTTGCAGTGTCTGCTGAGAAGGTGAAGATGAGTGATGCATTGTCCTTGGCCTTGGAAAGGTCTTAAGAATCACCTGGGGATGGGCAGACTCCGGCTATGACAAAAGGCAAAATAGAAGAGCAAGCAGCACACATTCCCTGGTGCGAAAACACAGGGGACATCCGGCTATGACAAAAGGCAAAATAGAAGAGCAAGCAGCACACATTCCCTGGTGCGAAAACACAGGGGACAGCGTCCCTTGGCCTCCAGAGCATGCATTTTATGTTTTCTGATTGAGTGACGCAGTAAGAAAGCAAGTGCATGGTGTGGACATGGCCTGACTTGACTTGAAGTCCACACAGGCTGTTTCATCTTCCTATAATGTTGACAAGAAAATATGGTCTGCAGAAATGTCATCTCTGAAGTGTGAAGAGCTGTGATACCTCACGTCTCCTATAATCAGGTACAAATGATGAGGGTCCTTTTAAATGATGTAACTTTTGGATCCACCCCATGTCCCAGCTGCCCCCTGATTCCCAGAGCTTCCAGACCTGAGCAGAACCCATAGAGAGCGGGCTGTCCCGTGAGCCGTTCTTGCCCTGGAGACCTGCACTCAAGAGACCAGTTGTTGCCTGACGTGTGCTCCAGGGCTCAGCCAGCTTGCTGGTCAGTGGCAGAGACATCAAAAGTGAGGGCTGGAAGAAACAACACGTTCTGGAGAAATCCTGGACCAGAGACCTGGAGGCTGGGGAGGGCGATGCTTCCTTCACCTGAACAGGCGTGTCTACGGGGCTGGTTCCCTGACCGTTGAGCAGCTCTGACGCTGAGTGGCGGGGGGAACAGGGGAACACATGCTAGTCTCGACTTCGAAAGATTTCCTCAGTTCAGGTCAAGGTTAGTCAGTCAAAAACAAAACGAAGCAACAAGTCTCACCTTGAAGGCACGTTACACTCAACGTTAGTACCTCCGGAGCTAAAGAAAATATTGAATGAGATTTTAAACAGTTAAAAAAATTGCATGCAAGAGGAAAACAATGAATCAGAGTGGCCATGGTAGGGTATAAAAGACAGGACACCCATTAAATCTGAATTTCATATAAGCAGTGAATATATTTTTTGTGTGGTTTTCCTTTTTTGTTTGAATTCAATTAATTAGTGAATACATTTTTGAAAGAAGTTTATGCCAAACACTATATGGAATGAATACTATGTTTTTAGTATAAGTATATGCTATACAATATTTGAGACATACCAAAAACACATTTGTTGTTGAATGGAAATTCAAATCTCACTGGCTAGTCTTCGTTTTTATTTGCTAAACCTGGTAACCTGCGAAAGAGGCTTCTCATTTGCTAATTTTGAGGCTTCATATGATGAAATCATCTGGCCTCTGAAAGAAAAATTCAGTCCTATTTCATGTGTACAACCATGATTCGTATGGAAAGAAATCAAGGATGATCACATCCGCAAGTACTGAAATAATAAATAGCCCTCGTAGCCCACCTGAGGAACAGGAAACACGAAAGGAAGAAGTCTGATGAGCCAAACACTGGATTGGTAGCCCGGAACTAAGGGGGCTGTCCTACGTGAGGGAAATGCAGTGATTGGTTGGGGTGAAGAACAGGGAAAGAGAAAACAAAGTTTAACAAATGCTTCATTTTCTGGGTGACAGAGCAGGTACAGTGACTTTTAAATATCCTCTTTTCGTTGGGCACAGAGAGAATCTCAGTGTGGAAAATGGCTGGTGTCTTGCACTTACAAGCCAGTGACACATCCATTATCATGAATCTGGAAAAACAAAAGACAACCACTAGTAACAAGAAATATTGCAGAAGAGCCTCTGGATACACAGAGTGAAAGGCACAAAACTACATCCGTCAAATCAAAAAAAGGAAAGAAAAAAAGAAGGAAGGAAGAACTTTCAATGAAGTAACCAGAAAGTAAGATACAATGAGCCATATCAAATTTATAAATGGTCACACTCAGTGTGAAAACGTGCAATTCTTCTATTAAAACACAGTATGTTGAAATGTAATAAAAAATTTTAGCATGCACACACACTTCATACTCGAGCAAGACTTAAGTTTGAAAATACAACGAGGCAGAGAGGTTGATCAAATCCAAACAAAAACAAGATGGGAAAGGCCGTATCAGACAAGGTGACCCCAGATGCAGAAGAAACTGAACGTCATGGGCTCATGTTGTACACAGCTGCATTGTGTCATGTAATAAGGGAGCCTGGACAAATCGGATCATTTCCCACACAGATTGTATAGTATCCAACCTGACTTGAGATTTTATAGGAAATTTGAAAGCCTCACTGGAAGTATGAATGAAAATACTGGGCAGGTGATTAAAGCTCTATAAGTAAAAGAGAGATTACTTTGATTACTGAACGTGAACTTGAGTGGGTTCACGTGTCTGCTCTTTCAGATGCTAGGGGAGCCGGACAGCTCTCAGCCCGTTTTTACTCTGTCAAAACCCGCCTGCCCAAAACAAGATAAAATCACTAAACTAAAAAACAAAACAAAGTAAAGTCAAACAGGCAGACTGACCCCACCTTGTCCACCCGAGGCTTCTTCTGCCGTGGGAACTCCGGTGAACACTCACCAGGGACAGGAGTGCATGGTCCAAGCGATCTGTCCACACCTCCCTTCCCGCAGAGCCCTCAGGCTGAACTGTGCATGGCTCTTTGCTCCAGCTCCACAACCATCATGCCGACTACCCAGGGAGGTAGGTGATCACAGGGTCTTCCAGCAAGGAGGGAAACAGTACCATAATTGCCATATGACGTACTTGAGACACTGCAAGTTCAATTTCATTGTCATTGTGCAAAACACACAGTGAATTGTGGGGGAAGAGAGGTTGAGCCGAGGGCCCACTCCACTTCCTAGTTGGAAGGTAGGCTTATGCTCTCTGTCTCTCGACCTCTTTCCATGTGGCTCTACCTTGTGTCTCTCTGTGAACTCTTAGCCAGACATGGCTTTCAAAATTATTTGCTCAAATATGCATTAGTCTTGGTGAAAAAATATTACCTTTTTTCTCACAATAACTGTTCACGTGAATGTGATTTTATTAAACCTCTTCTGGCATTTGATTTACAAAGGTTTTTCCCCAAACACTATTATTTATAATTCACATGTTGGCATAAATCATTTTGTAGGTCAAAGAAGTTGGAGACCTAACTTTATAATCTCTACTGCTCTGATAATATATAAGCTCAGTTTGAACTATTTTAAACTAAAATTGAATTTCTGTCAACTAATTCCTGTGATTTTAATCTGAACTATAAATTGTCAAGTCCCTACAAGTATCAGCCATAAAAACATGTAAAAAGAAAATGAAGAAAAAGATTTTAGGGGTAATATCAGTTAATTTGGCAATTATCACATGGTGATAGAAATAATGTATTTCATTAAATTTTATTAGGTGTTTATTATGTCTTGTGGACAGGAGATGATATTTTGCCTTGAAATGAATCACATTTGAAATTGTATGAAATTGACATAGAGTTAACCATTTTCACTGTTCTATATCTATTTTCAACAGGAAATCAAATTAAATTTCTACAAAAGCAAAAGATGGACTTTTTCAGATAGAACTTTCAAATAGAACATCCCTTGTGTTAACACAGAGAAATCTCCTTTTGAGAGGATTCATTATATGAGGTAATGCCAAAGCATGCTAATTACTTATTAACCCCACTTCCAGTTATATTCTAAGCTATTGAGAAGGTTTCATTGTATTTACAAATAGTATTTCCTCTATATCGGCTGGGGTTTGATGTACTTGTACGACTTATTTATGATAGATAAATCCCAATCAATTTAAAATACCGACAAACAGGGCAATGTAAAGTTAAGTGACCAATGGTTAAGGGAGTAAAATGATAAGGTAAGAGGAATGGCCAAAGGAAAGTATTGGAAAGAATACTTCAAGGTATACAAAGGGCTTGAAGTAAAATAGAAGCTATATCTACATTTATGATAAACATGGGGTAATATGTGGAAGCGACATGGGCTTGGACTTAGAATCAGCATAACAACAAATCACTAAGATTTCAGATCAAAAGAGGAGTCTCAGGGCACCTGGGTGGCTCAGTCGTTAAGCAGCTGCCTTCTGCTCAGGTCATGATCCCAGGGTCCTGGGATCGAGCTCCACGTCGGGCTCCGTGCTCAGTGGGAAGCCTGCTTCTCCCTCTCCCACTCCCCCTGCTGGTGTTCCCTCTCTCGCTGTGTCTCTCTCTGTCCAATAAATAATAAATAAAATATTTTTAAAAAGGGGGGAGTCTCTTTCTGAAATGGTAGACTAAGGCCATAATGAATCATTTCTCCACTTTTCTCTCATGGGCATCCCCAAATTGCCCAAACTGGGTCATACAAAATAAAAGTGTCAGGTTTTTGAATCAAGACCTTGACCTTAAAAGATGGCTATGTCAATGACTAGAAACCAGAGAAAAGTATTCGAACATCAAAGCGAGGGGGGATATCCAAGCCTAAACTGCCTCCCAGGTTCCCAGAACTAGAGGTCCCTGCTGGTTCTGCTGCAGCTCTGACCTCCACCCCAGGGCTGTCTGGGCTGCACCTGTTCATAAACCATTACTTACGTGAAGACAAGGATTAGAGAGTTCTTCCCCTCATCCATGAAGTGAGTAGGAAATAGAGACTAGAACAGAACTTGCCCCTACTAAGTTCTAGAAATGGAAGGACGTCTTGCCAAATGCCCAGGGTCACAAGTAGAATAAGAAATCGTCTTTGATCCATTGGGGGTTCCATATGTCTTTGTGCACTGTTCAAACCCCCAAGGAGGGCAACGGCCTTGCTGCAGAGGAATGCCTGCAGAGCCCGATCACCCGGCCCTCAGAGGCTGCCGGTGCACACGAAGGCGGTCCCATCACAGATCACCACTCTGCACGACCTGCACCACCAAGAAGAAGGCTAAGATGCCACTGCCCTCTCCCTAACGTAGACATGAATGAAAAATCAAAGTAAGCCTCTCCAACGTTCAAATAGATCATAAAAAATAAACAAGGCAAGATCAAAATGGGTTAAGGTCTCTTAGGAATCTATAAAACGTTTTGAAACGAAAAATAAAATCATTGACATTAGTAACTCAGTGAATGATTGGGAGTGTGGACCAATAATGATATTGGAAAGCACTAGCAATTTGTGAGACAGAACAGAGAAAAAAATAATAAATGCAGATGGGAAAAAATATGAAAATGATACAAAGGCACAGAAAGAACAGAACAAGAAAATTCAACATGTATTTTGTAAGAATTCTAGAAAGACTTAGGGGAAAGTAATATTGTACGCTTCATTTCATGATAGTTGTTCAAAAATGAAGAGAGGAAGTAAGCCCTCATAACAAAGTTACACAGAGTCCAAAATAGGATAAACAACAATAAAAATATTGACTTTTAGAGACCTTATGGTGACCTTACTGAATATCAAAGACAAAAGAAAAATGTGAATAGCCACATACACGTATAGACATACAAAATCAAACATCTAAAAAAAAAAAAAAAAAGACCATCACCAGACTTCCCATCAAGGTATTAGGTAACAACACCAAAGAATAATGTGACAGGTTCCACAATTTGTTCAAAATATTTGCTGCCCCTCACTCGGAGGCCCATCTCTTCGGGAAGAATATATTTCTTATCTATCCTAGATGCATAGGAACTAAGAGATTTAATGCACAAATGCCATTTGAAAGACCTACTGAATGATTTGATTTATCTCCAAGGCAATCAAAGTCAGAGGAAGTAGTATATGAGAAGTATTTTTGAGCAAGGAAATAAAGGAATCAGTAAAAATGTTCATTACATTTAAGTGTATACTTTTTTAAAAGGTAGAAAAGGGAGATATTTAAAACAACTTAAAATTATAATACCAAAATAATATGGTTGATGGCAGTGAGGAGATAAAAATTTAATGCATTCTTAATTTCTTACATTTTGGGAGATATCTAGATTAAACATTTATGCTGAAAATTTGCAAATGATCGCTGAATGAATAGAAATGGATGTATTATTTTTAAAGTGCCCTGAGAACATTGATGAAAGTCGATCACATAAAGGCCACATGGGAAGCCTCAATATATTCCAAATAATGTAATATGGATACAATTTTCTGATTATAATTCAATTAAATTTTAAATGAACAATTAATATACAGTTGTAAGCCACATTACTTTTAGAAACGAAAAACACACTTCTAAACAAACCTGGGCTGATTGTCATAAAGTGGCTGGCTCTGTTTCGGTTTTGGCTGCAGACAGATTTGCTGCACACCCTTCCCGTCATGCCTGGCCCTCTGCTGAGCAAGCTGGTAACAAGCGAGGCATGTAGCCCCCTCCACTGACACCGCAGGAAGTTCAGTCCCTCATTCACGGGACCCTCCAGAAAAGATCGAAAGTCTCCTTTGTTTGCCTTCTCAAACCATTTTTGGACCCTCTTAAGAAGCCTACCTTGCTCCCCCCCCCACAAGCCCCATGATTTCAGGAATATACTTGTTTCATTCCTTGGTGGCTCTGTGGCATCTTGACATTAAAGCCAATTCTGGGGAGAATCCACCCTGCATCTTCAGAGTGGCCGAAACAGTTATTGAGAAGGAACACACTCCAAAATTGATGAAGGAAATGATACAAAGTATCAAGAAAAACAATTATATATCAAGTGATGTGGAGGCCACTTAGAGATAATTGGAAGGAAATAAAACCTAAAATAAGTTCTTTATATCAAGGAAAAATATAAAATAATAAGTCAGGCATTTCATTAAAAGTCCTCGAGAAAATATTAGAGTCACACAGGAGTTAATACAAGGAAACTAATAAACATATGAGTGGAAATGAATAAAAAACATAAATACTCAGTAAGATTTTTAAAACCACATTCTTTGAAACACCAGTGAAATACTCTTCTAGAATATCGAGCAAAAATAGTAAAATAAATAATAGTATAAAGAAAATCCAGCAAACTATGGAGTAGAGCAATTCAAATAATAACTATAATAACTTTATTCCTATAAGTATAAAACAAAAATAAATTTTCTAGGTTAATATTAATTACTGAAAATTAAACAGATGAAGTGGAAAAACCTAAGTTAAAAAAAAAGAAAAGAAAACTTGAGCAGTTAACCAAGTCTCTACCTTCTCTATACCCACTCCCCAAATAAATCTGGTAAGAGTCTTATAAATATATGCTGGAAAACAGTTCTGTGACACTTTTTTTTATAACAGTTTCAAATACGGAAACTTAGGAAAACCTTCCAAATTCATTTTAGGGGGTATTTTTTGTGGGTAACAATGTTAATACAACGGCACTTCCAAAAGGAAGAAAAGAAAAATAAGCCAAGCTCAGTTATGAATATAAATGTCCTACATTGTTAAAATGCCAGGATATAGGATCTAGCAACATGTATATATATGAATAAGTAAGATTTATTTTAAAAATGGAAGAATAGTTCAAAATGAGCAAAGCGAACATGTTACTACATCCAGAGGATAAAAAGGAAAAGAGCAGGCTGTGCTCAGCTGATGCAAATGTTAATTCAAAAACCTGAACATTTATTCAAGAACAATGAAGCCAACTAGGAATAGATGTGAGCTCGGATAATGTGCTGGAGACCGTTGCGGTCGACAGCGTGCAAATTTAAATCATCACCATCACAGTCAGACAGACACAGGGAGAGCCTTATCCCTGCCCCTCTCCAAAATTACGGCAGCAGGACCTCAAGGAGGAGAGGGCAGGCTGGCCAGCCTCACCTTACATGGATCCCATGCTTGCGAATTTGCCTACTTGCTAAAATGTATCTGTAACCCCAAACCAACAATTCTGATCTTTTCCTCATCATTTGTGGACTACACCCAGGTGAAAAATGTGTCTCCCTACGTGCATGTTTTCAGGTGAAGCTGAATAGGCAACACTTTGCTTATTGCTTCAGTTCATACATGAAGGGTAGATGAGCATCTTCCCGGAATCTTCCTGGCTACCATGTTTCTCACATTTTGGTCCTTCTCCTTGGTGATTTTGCTCTTCCAAATGGCCTCCGAGTGTAGCGCTACAATTTATCTATGCAAAGTGAAGGGTAATGCAGTTGACCTTGAACAACATGAGGGCTAAGCCTGCGGACCCTTCCATGCAGTGGAAAACGCCCCTATAACTTTTGGTTCCCAAAAGCTTAACTCCTCATAGCCTACTGTTGGCCAGAAGCCTCAAGATAACATAGACGGCCCATACCTTGTATGCGCCTTCATATACTATAGTCTTACAATAAAATAAACTAGAGAGAAGAAAATGTCATTCAAAATCACAGGGAGTGATGGCTCAGTTGGCTTCACCTGCCTTCAGCTCAGGTCATGATCCGGGGGTCCTGGGATCGAGCCCCACATTGGGCTCCCTGTTCAGTGGGGAGCCTGCTTCTCCCTCTGCCTCTGCTGCTCCCCCTGCTTGTGCTCTCTCTCTCTCTCTCTCTCTCTCTCTCCGCTCTTGCTCTCTCTTGCTTTCTCTCCCCCCATTCTGACAAATAAATGAATAAATAAATAGTCTCAAACATTTTTTAACATCCTACAGATCTACAGAACTACATTTGTGATATTGTACGTGTTTATTGAAAAGCCGTCAAGTATAAGTGGACCCCCACAGTTCAAAGCCCTGTCGTTCAAGGGTCAACTGTGTAATGTTTCTAAGGCAAGAAGGTGGAAGTGCACCCGACAGAAAAATGTCGTTTTGTGATCCTATTGTTGGGCTGGGAGGAAGGTGAATGCAGGACTGACATATGTTAAATAAGGTGACTTTAAATGAAATGCACATAGAACCAGTTTATGGATTGACCTCTTCACAAACATGTTGTGAGCAGAGGCTTGCAGGAACCCGTCCCTACCTTGGTCTTAGGGCACTGGCTCCACGTTCAAGTGTGGCAATTTTACAGGACGTAACTACTGCAGTTAGCAAGAATGACCATATATCAATTGTCAATTGGAAAGTATTAGTAGTATCCAAATAAAAATCATGATAGACAATTTAAACACAAAATTCTGAACTGCTAAAATGTAATGTTTAAGGGGTCAGGTCATCACTATCAAAGAAACATTAAATGAACATACAACCAAGATACATTTAACCGATAATGAGGGAACCAGTAAGGTGTTAGAGCTGACTCAAACAATTCAATCAACACACATGTATTTGGGAAATCAAAAACACTGAAATGAACTTACATTATGGATGCAAACCCAGTCAGTGTTCAATGGTGAAAAATCATTTGCATTTCTATGGACCAGTCTCACTGGCGTTACTATTAGCTTTGTAGAGAGAATTGTAAAATAGCTCAAAGACAATGAAAGACGCAGATAACCAAGGCATGTGCTACACAAGACATCCAATAATCTGGACATCTTTAAAGAAAGAAAGAAATTTTTTATACGGTTTGTGGCAAGAATAAACAAACATTCTGCAAAAAATAGGCATGTCAAAAAACAGTGTTTTCATACACCAGCATTAAAAAAAATCAGAAGATATGATAGATAGGCAGTTAGCTAGCTAGACATGAGCAGAGAAGGGTAGTGTCCAACCATCGAGCAAGGCAGAAACTCCCTAGCGCCTCCAGAATGCAAACAGCTAGGGAAGCCCGAGGATGTGCCTGCACTCTCCCTTATAACCATGACCCTGAAGTGACCCAGAGCTTCATTATAACACAACGACATGGTGGTTTTGACCACAAGGCCCACATAGGGCCCAAAACTCCCCGTCCCAGGGGGTAACAGGGGTTTCATAGATGGCCGGAAACAATCTAGTCAGAGACCGCTAGCTCTGACCCATAAGCCATGCAAGCATGAAAAACAAGACAACCCTGACCCTGGGTTCAGGTGCCACCTCTAGGCCTACCTGCTCTGAAGTGTACTTTGACTCTGACACTCTTAAATGTCTGCTTGTTTGCTTGCTGAAGTGTTTGGCTCTGAATTCACTCTTGCCCAAACTCAAGAATCAAGGCTGGGCAACTGCACGACTGGGTATTTACACCAAAGATACAGAGGGAGTGAGAAGAAGGGCCATATGTACCCAATGTTCACAGCAGCAATGTCCACAATTGCCAGACTGTGGAAAGAGCCCAGATGTCCTTCAACAGATGAATGGATAAAGAAGGTGTGGTCCAGGGCGCCTGGGTGGCTCAGTGGGTTAAAGCCTCTGCTTTCGGCTCAGGTCATGATCTCAGGGTCCTGGGATCGAGGCCCGCATCGGGCTCCCTGCTCAGCGGGGAGCCTGCTTCCCCCTCTCTCTCTGCCTGCCTCTCTGCCTCCTTGTGATCTCTCTCCCTCTGTGAAATAAATAAATAAAATCTTTAAAAAAAAAAAAAAAAAGAAGGTGTGGTTCATATATACAATGGAATATTACTCAGCCATCAGAAAGGATGAAGACCCAACTTTTGTATCAACATGGATGGGTCTGGAGGAGATTATGCTGAGTGAAATAAGTCAAGCAGAGAAAGTCAATTATCATATGGTTTCACTTACTTGTGGAACATAAGGAATAAAATGGAGGACTCTAGGGGAAGGGAAGGAAAAGTGAATTGGGGTAAGTCAGAAGGGGAGACCATGAGTGTATGTGGACTCTGAGAAACAAACTGAGGGTTATGGAGGGGAGGGGGAAGGCAGATGGGTGAGCCTGGTGGTGGGGAGTAAGGAGGGCACGTATTATATGGAGCACTGGATGTGGTGCATAAACAGTGAATCGTGGGTCACTACATCAAAAACTAATGATGTACTGTATGGTGACTAATATAACATAATAAAAAGAAGAAAAAAATCAAGGCTGGGAATAGGGCTCCCTGCTAACAGATTAAAAAAAAATGACGGTCTTTCTCAATACCAGCCAAATGTACAGAGTTCCCCAGTAAAGTGTGGTGACTAACAGAATTAAAGAAAACCCAATTTACAGAAGAATCTGGAAGTATGATATGTAATGTGGTTCTATTGATGAGAATACTCAGTGTCACAGATATTCTGTGCTCTCCTTGGAAGTACCTAAAATCTCACCAACATTTCAATCCAAATCCTATTAGGACAAACTGATGCTGAAATTCAGGTGACAAATTAAAACAGAAGCACATTAAAAATAGTCCTGAGAAGGAAGAAGAGTTGGAAGGGCGAGTTACCTTTACAGGTAATTAAATTCAGTAATATTGGGACAGTAACAAATCCTAGAGCTGAGTGCATACACAAGAATATGTGAAAGAGAAGAACAGAAGACTGGAAAGGCGGACTGGTAAGTATGGAAAGGAAAGCTGGAAAACTCTATAGCAAAAGGTGCTACAAGATCAGAACACACATACAGACATGCAGGGGATATTTGTAAAGAACAAGAGTCAGAAGTAATCACATCAATAAAATTTTAAATAATAACCAAAAGGATTGTAATCCAGAAAAGGCAAACCACCACATGGGAGAAGACACCTGCCATATATTAATTAGCAAAGAGCTCATTTTTAGAAAAGTCTATAAATTAAAAGAACAATCTATTAGAAAAATAGAGAAGACATGTGCCCAGGTGCTGCACAAAGGGCAGATCCAAATGACAAATTATAAATGGGGAAATTTACTTCAGTGAGTTAACACGACATAACCACCAGCCCGGCAAATATATCAAAGCTAATGACACAGAGTGTGGGTGATTATATGGAACAGTGGGACTTTCCTGCGCTGTTGGTGGCAGAATAAATGACACAACATAATTAGTTTAAAAAATGATTTCTGGTGAAACTGAAAATACACGTCAACCCCAAAGAATGTAACTCACATTGTATGTTCTTATTGCTCAGGAGCACCTGCTCGCGGCTGCTGGGAAACGCGGAAACAGACCACGTGTCTGCTGGTGCCGTGGAGAGCAAACCTAACACACGCATGCCCGACCGTCCTGTACAGAGCAGAAGATCCAGCAGAAGACACACATGAGAATGAACTGTAGGGATGTAGTGCTGAGCAAACAAGAGCAGACAGTACAGAATACGTCACACTTACATAAAATACCCTAAGAAAGCCAAATACAATGATGAGTGTGGATCAGGGACAGCAGCACACCCCTATGACAACGGCTAAAATCTGTCATGCTGACGACATCAAGTGCTGACGAGGAAGTGGAGCAACGGGAACGCTCTCATGGTAAGAAAGCCAAATACAATGATGATACAATGACAGCACCACACCCGTATGACAACGGCTAAAATCTGTCATGCTGACGACATCAAGTGCCGACGAGGAAGTGGAGCAACGGGAACGCTCCCTCACCGTGGGAGGGAGTGCAGAACGGGGCAGCCACGTCGGAAGGCAGTTTACAGTTTCTTACAAGGCTAAACACATTCTTACCAGAAAATTCAGCAATCGGGCTCCATGGTGTTTAACCCAGTCAGTTAAGTTATGTTCACACCAAAACCTGCACATCGGATTTTGTAAGCAGTTTTGTTCATAGTTGCCGAAATTTGGAAGCCTGCATGGTGTCCTTCAGTAGGTGATGGATAAGTGAACTGTGGTTCATCCAAATGATCCAATGTTCTTCAGCACGAACAATACATGAGCCGCCGAAGCCATGAGGACACATGGAGGACCCTTCAATGGTTACTGCTACATGAAGGAAGCCGGTCCGGAAAGGCTGCGTACTGTATGGTTCCAACGGTATGCCCTTCCGGAAAAAATAAAACTACAGAGACAGTAAAGGGATCAGGGCTTGTCAGCGGTGGTGGGGAGGGAGGGAGAGCGGACAAGAGCACAGGGGATTTTTAGGGCAGTGAACCCTCTGTGTTTCACTGTGATGGTGAGTATATGTCATTACACGTGTGTGAAAACCCTTAGAAGAAGCGACACCAAAAGTGAAGCCTGATGTAAACTATAGCTGTGAGCGATGTGTGAATGTGGGTTCATCGATTGCAATGGGAACGTCTGGATTGTGGAGGCTGGAGAGGCTGAGCGCGTGGGGGGACAGACGCTGAATGGGAAATCTCTGTGCTTTCTGCTCAGTTTTATTGGGAATCTAAAATTGCTCTAAGAAATAAAATCTATTTTGTTTACGTATTTATTTTTAGTCTCAAGATTTTATTTAAATTCCGGTTGATTTACATAGAGTGTAATATTAGTTTCAAGAGTAGAATTCAGTAATTCATCACTTACATATAATACCCAGTGCTCATTACAAGCACCCTCCTTAATGCCCATCATCCATTTAAAGTCTATTTTAAAATAAGTTATATTATTAGGAATACTTAGTTAGGCTTAAACACAAGAAGGAAAAAAATCAAGAAATAGGATGACACTGAAGTCAGGCTCATGGTTATTACAAGTGATTCGAGCTTCAACTTTCAAGTAAAGGTCCTCAAGGTGGGAATTAAGGAGGGCACGTAGCATGGAGCACTGGGCGTTGTACACAAACAACGAATCTTGGATCACTGCATCAAAAAATAATGATGTATTTTATGGTGACTCATATAACACAATAAAAAAAAAGAAAGCAAGTTTCACACGTTTGTTGTGTGTTTATAAAAGAAAAATACTGTGAATTTCCTATTTTGTCAGTGCCTAGAACTTTTGGGGGTTTTATCAAAGGACGAGTCACCTGAGATTTTCCAGTAAAATTTCCAAAAGAAAGGCAAAGTGTAAAGCACTGATAAAATTCACTCACATGAATTCATTAACCACTTGTGTGCACACTTCAACACAGGTTAAGTATGTAGGAAGTTCTGTATGTCAAGGCACAGGACGGTTTTTCACGGCCGGCTGCATTTTATTTAGGAGAGGCGGAAGGTAAGACTAAGTATCCACCTGTGTCCGTGACTGCATGAAGAAGGACACGCAAGGAAGGTGGCAGTAGGACGCTAGTGCGCATTTGGGAAAACCCAGGAGGTGGAGTCCGGGACTACAAGGAGCAGATAAGCTACCGGAGTGTGTTTACAGTGAAGACCAAGGGCTTGATTGAGCTGTGTCCCCAGGTCACCCCTCCGCCCACATCTGCGAGCTGGCAATGCCATCAGGGAGGGTGAGGATTTGTCCGTGGCAATGGTTTGAGCCAAAATCACAGGGGAGGATGTGCCAGGTGAGCAGGATGATGACCATCAGAAGTCCCTTACTAACGGTGCCTCCGGGTGGCGACGGCACGGCTTTCAGCCCCTCCTGTGTGTGGCCGGGCTCGCATCTTCTCCCACTCCCTCCGTGTCCCTCCCTGGCCCCGGCCACGCCGCCCGGACGCGCTCGCCACCTCCTGATCCTCGCTCAGCGCCTCCCTGCCCACGCCTCCCGCCAGCTTTCTGCGCCCCGCGCGGGATGGGGGCTGTAGGGCGCCTGTCGCACACGGTGTCCGGGGGCGGTGCTTGCTGTCCTTGTCCCACACGCCATCCAGCGCCCTTGAACTTCGTATTGTGGCTACACACGAGCAGCTGTCTCTTCCTCAAGACTAACTACCTAACTGAGCTTTATTGAGCTCTAGGAAGAACATCAAAGGGGACAAAGGAACACTTCCAGCTCCCATTAATTTTGCAGAACCCGCTCCTACTTTTTCCAGACACCCTGAGAAAGCAGCTGAAAACGCAATGCCTTTCATGTTTACACTCTTGTTCGGTGTATGAAGATCTAATGTGACAGAGAATTATCATCGTTCTAATCCCCTTGATTGTAATGTGCAGATTTCCGCAAAGCCCAGCGTCCCCTTGGGAGGTACAGGGTCCCCGGGACACACGGGACACACAGGGTCCCGGCCGGATGATCTCGTTGCCTGATTTCTGACTGAAGAATGACTTGCTTTCTCAGTGATCGTCTCTGTCTCAATAAAGGAACATGAAGAGTCTGAGTCAATGTGTTACTCAGAAATCCCAAAATCTTCAACTTTTTTTCAAATATATTTACGATGACTCTTATTTGATCCTACTTTTAAACCTTCATAAATCTCTCGTATTTTTCCTTTTTGGCACCTTAAAAGAGGCAATAGATGGACAAATGAAAATTAAAAAGGTAAATTCTCTCCTATAAAAATAGCTATTAGAAGCAGTGAAGTTCTCCAAATGAGCTTTTCTCATTGTAATAAAAACATTTTAAAGTAGCTATATTACAAATTCCAAATTCTTCAAGACTACCCTGTCACACACCTCAGTCTCTGGATGTGAGAAAAGAATAATTGTGAGATGAAAAGAGTGTGTAATTTGGGGTTCAAATGTGATTTTGATTTCTCAATTTTATGTTGATTAGTCTCATTTCAATTCCGCATGTATTGTTCCAGTCTTGTCAGCCTATTGTGTATTCAAATGATTAAGCACACCTAGCACGGGAGCTTAAACATTAAGGCAGTTTATGCAAGAAGGTATAAAATAGGCCTTGATGAAGGAAGAACAAAAACCATTAAATTATTGCTCCGAAATAAGTTGTCTGAGACTATGCCCGTTGTGATTGGCGCATGTATTTTAGGAATCCAGACACACCCAGACACCTGTAAAGCTCCTTTATTCTTTGGCATATATTTAAAAGCTCTAAGTCCCGTACTTCTGTGTGTCTGCAGCATGTTCACTGTGATAGGCCAGTAATTTAGTAGCCAAGTGAACATTTGGGATTGTGCTGTAATGGGAAATACGGCTCAGTTTCCTATGAAAATTGAAGTGACATTTTAAGAGAAAAACATTTGTGGGTGCCTGAGCGGCTCAGTGGGTTAAAGCCTCTGACTTCGGCTCAGGTCATGATCTCAGGGTCCTGGGATCCAGCCCCGCATCGGGCTCTCTGCTCAGCAGGGAACCTGCTTCCTTCTCTCTCTGCCTGCCTCTCTGCCTGTTTGTGATCTCTCTCTCTCTGTCAAATAAATAAATACATCTTAAAAAAATCAGAAAACCATTTGTATTTTTCATAACTAGGAAATGTTAAATTAAATAGTTTAAAATAGTCATTCATGATCCGGAGTGAAGAATATATACTTAATTCATTTATATATAAACAAACATATATAATATACATTATATGCCGATGCACATACACATTTGGTTATGGATTCTCAATCAATTATGTCATAAAACATTTAAGAGATTCCCAATTTGACAAGACCCTGTGAAGATACTAAGGAAAAAGATTTCTCCATTTAGAATTCATCTTCAAAAGGCCATTTTCCAGCTATATATTTTTTACTAAATAGCTTAATCTGGAACTTATTGTTCTTTATCTGGAAAATTAGGACATTTGTCAATCTGTTGGTAAGATTGCTGAGATGTAAGGAATGCAACTAACAATATACATGCCCGGAAACTTTGGCTTCTGAGCAATGACAGTTCCCTTAGCCAGTGTTAGATCTTTCCTTTTGGAAATGCGCCCCAAGGCATTTTAGGAATCCAGACACACAGAGGAGACGGCAGGGGTGCCCTGAGGAGTAGTCATCAGGGTCTGTCCTTGACTCAGAACCCAGGCGTCAGCCTAGAAGGAAGCCTCTCAAGGAGCCATGATCCCAGCTGCCCACAAAGACAGGGGAATGGGGAAAACAGAATCACAAAAGCACAAGGGTCCTTTCCCTGGAACACATCCATTCAAGGCAGCTAGGGAAAATGTGCTTGCTGATTTCTCAAAGGGAAGAATACTAAAATCCCAAGAAAAAAGCCACACTGGAGACAGAGCCCAGAGTGCTAACCATCACACCATGGAACCCCACAGTAAGCCACACTGGAGACAAATGGCTTTCATCCTCCCAGGACTGGTGTACGAGCTCGTGGGAGAAGCAACAGGTGCACTCGCCATGGTGGGCGTAGTTTGGGCAGAACCTATGAAGACAGAAGAAGCAAAGAAGGTATCCCTACACCAGTTTGACTATCCAAAGGCTTATTAGTAAGTCAAATACGGGATTTGTGAACACCCTGTGATTACTTCAGTAGTGGTAAAATTTAACTATTTTATTTATACCTCGTTCTGTCTATTCATCCATCTGTCCATCATGCCTCGATTGCTGACAAGGAGATTGGGCCTTTGCAGCTTCCGGGGGACCTGGACAGCGGGTGTTCTCTCCCTGACATGGAAACAGTGCCATCTAGTGGTCGTTGAGGCAGCCCGGTGCTTCTGCACACCTCGCGGAGGCCACGGAGGGCCAGCTCTCGGGGAACACAGTGGCTCCCGACTCGGTCCTGCACACAGGCTGCTGTCTGCCGAAACCTGACTTAAAAGAAAAGAAATAGTCAGCTCCCTCATGTGTGGTGATTTTCTGCTGTGATCACTGTGCACGGTTGTGAGGTTGTTTGGAATCTGCAGTTATCCAAATGAGTTTATTGGATACAATGTTTCAGTAGCTAAAACAGAGACTTCTACTGTTAAATTTTAGGGAGACTGTACTGGAGAATGCTTTTCCAAGAATCCCATTCTCTTCTGGAGCCTATGAGGAAATCACCACTGACTTCAACAAGCTCGATGTTCACTAAGAGGAGGTCAACAAAAGTACCACGATGGGCTTCCATCCCCTAGGCACATATCATTCTGAAAGATACTCGGTCCTTCTCTGAATTCTTTCCATGTGTCAGGGCATGTCCATAAAGGGGCCCCGTTTTTCCTGCAAGGGCAGAATTGCCACTCTTCATACCAATTCCTGGCTCTAAGGTCCGTTTAGAAGTCACAGGATGCCTGTGCAAATGGGTTATTAGGCATCTGTCAGAAGGCTGATTGTCCGCAAGCTTCCAGAAAGCACATCACAGCAGCCTCACAAAGCATCGGTTTCTAACCACCCAGGCAGCAAGATGTGCAGATTCGGCCAGCGACAAATTATCCCATGGACGTTTTCATCTAATTGAAATATGACAAGACCGCTTTGAAGCTTTCAGTCTAAAATATATTTATATTACCGTCAGAGGGAAAACCCTTTAATTTGTCTTGCAGAACATTGACCTGACTCCAAAATAAACCTCCTGTCTTGGTAACTGAGTTATCACTACCGTGTAAAAGTCAATAGAACAAATTTTACTACGAAATGTAACTTCCCATTGATTTGTTCCGGAATAGATGCAACAAGTGTGCACATTTTACCCAGCAAAGAGCTGTTGTTTGCTTTCAGAAGCAAACATATCAGTGCGATGGTGCAGGATCGATTCTGGGTTTTGCATTTGGCGTGAGAATGCACTGCAAAGAAAAATAGAACCTGAGTAGTCACTTTACATAAAGGAGCTTGGAAAGGAAATCAGGGACAAATAAATGACTTCAATAATGAGGAGTATTATAATAAGATCTCTTAAATTTCCCACCAGTGTTATCCTCCCTCACATTATTACATTTACACTTAATTTTCTAGATGCATTTAATACTTTCTTCTGCATGCTTCTCAAACCATTCAGCAAATATTGACGGAACGTCCCCTAGGTATTAAGAAATAGCATAGGACATTGGGGAGGGTTTGCGCTATGGTGAGTGCTGTGAAAGATGTAAGCCTGATGATTCA
Source organism: Ailurus styani (assembly GCA_002007465.1). NCBI lineage: Eukaryota > Metazoa > Chordata > Mammalia > Carnivora > Ailuridae > Ailurus > Ailurus styani. The sequence continues at coordinate 441,863 of LNAC01000905.1, forward strand.
CAGACCTGTACCCCTGGGGCAAAGAATAAAAATAAAATTAAAAAAAGAAGAAATAGCGTAGGTACTGATCAACTGTATTTTTCTTTACTCCATTTCTCATTTTCTCCAGAACCCAAGCACCTTAACATGAAAAATAACCTAAAATGAGTTTTTCAAAGTTCTAAAATGAGAGAAAAAATATACAACAATATTTTCATAGCATCAATAACTTAAAATTTTCATTAAAATTTTTGGGGCACCTAGGTGGCTCAGTTGGGTAAGTGTCCAAGTTTTAATTTCAGCTCAAGTCATGATCTGGGCGCTGTGAGTCCAAGCCCTGAGCCCTATGTCAAGCATGCCTCTCCCTCTCCCTTAATTCCCACCCCCCACCCCACCCGCTCCCGTGCTCTCTATATAAAAGATAAAACAAAACAAAATACTTTTTAAATGCCCCTTTGAATTATAGTTCCAAATGTCTTTCTAGATAAATATATTATTCTAACCCATTTTTCTAACATTTGATCCCCATGACTTTACTACTTTATATTCTGAGTACGTAAAACTAGCAAGTTCCTGGCTGTATTTGCTGCATGGAGGTGAACCTGAGCTTGGACCAAAAAGTGAAATGATCCCAGATAAAAATAAAAGAGAAAGAAATTGCATATTTTGAAGACTAACCAAAACAACTGCAGAGCCCATTATTTTATGAAGAAAATGCCTACATAATCAGAAGTAGTTGGTTGGCATGCTTGCTCCCCCAGTAACTAGCTATGTTCCTTCCAGAACTATCCCCTTGGTTCTGTTGCCTTGTGTGCAAAATGAAGGTAGTTATTCCTACTTATGCGATCTGGGTCATGATTATACAAATGCATTAAAGTGAAATTTTTGTACGTCAGGACTATACTGAAATATTTTGATGCTGCCTTATTATAAAACACCTTCCTGAGAGTCATAAATACAGGAAACACTAAGTGGAGAAAATGATCTGTTAACTTTTAACTCAAATTGTATTACTATTATCCTAATGGGGAAAATAGCTCAAGGACGTTTTGATCACACAGACTTCCTTGGAGCTATCGGGAGTTTCTTGATGTTCAAAATTATATCAACTGTCACAACCAGGTGCCTTTAAGTGGCAGGATTTGAAGAAAATCGGAGCTAACTACAATTTCATGAATATTGAAGAGTATGGCCCGCTGGGAAAGGTGGTCCCATGCGACCGACCATGGTAATCCACAGTGAGATGTCCAGTGTGCACGTGACTGGAGCCATGATGGCGGTGGTCATCAGTGACGAGAGAAATGACGCGTGCTGCTCTGAACAACAGCACTCGACTTTAGGGCAGAAATCCTGAAAATGCTGTGTTTGACAGAGGATTCAGTCATCACAGATCATTTCCTTTCCCCTGGAAAACACCCTTTTCCTATTTATTGACGCTCTATCACATTCTTCTCCAGTGGCAAATTGTCTGCATTTCTGTTTTGTGATAACGTCTCTGATGGACTTCAGGAAGCATGCTCATTTTGAAAAATTAGCTAAGCACACAAGTCCTGAAACCACTGAATGCTGAACTCTGATAGCTTTCACCACAAACCAGGGTAAGCACCACATTCTCAAGTCTTCACCCCTAACACTTTGAAGAAATATTGCACTTTTCCTTTGATTTAGTCATCCATTTTCTAAAATGAAGCTTCAAAAAATGGCAGCTATTATTTGAAAGAGAGGAGAATTTGGATAGTACAGGAAAAGTTAAATGGGTTTAATGTACATCATGCGTATGACTGGAACTAAAGAGAAGTGACTTCAGGTGGTGCTGGGGGCGGTGGGGAGGGAGGGATGACCTGCAAAGTTCATGATGACAGCTCGAGGCTACTTTCCCCGTGGAGAGCCAGCAGCCTTCTCCTGCAAGTCTCCCTCTACGTCCTGAAGTGGCTTCAACCCTCCCACCCCCGTCCCTGACTGTCACTGCTGGCTCTTTTTTATAGGTGTCCTTGTGATTCTGTGCGGTTGACTTAGATAATCCAGGGTAATCTTCTCATCTTACAATCCTCATCTTAGCCTCAGGCATCTGGAGGGCGCAGTTAAGGGTCCAACTCTTGGTTTTGGCTCAGGTCTTGCTTCCAGGGTGATGAGATCGAGCCCCTCTCTCTCCCTCTACCCTCTCCTGCTCAAGCTCTCCCTCAAATAAATAAATCTTTAAAAAAATAAAAACAAATAAATAAATAAAATACTTCTTTTAGCCCTGTCTGCAATGTCCTTTTGGGATGGAAGTTAATATTTTCACAGATTTGGGGCACTAGAACATGGATGTCTTTGGAGGTAAGGCATTACACTGTCTACCACGGGGGGGGTCAGGGAAGACTGAACCCATGATGGACAACTAAGTTCACATGGTAACTTGGTGGCTCATTGTTAAGCATTCAGTGTCTATTAAGACTCTGAAACAAGACAGATTCTATTTATTTAAAAAGAAAGAATGGCTTTCTGCCTACAATGGCAGGACTTTGCTTGAAAACCATAAAGGTCTGCACACAACTCGCCTAAGCTTTCCATCTGTCACAGAGACTTCAATGACTATTGGATCTGGAATATGGTCCAAGTGGAGAGCAGCATGAGACCGCCAGGAACTTTGGGATAATCTCATGTACTAGACCCCTTTCAAAACGCCAGTCTTTTATTGGTTTGGAACAGCATAGCCCCACGAGTGTCGTTTTTGGTCTCTAAAAGTCAAATATTTCCATGAGACATTGTGCCTCTTTCTTGGTCGTAGGAGGGTCCAGATGCAGCAACGTGTGTCTCACCTTAGGCACCCTATTGCACCAGGTCACAGACCCTAGAAATTCCACACCAGTGGCAGGCTCTGGCACTTTTGTGGGGCTTAGATGCCAATCCCTGGCACGTGGAAGTCTTCCCGTGGTGTTCAGATGTGTTGTTACTCCTTGCCCCCCAGACAGCGCACCAGTGTGGACCACTTCATGATGTAAATCCAGTAAGCTGATACAGCTACACCGGGACGCTGGTGATGGACCGCTGGACCTGACCTGAAAGCAGAATGCTTCCGATGGTCTTTCCACTCCCACGACGGCTTTTCACACCAGTCATTGGAGTACAACTGAGAATTTTAACTAATGCCACATTTCCTTCTTACATAGCCAAAGGCAAATTATGCAATGATGCAAAATGTAGGAACAGAAAATTTATGAGGATATACTGGAAATGTGAAACCAAGAAGGAGCAAGAGACAAGGAGTTTTCACTAAATAACTCATCATTCATTAAAAATATATGACTAATAAGGAAAAAAATAAAGAACAAAGAAACAGAAGCTACTATGTACTTTATTTAAAATTATGACCATGAAAGGGGCACCTGGGTGGCTCAGTGGGTTAAAGCCTCTGCCTTCGGCTCAGGTCATGATCTCAGGGCCCTGGGATCGAGGCCCGCGTTGGGCTCCCTGCTCGGAGGGGAGCCTGCTTCCTCCTCTCTCTCTGCCTGCCTCTCTGCCTACTTGTGATCTCTCTGTGTCAAATAAATAAATAAATTTTTTAAAAAAAATTATGACCATGAAATAAGCTTATAATAGTAATTAACTTGAGAGTGTAGGATTTAGGCGTCAACATTCATTGTAAATTCTAAGATGCATATGTTTGTGTGTTTATTTATGTATAAAATGATTTCATTTTGTTTAACTTTCATCCATAGATGGGTGTATATTCATCTAACTGCATATATATACACCCATATATGTGAATCTCCATACTATATTGCTTAGTAAAAAAGGCAAATCGTGAAACAATATATTGAGTAGGATCGATGGCAGCCTACCCGTTTTCTGATGGTACACAGCGCCATCAGCTCAAGTGTAGCTGTAGGTCTGAGCACAGGTTAACTGTGTCATCTGGGAAGGGTCCCACAGGCAGCCCTCAGGTGTGTCCTCGGGGGCTGACAGCGCGTCACACTTGACTGGGGAAGGCTCAGCTTCCCACACAACTGAGGTTTTTGAGTACAGTTTCCTGTACAGAGTACAGTTTTCTGCAGTTTTTTTTTAATACTTAATTACCATTTTTGGTACTCTATTCCTTTATATAGATTTGACTTTACATCTGGCATCATTTCCCTTCATCTGGAAGAACTTACTTTTTTATTCTGCCATGTTCGTCACCACACAGTGCGCCATTAGTTTTTGATGCGGTGCTCCAGGATTCATTGTGTGCCTGTAACACCCTGTGCTCCGTGCAACCCGTGCCCTCCTTAGACCCATCTCTGCAGTTTACAAAGTGAGGGTTTCTGTCTCCTGAGGCGACCCTTCGCCCTGGACAACACCCGCATTTCCTTGCCCTGCCGAGCCCCAGCCGTTGTGGATAGTTTTTTCAGAGTCAAGAGAGCAAAGAGCACCTTCAACAAGACAGAGGCTGTGAACTCAGGTAAGGGAGCCACATCACCAGCTGCAGGTAACCGCAAAGGTTCTGTCATTCCTACCGGATGCTGTTGGCTGGAAGGAAGTCACCAGGGGGGCCGACCCTCCCGGAGAGCGGATCCCTGAAGGTGACCATCCCGGGCTTGGGGCTCATGGGAGGCTATCCTAGACTCTGTCTGACACACCTGTTTATGTAGCTTTTTACAAAATGTATACATATATACATACTTCTATGGATTGGTACTTAATGGTGAAATGTATTTATTCATAAAGACAAACTATCTAGAAGAATGTATCACCGGAGTTAACACTGTCATCTCTGTAAAGTAGAAATGAATGTGGGAAGAAAAGGGTCTTTCAGCTTCACAAAACTATACGATTTGAAACTTTCACCACAAGTATGTGTTTCGTGGGTATAATAAATATAAAAATGTATAAGAAATTATGTTGTAATTGGTAAAAAGGAAAAAATCTGTTTAAAAATGATTTGTTTTGATCAGAACATATCCAAAAGAAATATTTAACCATAGAAATCAATTTTCTGTCAGGAATATTTGCTATTCAGTTTATAAGATATAATCTAATCATTGTACTACTCATAGAAAGAGATATTCTGTATCCCATAAATCTAGAAGACAAATGCATAAATCAGTCAGTATATTACATTATATAGATTTCACAACATTGCTCATCAAGCAGTAATACGAAAATAGATCAGAATTCAACACATAGCAGTTTAGATTTCACAGATACGGAAAGTTGTTGTTCCAAAGAAATTATTCTTTTTAAGATCATTCTGATAATTTACTTAAAAAGAAATCCTAGATTACATTTGCATTGCATGCTCTCCGAGAATATATACCATTACACAATCCGAAGTACCCTAGATTTTACAATATATGTTACTGGCCTAAGATAACATAAAACAAGTCTTAGAGATTATTTGCATGTATTTTTACAGTATTTTTGAGATCCAAATTTCCTCCAGAAATAGGAGTTCTTTAGAGTATTTTTTCAGTACCAGGAATGAAAGCACTAGAAAAAAAAATTGTCATGAACCTTGGATTACCTGACTCTCAAAGCTTATCATCAAATACTGTCTTTGTTGTTCTCTGAACACAGGAGAAGAGGAACTTCTATTTCAACAATCTCCTCAGGTGTCCAATTTTCCAATTCTGGTGGATGTGGCTTGGCACACAGTGTACATGACCCAGCATATATATTGTGTTGGATCAATGCTAAATGCTGGGGCGCTCATGGGTTCTTTGAACTTCATCCTGTTACTTCAATTGAAATGATAGTGTCTGAGGTTGAAAGAAAAAATAATGGAGATTTTCCCTCACTGGGATTTTGGATGGACTGCAAGCACTAGCGAGTGGTGGCTTTTTAAGGCATGATGGAGAGAGATAAATAGATAGAAAAAGATAATGTCCCATGTTGCTTGAATAGGAATCTCACAACGAGAGTCGCAGTTTTGCTCAGGGAGTCTATTTCTTATACTTGATGACCTTGAGTTCATCCTTCAATGTATCTAAGTGTTTATGCATGTATGTATGTGTCTGTAATAGTATGCATATTTTATTAAAATATCACTAAGGTGTTGTTATGCTATGTCATGTCTTACCCAAGTGAACCTTTTAATGAACCAAGGCATATGATACCATCTTGGTATTTTCTAGATTGATATTTACAGAGCCATTCCATATTTTTAATTGCTATGCATTTAAATTTGCCACAGGAACTCATCCTATTTTATACATCACTATTCCAGAGGACATCTTGCTTCCCCTCCCCAAATTTCACCTATAGAAGGAGCACTTTGTACCTGTCTTCCTGCACAAAACTAAGGTTTTTCTCTTGGTTATGTACTTAGAATCAGACTTCTTGAGATGTGGGTGTGCACATTTCATTTTAGCTGAGCTCTGCAAATTTCATTTCATTGGCTTTGCAACTTCTACTCCAACCAATAGGATAGGATAACTCTCACATCCCCGAAATTTTATTTTTATAGATTAAAATGTTGATTATCTGAGGGGAACAAGATGGTTTCCACCTGTAATCATATGTTTCACTGACTTGTGGAGTCTAGTTTTGATGATGATCAGAAAATTTGGCCTATCGAAATCTCAAGTAGGTCACACTGATCTATTTGCATGTCACCGATGAGCAGCACAGTGAAATGTGTGTACTAGAATGATTTTGCATTTGTCTTCTAGACTCACAGGACACAGAGTATCTCTTTCTATGAGTACAATGTACAGTGGATACACTGTGTATAGTGTATGTATCTGTCCTGTGACTCCAGAATGCTTTCTTTATGGTTTACATATGGAAGTTTCATGATATGCCTAGATTGTCAATTTATTTTCTTTTGGGGCTTGTTCTTAACCCACTTGGGTCTCAGTGATTTTTTTTTTTTAAAAAGGGGTGATGGGGCACCTGGGTGGCTCAGTTCCTAAGCGTCTGCCTTCAGCTTGGGTCATGATCCCAGGGTCCCTGCTCCACAGGAAGCCTGCTTCTCCCTCCCCCACATCCCCTGCTTGTGTCCCCTCTCTTGCTGTCTCTCTGTCTCTGTCAAATAAATAAATAAAATCTTAAAAAAAATAAAAAAGGGGTGATTTATGTCACCCCCTAATTATGGGAGTTGAGCAGACAATTTGTTGTGTCATGTTGGCTCTCCCTTTCTGTACCGAGTTTTATTTCAGGAACTTGGACATTTGGAGAAGCCCTGGTTCTCCAAGGTTCTAACCCTTTCCTGTTCTACTTCTCCAACATCTGCACAAGGATCCTCTGTATGATAAGACCTCAATACAGGTTTTTGTGTCTAGAAGTGAGAATTAGCTTCAGTCCTGAAATGATTCCTAAGACAGGTAGGACTTAAGTATGTAGCTGGTTACTTCTGCTTGGTCTGTTGGGTAAATTCTTGGTAGAGTCAGGCCACTTACGTGAGCTTGTAGCACACTAGATTTCTTTCTTCTTCTTCTTCTTCTAAGAATAAAGAAACCCTCCTCCTCCTCCTCCTCCTTCTTCTTCCTCTTCTTCTTCCTCTTCTTCTTCTTCCTCTTCTTCTTCTTCTTCTTCTTCTTCTTCTTCTTCTTCTTCTTCTTTTTCTTCTTCTTGTTCTTCTTCTCCTTCTTCTTCTTCATCCTTTTTTACTTTTTAAAAAGGAATTATTATTATTATTATTAAGAGAGAGAGAGAGAGAGAGAGAGAGAGAGAGCTAGTGGGGTGGCGGAAGAGGGCAGAGAATCCCAAGCAGACTCTGCACTGAGCACAGAACCTGATGTAGGGCTCCATCCCATGACACTGAGATTGTGACTTGAGCTGAAACCGAGAACTGGACACTTAACCAACTGAACCACCCAGGCACCCCACACACTGGATTTCTATCACGGGACGAAAGAGTTTAGGTTTCTAGAAATGGGTTTCTTATGTAAGACATTTTCATGAGTCTATGAAAAGGAAGGGAGCCATTTGAACTGGTGTGGTGTTGGCAGAGAACAGAGTTACATTTTGGAAGCAGACCTTGCAGAACCTTTGTGTTCCCAGCTAGTGGTTTGTATGCACACAGAACTGTACACCAAAGGAATCACCGTATTGTGATAATTTCTGTGCCACCTTTGTTAATGACAAGGGAGCCGTGCCTCAAACCCTAAGCTGTTTTATCATCAATTCCTGCGCTCTAAGACATGCTGAGTCATCTTTCCCCATTCTCCACACACTCTCCCAAAATTCCAGCTACCAATAGGCATTCCAAATTCTTACTTTACCCTATGTCTTTATTCTCTTACATGCTTTGAGGAAGCAGTGGTTTTAAATGGTAACCCCCATCCATGCTCAGTCTATGGTTGCTACCTTTCTATCCTTGTGTTGATCTCTGGACCTTGAATTTGTTCAGCATAACTCTACTCTTACAGTGTTTGTAATTCTTCATCTATTAGCTAGTTTAGTTGTTTTTGCTCCCTCTCCACCAGACGGTAAGTCTACAGAACAGGGTCTCTGGTCTTTCACCGAGTTAAGTCTCAGGACTTATTTAGCCGTAAAGCACAGTTAAATCTTGATATGTGAATAGATAAAATGTGAAAGGATGTGATGATGTCTCTTAAGTTCAGAATACAGACATAATGGAAGAACACAGAACCTCATGCTTACAGAGTTGCTTTTGGATGGAGACAGTCTCAGAGATAACCCATGTGTCGACTGTCTTCCAGTTTTAGTGTATGTGCTGCCAAGTTGAGCACTCAGCCGTCTTCCCGGCTCTCGAGATTCAGCACACAGCCAGTGGGGAGTGGCAACTGTGGTGTAACTACATTGTCACAGATTAACTCAAAGCCAGCTGAAAGAAAGGAGGAAATAATAGAGATTCATGCATAAATAAATAAAAAAATAGAGAATAGGAAAACAATTTTATTTATTTTTTTTTAAAGATTTTATTTATTTATTTGACAGAGAGAGAGATCACAAGTAGGCAGAGGCAGGCAGAGAGAGAGGGAGAAGCAGGCTCCCTGCCGAGCAGGGAGCCCGATATGGGCCTCGATCCCAGGACCCTGAGATCATGACCTGAGCCGAAGGCAGAGGCTTTAACCCACTGAGCCACCCAGGCGCCCAGGAAAACAATTTTAAAAATCAACCAAAACAAGACTTGGTTCTTTAAAAGTTGACAAACTTTTGGTGGGATTGACTAAGAAAAAAGGGAGAAAACTCAACTCAAATCAAAAATTAAACAGGAACATGACAGTGATTTTACAGGGAAAGGGATGAAAAGAGAGGACTGGGAATCACTGTGCACCGCACACAAGTAGACTTGGAAATCAGAAACCTCTCCAGAAAGAAAAGCCCAGGACCAGAAGGTCAGTCTCTCTGGTGAATTATACCAAACAGTTGGTAAAAACAAACAAGCAAACAAACAAACAAAAAAACAATTGACATTGAAGTAGAAATGTAATCATCTATTTCTTCACTTATCTGAAAAAGAATTTTTTTCCCCTCACGGTTCCATTTTCCCCTTGGATTATAACTTGGAGGTGGGGCTGAGACCATCTGTTCACAGTGACAAGACGGAAGGAGCCTGGGTCTGTGAGCTCCGGGGGTCAGAGCTGCTGGCCGCGCTGGGCTGCCAAGTGTCTGAGGATGGTTCCGTCAGAGAGAAGTACACCTCTGTGGTTCTCTTTGAAATCATTCTTTGTTACGGCAACTTAGCTTATAGCCCAAAACTATGGAGGCTTATCAACAACCTGTGGGGGCTGCTTTGGTGATTGAGTGTGATACATTCAGCTGCATCAACACGTCAAAAAGAGGAGAAAGTAGCCATTAGTGTCCAGGCTAAAGACAACATAGTGTTTTGTTTCCAGAAGCATTTGTTTCCACTGCTGACAAAATTAGGATAAGTTGGGACTAGAAAAAAGAATAGCGATCCATAAAAGGGCATTGTTGGAGTCTCTCATTCTCCCCTGTGGTTAGGTTCCAGACATCTTAACTCAAGTGGTTCAAAAGGTCCTTAAGCCTAATATGGATAGAAGTGGAACAGTTGTCCCCAAAATACTTTCTCTTCTAGAGCAACATCCTTGGGCACCTGGGTGGCTCAGTGGGTTAAAGCCTCTGCCTTTGGCTCAGGTCATGATCTCGGGGTCCTGAGATCGAGTCCCACATCGGGCTCTTTGCTCAGCAGGGAGCCTGCTTCCTCCTCTCTCTCTGCCTGCCTCTCTGCCTACTTGTGATCTCTCTCTCTCTGTGTCAAATAAATAAATAAAATCTTTAAAAAAATAGAACAACATCCTGTAACAAACACCCCCATGCTGTGATTCTTGAACCCTGCCCCTGTCATCATGCACATCCCCAAATCTTGGTCTGCGCCCAGAATATTTGATATTTATCCACCTGTCGCCAACACTAGCGTCTGAGCCATGCCTTCCTCCAGCAGATGTGAGCCTGTGGCTTCTCTGCTTTCACCTCTGCTGCTTAAGAACCGCCCTGTCAAGTCCCTACACAGCCACCGGTGATGTTTTAAAAATGCAGTTTCATTGTGAGAGCCCCTTGTTTGAAACTCATAAAAGGCTGTGTTTCAGTCTCTGTGCATCAGGATTAGACTCATATTCCAACTTTAAGCGATTTTTATGGCGGCGCTAGCCCTGAAGCACTGTCGCTGACAGATGGGAACCTTAGTCAACACCTTCACACAATGTAAGACAAGTGTTCTCCTCAAAGCAGACATTCTGGGGCAGGGAAATGTAGTAGAATGTAGTTTTTAAATAGAGAGATGTAAGTGAAATATTTCTGTTTGAACCCGATTTCTATCAATCCAGGTCATAAACCATGACACCAGGTAAAGGCACTGAGTGTCTGACTGACGCCCAATCATTTTTAACCTATTGTTGGGCAGTTTTATTTCTTTAATGCAGTACACACTGATTTAGAAAGACAATCAGTTCTCGCAATAATCAAACCATCCACAGAGTTTTAAAGCAGTGTGAGTAGCAAAAGGCCTGTGATCTAATTTTGAATATCCCAGTGGTAAAAATGAGGTAGAAATCATGCGTGTTTACACCCACGCAAAGTACAACCAATATTAATTGTGATGTATACATTAAAATCACACATATGTAGAGCATGCTTCAGCACACACATGGTGGTTTTCAAGAGGATAATGTGACAAAATTATGGATTTTCTTATTGTTGACAAGACGAGAGGGATTCTGATGAAACAGGAGCCACAAAAACTTTGGCCACAAAATGTAATTTAAGGCATTAGAAATTCTCCAACTTGACAAATTGCATTTTAATGGGCGAGCATCTGAGAAAAACGTGTTGACAGTTATTTCTGGTCCTGCACTGTCCGGTCGCTAGCATCTATAAATCCTCACCACGGCAACCAACCATTACGCAGGGAAACTTCAGAGCTGCTGTCAAATATTCTGAACTGTATTGCAGACTTTGTGCGTTGTTGGGGGCATAGATTTTTTTTTTTCCCGAGTGAAACAGAGCTAATGAACCATTTGCTCCAAATTCAATACATACGTTCAGTGTGATTATTACCTCAATCTTTATTTACTATAAATCAGTTTAAAACAGTTATTTTTTAAATCAGAAATACACAAGAAGGCATCCCCCTTTAAACACTGACCAAGTCACTTTCGGCAGTTCAGACGGATAGATGAACTGCACTGAGGTATTTGCCCTTCCCATCCATTCATGAATGTCAATATAAATGGCTGGGTTTGAACTTGTCATTATTTCTGCATTTCGGATGCTGGGCTCAGAATATGCTTCTTATTTGAATTAGCATCTTTTTTGAGATAGAATCGACAGAGAGAAAACAAGGCACATTTTGACTGGATGCAGTTTGGTGAGTTTGGATACAGGACACGCAGGAGAAACCATCACACCGTCAAGGGAATGAACGCACCCATCATCACCAAGTGTGTCCTCCTGACATCCTTTTATCCATTTGTCGGCTGCACGGCTTCAAGGACGGGGCTCTCCAGCTCTCTAAGGGGTAACATCACTAGCAGGGAAAGCCCTTGGAGGGGTGCTCTGCACTGCTGCTGTCTTGCCTGTCCTGTGGGCGCCCCCTGGACACGGTCTGAGCTGTCATGCAGACTTCGGCCCCCGCAGGTGCCATCTCTGTGATGCGTCAGCCCCGTACCTGCGATTCCCTGCCAAACACCAGCAACCCCGTCTGCTCAGGGGTCCCCTGGCCACTCTAGTCAGCACGAACACCCATTCCTACCATTCCCCATCTTTTCCTCTCCTTCCTTTCTGTTTCCGCCTTATTTTTTTTTACAGAGGATTTATGACCATGCAACATTCTAAAAATTCTACAATTTACTAATTCAGTTTCTGTTGCTTGTCTTCCCAAAGAGAACAAATTGTCTGTTTTATTTACTGCTCCAGGCCCAGATTTAGAAAATCACTTGGCATATATTCCATAGCACAAAACCAATGTCTTAGGATCAATTGGCTAAACAACAAAATGGGCTACCGTGCTAAGAACAGCTAGGGCCAGTCCCTTGTGTGTGTATTGCATGCATCAGCTAGCTGACACAAGCTGTTTATGCTGGAAAAGAAAATTCACATCATAAATGAAATTCTTAAAATGAAATATAATAATGAATGACGATCCCAGAAAAGTGTAGTAAACAGCGACTATTTGGCTTTTCCATGCAAGTACTCTATAAAGACGGTTTTGTTTTGTATGTAAGGAACGTCATAAATATTTGGTGTGTTTAGAGACTTCGATGTGTTCTGTGCCCATTGTAGTAAGAGTGGATCATTCCTAATGTTGAAGTGATTTTGGTATCCACCGAGAAAAATGCCTATCAATAAAAATGAAAGAAGCAAGAAGCTCTCACTGTTAGGTCTTACCCTAACTGCTTACAGACCTCTCTCACAGCGCTCCGTGACTCAGGAATCATGCCCCGCGCTGTGTCTGTGGGGATGAAGGCTAGAAGACATGCTCTACCCAGACTCCGCGGGGTGTGGGGGGTGAGAGTCACACAACATTGTGCCCTGTCAACCCCGATTCCCTGTTCGCAGTACAGGGCTGACCACACGCCCTAGCCCAGAGGGGACAGCTGTGTGGAGCCCTGGGAGGGAACGTGCTGAGAGCAGAGGAGGGCACGGGGGGCAGCAGAGCGGGGTGAGCCTCTGGCCAGGAGGAGGAGGAGGTCGGGGCCAGAACTTCTGTGGACGCTGTGAAGAATCCACTTGTATGGTCTGACCGTACAATACACAGAGGATCAGCAAACCAAGGACCCGGCCAAAGCCACGGACAAGGGTTCGCTGGCGAGCTGGAGCGCCGTGCTCTGTGCCACAGCGGGGCAAACGTGAGCCGTGGCAGCGGGCGGCAGAGCTGCTGCTTCCAGGAAGGGAGGGGGGTCATCGGGGACCCGGGCTGGAGCCGGGACCCAGCTGTGCGTTGGGAGGGGACGTGCTCCCAGGCGACACACCTGGTTGCGTTAGCGTCTTTATGCAATTAAGCAGGGTTTCCTTTCCTCCAGATAATACCTGCCCATCATTCCTGGTCAACCAGGGAGGCCGTAACCTGCTGTAATGGTCGTTCCCCATCACATTTAGATGCACACATGTATACACCCATAGTTTAGTTACACACACACACACGTATACACCCATAGTTTAGTTACACACACACACGTATACACCCATAGTTTAGTTACACACACACGTATACACCCATAGTTTAGTTACACACACACACACGTATACACCCATAGTTTAGTTACACACACACACACACGTATACACCCATAGTTTAGTTACACACACACATGTATACACCCATAGTTTAGATACACACACACACACGTATACACCCAGTTTAGTTACACACACACACATATACACCCATAGTTTAGTTACACACACACGTATACACCCATAGTTTAGTTACACACACACAGGTATACACCCATAGTTTAGTTACATACACACACACGTATACACCCATAGTTTAGTTACACACACACACGTATACACCCATAGTTTAGTTACACACACACACACACACTGATATGTACAGAACGTAAAATAGAATCAGGGATTGCATGAAGCACTGAGCGGTGCACGCAAACAGTGCATCTTGGAACACTATGGGGGTTAACACAGTAAAATAAAAGTATCACAGTTGAACACTACGAATTTAGTTGAAAACACAATGTTGCTACAGGTTCCTTCTCAACGATTTAAGAATGAGGACAAGGAGGGGCGTGGTGGGCAGAATCGGGCAGTTCCAGAAGCAATTCCAGATAAGGAAATCAGGGGCTCTGCTCGCACGGGTAACCGCAGAGAGGCAAGGGGTCCGAAGTCAAGGTCTTGTAGAGGAAATGTGCTACAGCCAGCAAGCCCAGCCCGCAGACCCCAGCCTGCGGTAGCCAAGGCCCAGGCAGCCCCCGCCCGAGGCCTGTCCTCCGGGACCCAAAGGTCAGGTCGCCGCGAAGGAAAGTAGACGCGAAATAACCTGCGGGAACGTGGAGCCGTGTTCCGTGGGCGCACTGGACAGGACTCTCGGCAGAGGGACCGCTCTGGAGCTTTGTCCTGAGCCCAGCGCCGTCTCGCTCCGCGTGCGCGATGCCTGCGTGGGGGGCACGGACAGCTGTGCACCCCCCCGCCCCCTGCCGAGCGCTTTGATTCTGGAAGGCGCCCCTCCCGTTGCACCCTGCGCGCTGGGAGCACCCTGCACAGGCCGCCGAATGCAGGTGTGCACAGCCGCGGACCCCCAGCGTCCTCACGTCCCGGGGAGACCCAGCAGCAAGCAGCTGCCGCGTTGGGGTCGGACGCTGCCACCAGAGGGGTTGGGGACAGTTAGCGCAGGGAGGCTGTGTGTCCTCTGTGTGGGAAGGAGGGCGCACGCAGGTGGCTGCGGGTCCCCACGGAGGACAGAGGCTGACCCGTTCTGGTTCCCCAATCCGCCCTCTGGTCTGACCGTGACGGTCACTCAGTCCCAACTGGGACACGATCCTGCAGCTGACCGTGCCACTCGCGACTTCCCTGCGGGTCGGCGGGCACAGCCCGGGCGGGAGCGAGGCCCCCGGGCCTGTCCTCCGGGACCCGATGTGTGTCCATTCTGCTGCGGGCCTCGGGTTGTCCCTTCCCACCCGCAGGAGGAGGTCAGGCGGACGCGGCTCAGCCGGGACCCTGAGGACGGGGACAACTCCCCGGGGTGACAGGCGCCCTCTGGGAAGGACCTGCTGTCGGGTAAAGGGGAACTTCACAGCTTTCCGCGCCGGCACATGCAGGTGACTCAGGGAAAGCCCTTGGTCACTGACCCTTCTCCTAGTGTGTAGCAGAAATTTCTCCCAAGGCCATTTCCCCTGCTAGCGTGCAAACAGCCTCCGAGTCAATAATTTTATTTATTTTGCTTCTGTTCGCCCATCACATGGCACCTGCGTTCCCTCAGAACATGGGTCGGGTCATTAGAAAGGTCAGCCGACCCTCGGAAGGGATTCTGTGATTTGTGACTCACGTGTGCGGGCAGGCGGGGGGCTGTTCAGACGGGGACAGTACGCTGTGGACGCGGGCGCTGGCCCGACCCCCATGAGCCTGGTTTTACTCCCTCCTCCTTCCCGCCTCCTCAGTGCTGCTTGTTCCACATGTTCTTTCCAGCGGGAAAGCATGGTTTTGTTGTGCTTTAGGAAGGGTCAACGTGATAAATATATTGCTATAATGAATTGAAGGTCATCCTCTCACTTACTTGGAAAATTGAGGCAAGTGAAAGTTGGTGTTCACTAACCACCGAGAAAAGCAAGCCAGTGTTCATTCATCGTCAGCATTCATGGGTACATCACACCCGCCGTCAGGAGTGGGGCATCCAAACAAGAGAGTGCCCACGACTAGGGCGGAGGGGGCTGCCCCTAAATCTTGCGGGTGGCCGCCATGATGACGTCCCACAAAATGGGTGACTTCAACACCAGAAGGCTGTTTGCTCAGAGTTCTGCAGGTCGGATGTCGGGGGTCAAAGTTCTGCAGGTCGGATGTCGGGGGTCAAGGTGTTGGCAGGCTGGGTGCCCCTGAGGCTGAGGGGGACCGTGACCCCACCTCCCCCAGTCTCTGCTGTTTGCTGGCATCTCTGGTTCTCCTTGGTTGCTAGATTCATGGCTCCAACCTCTGTGTTCATCTTCGCGTGGCCTCCCTGTGGGGGCCTCTGTGTCCAAATTCCCCTTTTTAAAAGGACACTTGCTATACTGGATTATTCCACTATGATCTCAACTGAACTAATTACATCTGCAATGATCCTCTCTCCAAATAAGTTCATATTGCGAGGTCTGGGAAAACTTCCACATAAGGATTCTGGAAGGATAAAATTCAACCCCTCACAACCATATATGTTAAAGTTCGAAAACTCTTTTGTTTCTGTGTTTCTAGGATAGGCACCATTAAATTTTTTGAAAGTTATTTTATTTAAATAAGATGAATCCTTTTCTTCCTCCTAATGAAACTAAGTCAACGCTCTTCTAGTTAAAATACGTTCCTCTTATTTCTCAAGAGCAACTTTCTGTGGATGATCAAACTCTTTTCTTCCCTGATTTATATATAGTTTTTTTATTTAATGTATTTCCTAAAGATTTGAAAAATGTAATTTTTTTCTTTTTCTTTCTTTCTTTTTTTTTTTATAGCAGGATGAAAAATACACCTCTGACAGATTGCTGTGGATTTCACCTTGAGGCCATGCACGCTTTAACGACTTTACAAGTCAGCCATTGTTTCTGCATTATGCTCCGAGGGAAATCTTGGGAGAGAAATCAGATGTACCAGAAACACATTAGGGGCATAGATTTGGCTCATGCAACCATTTCATTATCACGGATGATTTTTAATAATATATATATATATATTTTTTTTCACCTTACGGCTTCTTTCAGAAACCAAAGGCACTAAATGTGAGTATTTCTGGTTGTTGAAGAACAGAAATAGAAGGGATACCCTCTAGTATCGCCAAAATAACTGCCAGCGTTTGGAAACAGTGTGACCACTTTTTACACCTGTTAGGAAAGGCAGCAAGTTTAATTCCCACCCTCCCCATGATATCCAAACCTCCCCAGTTAAGGTGGTTTGGGGACACCACCTTTCACATGTTGTGCTCAATAAATATTTCTCTCTGCATTCAACTGGTTACATCTCTGTAATTTTAATGCTATATCGAGAACTCTTCCTGTTTTAGATCTCTGACCAAATGTTATTTAAAATTATATTTATGAAGGATTTTAATGATAAGAATGAATACTTACATAATACTAAAGGAGAGAAGAAAAATTTAGTTGTATTAAAGATATAGCCACTTCTGGAATCTGAATTTGACTTTACAAGGAAGGCTGGGAAGGTATCTCTCAAACATTCAATGTCCATCAAATTATTCACAGTGATCTGCTCTAGATAGAAATAATTTATGTGTTTCTTCACATTTTTATTTCTTTGCCAATGTTCTGCCCTGTATTTTATATAAATTACATTGTGTTATAAGCAGTTGAAAAAGATAAAACAGAAACAAGCCAGAAAGGGAAGAAAGGATAAGCTAGACAATTATGCAAACGCCTTCTTAGTTGATGGTAAAGGAATCACCTTGGACGACGGTGCCACACAAAAGATGCCTAAAAGGAGACATGGCCCAGGATGCTGGTGGCAAAAGGCAGAGAAGCAAAGTTGCAGATTAGGGTTTCTACAGATGCTTCTAGTATCTTCCATCTCTCAAGGTCCTCTATGATGTGAGCTTGACATTCTTCCAACCAAGACGTAGGTGCCCTGCATTGTAGCTGGGGTGGAGGGCTAGAGTGTCCCTTGAAAAGAATGTTAGGAGCTACTGTATGCCTCCTGAACCTAACACAGAGAAGGTGATGCACGTGTCCCCTGTTCTCTGCAATCCTAGCCTCGGCCTAAAAGCCAGAGTAAAGACGTGAAAGTGTCCTGAGTCCACCCCCACGTGAGCAAACAAAGCCACCTGTAGAGGCACGCAGGCCATCTTTGAGTCCCGCCGGCCCATGTGCCAGACCCAGTACAGGGAGCCCACAAAGGAGGTCAGTCCCCAGTTTTCGAGTCTTCTTTGGGTCCAAGACCCCAGATATCGGGCTGTTGAAGAAATACCCCT
This sequence comes from Ailurus styani, assembly GCA_002007465.1. Classification (NCBI taxonomy): domain Eukaryota; kingdom Metazoa; phylum Chordata; class Mammalia; order Carnivora; family Ailuridae; genus Ailurus; species Ailurus styani. The sequence continues at coordinate 459,852 of LNAC01000905.1, forward strand.
TGCTGCAGCCTCCTGTATTCCTGACACGAGATCCAGGAGCATAACCAGTAGTCACTGTTTTATTATCCTGACTTTGGGGGGGGGGTTACACAGAAATATTATCTGAGCATGTAATTCAAGCTGGATTAAGGGAAAAGGAAATTACTATTTGATTTCGATCATTTATCCTGAGGCTTACTCCCAGTGCTCCCTCTCCACAGTCAAATGCTTGATCTTCCCTCCCAACTCAGGTCCTCTTGAGGGTTTTCTATTTCATGGAGTCACTTCTGTGCATCAGATGTGATGAATAATTCTGTCACGCCCACTACCATATCTGGTCCATTACGAATGACTTTCAATTTTATGTTCTAACATTGCACTGGATTCTGTTCTCTCCATTTCTACCAACTGGTCAACACGCTGCTAACGGCTTTTGTCTCTGCATGCCTCTACTATACAACCCAGAGACTGGCTTCCTAGTCACCCTGTCCATAGCCCACATCACAATGAAGATCCTTCCATTTTGCATTTCCATTTATCCTTCAGCCACCTCACGTGATCACCAGATCAGCACTGCAGTCCTTAGCATGACCCACAGTGTTCTAAATAGACTCAGATCATCTGTGCAGCCTCACCTCAGCCTACTGCTCTTCCTGCCTTTACTCTCACGGTACAGACATGAGCCCTACTCTGCTTCTTGAATGAGTTACACTGTCTCCTATCACAGAGTCTGTGTAGGTTCTGCTCCCTCTGGAGTGCTCTCTTGCCCCTTCCCTGTAATGTACCCTTTGACCTAGTTAGGTATAACTTCAGGTTCTTTCGTTTGCTTTGAGAAGACTTCCCTGAAACCATCTCGCTGAGTTTAAATGAGAACAAAGTCATATTTAATTCATAGAAGACAAAATTTACTGAAGCCTGATAAGTATACCTTCTTTTACGAAAGAAGACTTTTCTTAGGAAAAAGCAAAAGTGCACTGATGTATACATTAAATCCACAAAGCAATGCAGTTATTTTGAAGTCAACAAGAAAATAAGCAGCACTGATTGTGATTGGCTTGCAAGAGAAGGAATGTCTTTCATCAATACTTAATATCCCACGTGGACCAGACCCCTTTTCTTTGAATCCTATAAATGCTGCTGATAGAAGTCATTTGGATGAGACGTCTAAAGTAGAAATAAGAACATATGCAAATTTCCTACATGCACTTAAGGACAACGCCTCACACTGTGGAGGTTGTCCTACTTCCCCAGTGAGCGTCCACGCCTGCCATCTTGTTCTTCTTCACAGAGAGCCAAAGTACGCAGCATTTATAACAGTCTGCTGAAGCTAATTGCTGTCAGATGGAGCAGAAAGACTCAATGCCATAGGCTTACAAGTTCAGTATTAGTGTACCTGACATTTAATCTAGATTCTGAGCATTCGTGTGCAAAATGACCTTTTTTGTGCCCAATCCTGGCTTGGCATTTTCATGTATGTTCTATCATTTGATTATCACAAAAATCTGGGAGAAAGGTAGCGTGGACCTTATGTGTGAGATCCACTGAGATCCATTCTATTATTCACCCAATGTTTATCCATCTCCCCTGGTGTACCACATAAAGCCAAGGGACACATGCGGTTCCTTCACTGCATTTACAATGACACGACAAGAACAAGTAAGCATATCCATTAAAATAAGCATGCCTATTTTAATGGGTGTTGGGTGTCTGCCTTCGGCTCAGCTCATGATCCCGAGGTTCTGGGATTGAGCCCCACATCGGGCTCCCTGCTCCGCGGGATGCCCCTTCTCCCTCTCCCACTCCCTCTGCTTGTGTTCCCTTTCTCACTGTGTCTCTCTCTGTCCAATAAATAAACAAAATCTTTAAAAAAAATTAAATAAATAAAAAGTGGATGAAAGATTGGTTTGTCCTTTAAAGAGCTCGACGGTGTTTTGCAAATGGGCCAGACAGGAGAGAGGCACAGTGCTGGGGGCACAGCGTGGTGTCGGGAGGGCAGCCTGAGGACACGCAGCCCACGGGCTCTGGGCCGGGGATACAGAGAGAGAATGGGGTCCGCCATCCACCAGGGCCCCAAACCAGCCATCCTCCTCCCCGCTTCTCAGTGTGTAGAGGAGCCCTGAACGCAGCTCCCAGCACGGCTGGGGGGACGAGAAAGAAGCCCAGGGGCGCTAGGGGCGCTTGCTGGAAGGCCAGCGGGGACATGGGGAGGGAGGCCGAGTGCTCCCTGCGAGGATTCGAGGATGCGCGTGCATCCCCGGCGAGGCTCCACCGGGGGAGCGGAGCCTGTGAGCGGCACGCGGGCGGCAAAGGTCACACACGCATCGCAGGCCTGGTTCCTCTTTCAGCTCTTCAGTGAATTAGTATCCTAGTGTGTTTGCCCTTCTTCCTTTATCAGGGCTCGGACTGTGCAGCGATGTGGACAGTAACCGTCGGTTCACAGTGGCCGGAGGGCGGAGGCAGCCGGAGTCCACGCACAGATGGATGGACGGACAAGGTGCCTTCTGTCCACCCCACGGGAGCAGGCCCGGGAGCTCTGACCTTCAGGAATGCTTACAGATGGCAAGTTTTAGGTCGTATATATTTTACCAAATTTAAAAAAATCCCCCCCAAATGATGGGTCGGATAACGTGGGCAAGGGAACTACTCTGGGCCTAGCCCCTCAGAAGGGGCCGGTCGGCCCAAGCCGGGAAGGAATTGAGGGACCGCCCAGGTCTCCTTTTCTCTTCTTCTATAAAGGATATAAAAAAGAGGAGAGAACAGATCCACCGAGAGTTCCCTAAAACAGTCTTGACTCTCTCACCATTTGAAAATTTACTCTCCTTTGCATGTAGACGTGTGGTAGGTCGTTCCGAGGCTCTGATTTGCTTAGTAAAGATGCTCCTCTGAGCCGATGAACTAACCTCAGCATTTCCCTTGAGGTTGTTATAACTCTCTTTGTTTATAATAGAAATGAGTGTTTGCCGAAGGGACATATTTCTAGTGAATTTAGGTAAAGATACAAATATGAAAGCTTTGAATGCAGACCCAATTTTATCAATGAGTCAGAAAACCCTGCCAACCACCCCCTTTGCCTTCATCATCAGACCCAGAGGGGAGAAAAAAGTGCTTCTTTATTCACTGAAACGCTGATAAACTCTTACTGCTGAAAATGACTTTGTCATGTAAGGATAGGGTACTGCATTACAGTGTCGCATAATTTCAAGTCATTCTAAAGGAATTTAAGAGAGGGTTGCTAATACCAAGGAGGGTGTGTTTCTTGTTGTAAACATGAACAGCTGCCCTTGGAGGAAAGAAGGGTGTGTGTACAGCAACGAGAGACCAAGCGCTCTGCCCTTCCTGCTGCTGTCAGGTCTGCTCGCCTAGGAAATATCTCCGTCTTAGCTCCCGAGTCGGCAAGAAGCCACAGGAACATCCTGCTAGAGGAGCAGGGAACTCACTGGTTGGGTAAATTTGTGTCAGATGCTTTGTCTACGTTACCCTTTATAATCCTCAGTTACTTTCCGAGGCGGGTGGTTCAGTTGCCCTACAGGAGGAAAAACCCAGCTTGCGTCATGTGTGTACAGAGAAATGGAGCTTCTGTTTGAACCTCAGTTTGACTGAGCCCCGAGGAAAGTCCCTTTCTAGTATCTTCCTGGGAGACCACTATCTTGGCATCCATTGCCTTTCCACTCCTTTGAAGCTGAAACACGGTGAAGGATTCACGCAGCTGGCACTCCTGATATTCTAAAATCTCATTCTTGGGGCGCCTGGGTGGCTCAGGGGGTTAAAGCCTCTGCCTTTGGCTCAGGTCATGATCTCAGGGTCCTGGGATCGAGGCCCATATCGGGCTCCCTGCTCTGCAGGGAGCCTGCTTCCTCCTCTCTGCCTGCCTCTCTGCCTACTTGTGATCTCTCTCTCTCTCTCTGTCATATAAATAAATAAAATCTTTTAAAAAATTAAAAAAATTAAAGAAAGAATCTCCTTCTTCAGTGTGGGTGTGTGCCTTAGCGACTCAGGGCCAGAGACTGGAGTAGAGAGATGGTCTCTTACTGCCTTAGCCAGCACAAAGAGTAAGGTTCGTGAACAGCATAAAGATGGTAATATTTTATCACTAAAGAAAACTTTAAAATTCATATTCGTAGTATTTTTTATTTTGCTCTGTTATCATTTCAATTCCGTGATGACACCCTGGAATAGTTTGAACCGGCATTTTTACCACCGTCACCCCACGTGTGAGTAACCGTCTGGGGACGTTACTGGTAGGGCTTAGGGCAGCGTTGAGTTCTTCCAGGTTGTCCACTGAATAAGGTAGACACGTCCTAAGAAGTTAGGTATTTGGAAAGCAGGCTCATCCTACCCGGAGTACACGTACAACTCTGAGGACTGCACTAACCCTCGAAGGCGCAGCTCTCTGGGTTTGTGCGAACCTGGCAAGGGAAGCAATGGCTTCCTTGAGAAGATGCTCGTCTGACCACCAGAAATGAGTAGGTCGATGGAACACTCTTTAGGACGTGAATGAAATGGGGTCTTTACTTTGAGAACAGCCCCTCCCTCCTTCTGAAGACTTGCTGGTCTAGACCTCTTTGTAATCCGGTTTCCTGTTATCCTGTCAGTGAGCAGCTCATGTGGGAGCTTGTTTCCTCTCGCACTTCAGTCATCTGTGGGCACAGATGTGCTGAAGGAGAAAAAACGCCCACCGTAAAAGACGAGCCTTTCCATTTGACCATCCTGTCCATTCACCCCAGGAAATGTGAGCCCTCATCAAGGGCTGTGAATCCTCCTCAGGTAGGATTCATGATCGAACCGTGGTCTCACAGTCATGGAAAATGTGTATGGAGGTGTGAGAATTACCAGAAGTCTGCTTGTGTTTCATTTTGTTTGATTTTCTTTTGTTTTGCTATTCTCTGAATCTGCCCATTGGAACAATTGTAACATTTTATCAAACACGCTATAATTTAATCTAACATTTTAACATTCTTATATTCTCAAACACTCTAACAAGATGGGGAAAGATCTTTGAAAATATGAGTTTTCAGATGGTAAATACATCAGATCGCCGAGACTCAAAGAGGAATACATGTTTACAATTTGCAGTTTCGATGGGAAGTGGTGTTTTCTCATTTGGTTCTCATCATATCATTGCATTGCAAATGACATAATGATACTGAATCATATCATTGGCACTGTAATGATAGGATGCGACAAAATAATAGAAAGATGGTCCCCTGTTGCAACTAAGTGTCACAGCTTGCTGCAGCTGGAGTCGGCAATTGGCAATTTGCAACCTCTTTGCTGGATGAAGGTGTTCAACAAATATGACTGGGAATCAGTTACAGAGGTGAGCTCCCAAGTTCAGAAAATACTTTGTCTTCCATTCCTTATAGAGGGATGAAATTGCCGGAAAAGAAAACTTAAGCAGAGAGAAAATTAATCAAAAGCCAAATGACACCCTAAAATGGATGTTGAGTCTTTATGAGCACAGATATCAGCATTGCTTAATTATGCATATGAAAAGGGAAATGTAGTGTAATTATCACAGCCACACAGGCTTTTCCAAGTGATAGACTGGGCTTGTGGGGAATTCATTCAGCAAATGAATGAAGCCCATGTTGGGGGCAGGAGCCGTGCCTGCCACTAGGAATACAGGAGTGTAGGGAAAAGGTGTATTTCCTGAAGGCATCCACTGGGAAAATAGCTAGAGGGCAGAGCATCCTCTTAGCTCCTTGACATGAGTGTGTGGATGAAGGTGAGCTGAGAGCCAGCTGACTGCATGAACACCTGGTGGTCGAGAAGGCTCCTCAGGTGAGCCCACGTCCAAGCAGTAAGGGTCAGCATGAGGAGCATGACGAGTGTGGTGTAGAGGAATCAGTGGCAAAAGCCTTGGGAGGCATCATCAGGAGGGTTAGGGGGTTCAAGACAGGTATTGTGGGTGGTATGGGGGTAATGGAGAAATTTGAGTTCAGCCTGTGTAGACCCATGGAGTCTAGCTCCGGAAGGGTCACTTTTATGAAGACCAGAATCATTATCATGAGGAGGCATTCTTGGCAACAGATTTCAAGATGGTCTTCATTCAAAAATCTATTTTAAGGAAATCCTAACAAAAATGGGACAGTGGATAATCGGCAGGGCAGAAACCAGTATGATGTAGGTCAAATCTAAAACCTAAATTATTGATTGGGAACAATTTGAAGCATTGTGCCAAGGACAATGCAAGTGAAGGACACTACGTTCCAGCAGACCAAGGAGAGGACGGTGTGGGGACTTTCCAAGCTGAAGACTGATACGAAGAGTCTGGACTGTGGCTCAGATGGAAAGATGTATATGGATCATTTTCTTGAGATGAGTTTGTTTGAGCCCATTTCTTTTTGAGAGACATCAGATCTTTCCCTACAGGTGTGTCCACCACTATTTTAAAAACTTAATTCAGTGACATAATATTGTATAAACTGACTGTTATCAAGGTACATCTATATGCTGCCATGAAAATGGAACTTTAAGACAAAAAACCCACTGTTAGATCCAGGCTATGAACGTGTATTCAGTAAGTTTCATCTGAAGAGCTTTGCACAAAGAACGCAGCTAGCTGTGGATGCACCTGACATTTCCCTGGCAGGTCCAGCCTCTCAAGAACCCAGACGCTTCCTCTTTCTCTTCTAAACAAGTGTCAGCTGTGCAGGTAACCCCTACACCATCGTCACAGGGTTGTGTTCGGTCACGGTGTATTGACGTGTAGGTTCTCTACAGCACGGTGATATTCCGTCTGTGTCTGCGACGCCATCACTGATCCTCCCACTAAACTTCCTCCCTTGCAGACCAGGCTGGAGAGGAGCAGTGGGGCTGGCGCGGGACAAAGTGGGACAGGTGTGTGGGTGACCACTTCCCGTGGCTTATTGAACCCTTAGGAATATTTTTATATTAGATCCCAGATTATTGCTTGTTTATTTAAAAATAAAAAAAAAACTTAGGTGTCAGTGATTGATGACCAAATTTTCTTCTTACTGCCACCATCCATAACTTTAAATTCAGTTTTTGTCTGACTTTGGTATAAGGTATAAAACAAAACAAAAATAAATAGAACTTTATTCTGGTCAAGTGTCAAATACACACTTCCAAATACAGCACTAGAATACTAGACTGTGTAATAAATGTACATTATCTTTCCAGCTTTATTGACACATAATTGACAAAAAATGTGTAACTTTTCACTGCATGATGCGGAGATTTGAGATATGCCTACATTGGGATGCTGACCACTGTGGGTCAGTTAACACAACCTCCAGCTCACACAGTCGCCGTCTTGTTGTTGTTGAGATGCTGAGTACAGCCAAGTTCTGCTCTCAGCTTTCACGTGCACAGTACAGCGGGTTGACCACAGGCAGCACGCTGCACAGAAGGTCCCCAGAACTCATCACGAACTAAATGCTTACCCACATTGACTACGGTCTCCCCATTTCTCCCATCCCCCAGACTCCCACAACCACCGTTCTACTCTGTTGCCACGAGTCCCAATGTTTCCAGACGCCATATATAAATGAGAACGTATGGCATTTGTCTTTCTCTGTCTGATGGACCTCACTCAGCACAATGACCTCAAGGTCTATCCCCGGAGTGTCAAACGGTGGGACTCCCTTCTTTTAGTGGGTGAGTAATATTCCACGGTGTATACACACATAGACCATCTTTTCTTTATCCATTCATCTGTCGACGGACACGTGGATGCTTCCAAGTCATGACTGCCGTGAACAATGCTGCAGGGAACGTGGGGGTGCAGACGTCACCTGGAGCGACATCTCTGGGAGGCTGGCGCACCCCCGCTCTGTGGGGACCCAGAAACTCCCGCACTCCGGACCCTTCCAGACCTCGCCCTACATAGACTGCACAGAAATATTTATTCTGTGAGTGAAGGAGACACAGGGAGTCTTTTCAAGACAATGATATTTTTAGGAAATATCAAAATGGAGCAAAAAACATTCAGAAACAGGACATTCCAAAAATCAAATGCTACATCAAATGAAGGCTGAGACACAAGAAAAGAACACAAACCTAAGCTTAGCTGAGGAGTGAAATCTTTGATTTAGAAATATAAAAACAGTATAAAGGCTGAAGATTCCTTTGTTGGGGCTCAATATCTAAAACAAATGTAAAGCTACAAAAAATGCCTTCACATACAGAAACTTCCTTCACAGAAGAAACGTTCCTGGCCAACCACTCGCTTAACATGTCGAGCCAGATGCGGGACAGTACTCTCTCCTCTCTGCTGGCAAAGCAGGAGGCCTTCTGTATATCTGCAGCCATTATGGCAAGTAATAAATGGGAAATTAGTCTAAAACAAGACTCTGCTTAAATTTACAATGGCCGTAAGAAGTCCATCTATCTGGGACACAACCACATAGATCTTCAGATCCCTAGTGCTTTCATCTCATCCCGCATCGAGCCTCAATGACATAATTTAGAAAGTGGCTGAAGAAGAAAAAAAAATGATTAAGTTTTACATTCTATCTTCAATTATGAAAAAAAATGAGGCCCAGTGTCCTTTGAGATCTTCTTGAATGTTTAATGAAAAGTAAGTTTGTTTTTATAAGACAGAAAACATTTCACTCTCAAAATGAAAATTCATGATTTAGACAGATTGAAGTGAGGAAACCATGTCATGAATATTCATTGGAGCATTAATGTTTGCAAAAACTATTCATAAATTGAAAAGTGGTCATAATTCAAAATTCAAGTGATGGGTGGTAGTGTAAGATATACAGTGAAACATACAACCTAAAATTCACAGAATTTATCTGAGTCACAGAAGCTGACTATTTGTGTGTAATTGAATCTGCAAAGCTCATTCATTCCCTCAAACCCTTGTAAGATGCAACCCTTCTATCCATCCAAACCTATCTCTTCTTTTAACCAAAACTCAAGCTGAATTCATTGTATCATTTACTAATCAGGGATCTTTTAAAACTATAGTATATTCCCAGTGTTTCTAAATTTGTTTCAAAATATGTTTTGCAAGTCATTCAATCAATCTTCAATAACAACCACCTCCAGCAAAAAGCATACACATATGTATTTCGAGTTTCATCCCTCTGCGGCGGCTCACAGCGCCTGGAGGAGAGAGACTAACCATATGGGAGGGAGAAGGCGAGTCCGGCTTGGATCCTGTCTGCAAGAGTAGGGGGTTTGGTGCTGAGGAGAAATCTGCCCACTTCCTTACCTACAGTGAGCATCACCTGCCTGGATGAGAGGGTGCCTGAAGATGAACTGGGAGCAAACCTACTGAGCATGTGGCTGTGGCTGAATTTCCTTTAGTGTAGGCTGCAGTCATCCTGGTCAATCTTTTCTCAGATGAGGAGATGTTTTTTCTTATAGATCACTTTGGCCATTCTTACCCTAATAATTTTCCTATAAATTTTAAAATCATATTGTCAATCTCTGCAAAAAGCATCCTGCTGTGATCATTAATATACCACAGTGAATCAGTGAATATATTTGAGATTAGATCAGATCTAATCTTTCGGTCCATTAATACGACATTCTCTCCCACTTTATTCAATTAAGTCTTACAATTTTTCTTACTATGATTTATAGCTTTCTGTGTAGTGGTCTTTTACATATTTTGTTAGATTTATTCCATTTTAATTTAAAAATTTTTAGTTTTCACTTAAAATTTTAAAAAATAATTTTATATTTTTATTTTATTTATTTATTTAAAATATGACAGAATTTCATTCCTCATTGATGTACCAAGGAGTATGTATCTGGCACAGTATTTCCCAAAGCATGTTCTGAAAAATGTAATTAATGGAAATCTAATAAGTGGTTGAGGAAAATGGATCTTACGGTCCATTAGTTTGAAAAATGCTGATTTAAACAAGATAGTCTGATGTATTTAGTGGTGGACTTCCTGAAGTCTTTAAAATACAATACTTTGTGTATCACCAAGAAAAGTCTGCCTTTCCTCAAATTATTGATCCTGCAACCTCCTTTGTGTACGGACACAATGTGTAAGACTAGCATCCACCAGAACAACCATTTGGGGAACCGTTATCTAACGCCACTTCAAGGATGGATCTAGCTATTAGTTTAAGACAACTTCTGTTCTACTAAGTGTGGACCTTTTCATCCTTGCTTTGTCTAGGAGTTTGTTTGTTTGTCTGTGATAATGAAACAGCATTAAACTTAATCACAAAAAGGCATAAAAATCCATTGAGTTTACTAGGTATTGATTCTTCTCTAACTTACTGATGACAATGTGGTATACTAGTAATTTCCACAATATTATACCATCGTTAAATTCTGCTTTATTAAAATGAATAGTTCTAAGATTTTTTTTTTAATTTTATTTTTATTATTTGCCCAAGGGGTACAGGTCTGTGAATCATCAGGCTTACATCTTTCACAGCATTCACCAAAGCACAAACCCTCCCCAATGTCCATAACCCATCCACCCTATCCCTACCCTCCCACCCCCCAGTAACCCTCAGTTTGTTTTGTGAGATTAGGAGTCTCTTATGGTTTGTCTCCTTCCCCATCCCATCTTGTTTCATTATTTTTCCCTCCCTACCCCCCACAACCCCCCACCCTGCCCCTCAAGTTCCTCATATCAGAGAGATCATATGATAATTGTCTTTCTCTGATTGACTTATTTCGCTCAGCATAATACCCTCCAGTTCCATCCATGTCGTTGCGAATGGCAAGATTTCGTTTCTTTTGATAGCTGCATAATATTCCATTGTATATATATACCACATCTTCTTTATCCATTCATCTGTTGATGGACATCTAGGTTCTTTCCATAGTTTGGCTATTGTGGACATTGCTGCTATAAACATTCGGGTGCACGTGCCCCTGAGGAACACTACCTTTGTGTCTTTAGGATAAATACCCAGTAGTGCGATTGCTGGGTCGTAGGGTAGCTCCATTTTCAACTTTTTGAGGAATCTCCATACTGTTTTCCAGAGTGGCTGCACCAGTTTGCATTCCCACCAACAGTGTAGGAGGGTTCCCCTTTCTCCGCAACCTCGCCAACATCTGTCATTTCCTGACTTGTTGATTTTAGCCATTCTGACTGGTGTAAGGTGGTATCTCGCTGTGGTTTTAATTTGTATTTCTCTGATGCCGAGTGATGTTGAGCACTTTCTCATGTGTCTGTTGGCCATTTGGATGTCTTCTTTGGAGAAATGTCTGTTCATGTCTTCTGCCCATTTCTTGACTGGGTTATTTGTTTTATGGGTGTTGAGTTTGAGAAGCTCTTTATAGATTTTGGATACTAGCCCTTTATCTGATATGTCATTTGCAAATATCTTCTCCCATTCTGTCAGTTGTCTTTTGGTTTTGTTGACTGTTTCCTTTGCTGTGCAAAAGCTTTTAATCTTGATGAAGTCCCAATAGTTCATTTTTGCCCTTGCTTCCCTTGCCTTTGGTGAGGTTCCTAGGAAGAAGTTGCTGCGGTTGAGGTCGAAGAGGTTGCTGCCTGTGTTCTCCTCGAGGATTTTGATGGATTCCTTTCTCACATTGAGGTCTTTTATCCATTTTGAGTCTATTTTTGTGTGTGGTGTCAGGAAATGATCCAGTTTCATTTTTCTGCATGTGGCTGACCAGTTTTCCCAACACCATTTGTTGAAGAGACTGTCTTTTTCCCACTGGACATTCTTTCCTGCTTTGTCGAAGATTAGTTGACCATAGAGTTGAGGGTCCATTTTTGGGTTCTCTATTCTGTTCCACTGGTCTATGTGTCTGTTTTTGTGCCAGTACCATACTGTCTTGATGATGACGGCTTTGTAATAGAGCTTGAAATCTGGAATTGTGATGCCGCCAACTTTGCTTTTTTTTTTCAACATTCCTTTGGCTATTCGGGGTCTTTTCTGGTTCCATATAAATTTTAGGATTATTTGTTCCATTTCTTTGAAATAAATTGCTGGTATTTTGATGGGGATTGCATTAAATGTGTAGATTGCTCTAGGTAGCATAGACATTTTCACAATATTTATTCTACCCATCCATGAGCATGGAATGTTTTTCCACTTCTTTGTGTCTTCCTCAATTTCTTTCATGAGTACTTTATAGTTTTCTGAATACAGATTCTTTGCCTCTTTGGTTAGGTTTATTCCTAGGTATCTTATGGTTTTGGGTGCAATTGTAAATGGGATTGACTCTTTAATTTCTCTTTCTTCTGTTTTGTTGTTGGTATATAGAAATGCAACTGATTTCTGTGCATTGATTTTATATCCTGACACTTGACTGAATTCCTGTATGAGTGCTAGCAGTTTTGGAGTGGAGTCCTTTGGGTTTTCCACATAAAGTATCATATCATCTGCAAAGAGTGAGAGTTTGACCTCTTCCTTGCCGATTTGGATGCCTTTTATTTCTTTTTGTTGTCTGATTGCTGAGGCTAGGACTTCTAGTACTATGTTGAATAGCAGTGGTGATAGTGGACAGCCTTGCCGTGTTCCTGACTTTAGGGGAAAAGCTCTCAGTTTTTCTCCATTGAGAATGATATTCGCTGTGGGTTTTTCGTAGATGGCTTTGATGATATTGAGGTATGTACCCTCTATGCCTACACTATGAAGAGTTTTGATTAAGAAAGGGTGCTGTACTTTGTCAAATGCTTTTTCAGCATCTATTGAGAGGATCATATGGTTCTTGTTCTTTCTTTTATTAATGTCTTGTATCACATTGATTGATTTGCGAATGTTAAACCAACCTTGCATCCCAGGAATAAATCCCACTTGGTCGTGGTGAATAATCCTTTTTATGTGCTGCTGGATCCTATTGGCTAGTATTTTGTTGAGGATTTTTGCATCCGTATTCATCAAAGATATTGGTCTGTAATTCTCCTTCTTGATGGGGTCTTTGCCTGGTTTGGGGATCAAGGTAATGCTGGCCTCATAAAAGGAGTTTGGAAGTTTTCCTTCCAATTCTATTTTTTGGAACAGTTTCAGGAGAATAGGTATTAATTCTTCTTTAAATGTTTGGTAGAATTCCCCTGGGAAGCCGTCTGGCCCTGGGCTCTTGTTCGTTGGGAGATTTTTGATGACTGCTTCAATCTCCTTACTGGTGATGGGTCTATTCAGGTCTTCAGTTTCTTCCTGGTTCAGTTTTGGTAGTTTATATTTCTCTAAGAATGCATCCATTTCTTCCAGATTGTCAAATTTGCTGGTGTAGAGTTGCTCATAATATGTTCTTAGAATTGTTTGTATTTCTTTGGTGTTGGTTGTGATCTCTCCTCTTTCATTCATGATTTTATTAATTTGAGTCCTTTCTCTTTTCTTTTGGATAAGTCTGGCCAGGGGTTTATCAATCTTATTAATTCTTTCAAAGAACCAGCTCCTAGTTTCATTGATTTGTTCCACTGTTCTTTTGGTTTCTATTTCATTGATTTCTGCTCTGATCTTTATGATTTCTCTTCTCCTGCTGGGTGTAGCCTTTCTTTGCTGTTCTTTCTCTAGCTTTTGTAGGTGTAGAGTTAGGTTGTGTACTTGAGACCTTTCTTGTTTCTTGAGAAAGGCTTGTATTGCTATATACTTTCCTCTTAGGACTGCTTTTGCTGTATCCCAAAGATTTTGAACAGTTGTGTTTTCATTTTCATTTGTTTCCATGAATTTTTTTAATTCTTCTTTAATTTCCTGGTTGACCCATTCATTCTTGAGTAGGGTGTTCTTCAGCCTCCATGTATTTGAGGTCTTTCCAACTTTCCTTTTGTGGTTGAGTTCTAGTTTCAGAGCATTATGGTCTGAAAATATGCAGGGAATGATCCCAATCTTTTGGTACCTGTTGAGACCTGATTTGTGACCCAGAATATGGTCTATTCTGGAGAATGTTCCATGTGCACTGGAGAAGAATGTGTATTCTGTTGTTTTGGGATGGAATGTTCTGAATATATCTGTGATGTCCAACTGGTCCAGGGTGTCATTTAAAGCCTTTATTTCCTTGTTGATCTTTTGCTTTGATGATCTGTCCATTTCAGTAAGGGGGGTGTTCAAGTCCCCTACTAATATTGTATTCTTGTCAATGTGTTTCTTTGATTTTGTTATTAATTGGTTTATATAATTGGCTGCTCCCATGTTAGGGGCATAGATATTTATGATTGTTAGATCTTCTTGTTGGACAGATCCTTTTAGTATGATATAGTGTCCTTCTTCATCTCTTATGATATTCTTTGCCTTAAAGTCTAGTTTATCTGATATAAGGATTGCCACTCCAGCTTTCTTTTGCTGTCCATTGGCATGGTAAATTGTTTTCCATCCCCTCACTTTAAATCTGGAGGTGTCTTTGCGTGTAAGATGAGTTTCTTGTAGACAGCATATCGATGGGTCTTGTTTTTTTATCCATTCTGATACCCTGTGTCTTTTAGTTGGGGCATTTAGTCCATTTACATTCAGAGTAACTATTGAGAGATATACATTTAGAGCCATTGTATTGCCTGTAAGGTGACTGTTACTGTATATTGTGTTTCTTCCTTTCTGGTCTATGTTTCTTTAAGGTCTCTTTGCTTAGAGGACCCCTTTCAATATTTCCTGTAGGGCTGGCTTGGTGTTTGCAAATTCCTTGAGTTTTTGTTTGTCCTGGAAGATTTTTATCTCTCCTTCTATTTTCAGTGAGAGCCTAGCTGGATATAGTATTCTTGGCTGCAGATTTTTCTCATTTAGTGCTCTGAATACATCATGCCAGCTCTTTCTGGCCTGCCAGGTCTCTGTGGATAGGTCTGCTGACAATCTAATATTTCTACCATTGTATGTTATAGACCTCTTGTCCCGAGCTGCTTTCAGGATTTTCTCTTTGTCACTAAGACTTGTAAGTTTTACTATTAGATGACGGGGTGTGGACCTATTTTTATTAATTTTGGGGGGGCTTCTCTGTGCCTCCTGGATTTTGATGCTTGTTCCCTTTGCCAGATTAGGGAAATTCTGTATTAAGATCTGCTCCAATATACCTTCTGGCCCTCTCTCAATCTCGTCCTCTTCTGGGATCCCAATTATTCTAATATTGTTTCGTCTTATGGCATCACTTATCTCTCGAATTCTCTCCTCATGGTCCAGTAGTTGTTTGTCTCTCTTTTCATCCTCTTCTTTTTTCTCTGACATTTTGTCTTCTAAATCACTAATTCTATCTTCGGCTTCATTTATCCTAGCAGTAAGAGCCTCCATTTTCAATTGCACCTCATTAATAGCTTTTTTGATTTCAGCTTGGTTAGATTTTAGTTCTTTTATTTCTCCAGAAAGGTCTTTTATTTCTTTAGAGACAGCTTCTCTATTTTCTTCCATTTTTTTTTCAAGCCCAGCCAGCACCTTAAGAATCGTCATTCTGAACTCTGGTTCTGTCATATTACTAATGTCCGCATTGATTAGGTCCCTAGCCGTCATTACTGGCTCTTGTTCTTTTTTTTGTGTTGATTTTTTCCGCCTTGTCATTTTATGCAGATAGGAATAGATGGATGAGAGAACTAAATACTAAGGGGTAGCGATGACCCCAGAGAAATATACACTAACCTACTCAGAAGAGACCTGGAACTGGGTAGAAAAGTAAGAGGGAAAAAAAAAAAAAAAACCAAATCCAAAAAAAAACAAACAAACAAACAAACAAAAACCCAAAAACACAAAATCATACAAAAACTAAACAAAAATGAATAAAACAAAATCCTGTATCTATATTATCTATTTCTGTTTCTATATCTATGTCTATGACTCCATATCTATATCTATCTCTATCTCTATCTATCTATATCTATCTCTATTAGATTGGTGAATTGAACAGACCCTATAAGTATCCAAAAAAATAAGGTTAAAAACAATGAAGGGATAAAATATGATTATAACAATGAAAATTTTAAAAAAAGAGAATAAAAAGTGTTGATACGATATAAGAGTTAAGAACGTTAAAATAGGAAAAGGGAAAAATTTTAAAAGAAAAAAGTAAGAAAAAATTTCAAAGAGAAAAAAAAATCAATGAACTTTGAACGACTGAAGAATCATGGGGAAAAAGCCATGAATTGTCTCCGTTGCTTTTCCGTAGTTCTGGGGTTCCGCAACGCTTAGCCGTCTTGAACTTGACTTTGACTGGATGGTTTGTTTGTTTGTTTCTCTTGGTCTTCTGGGGGAGGGGCCTGTTGCTATGATTCTCAAGTGTCTCTGCCCGAGGCGGATTCCCACCGCCCTCGCCAGGGGCCAGGCTAAGTAATCAGCTCGGGTTCGCTCTCAGGAGCTTTTGTTCCCTGAACGCTTTCCGTACCTCGTTGGAGGACGGGACTGAAAATGGCGGCTCCCAGTCTCCGACCCGGAGGAGCCGAGAGCCTGGGGCCTCAGCCCTCAGCCCGCCTCAGAGAAAAGCAGTCCCTCCCGTCTCCTGGTCTCCGGCCGCGCTCCGAGCTCACCCGGCCTGTGACTGAGTGTCTCTATCTCTGGCGCGGCCCCGCTTAGAATCTCCAAACCCGGCAGATCCTGCAGCCGCTCCCGCACTGCTGCTCCCGGAGGAGGAAGGTGAGTCTCTCCGGGTCTGCCGCCCGTGGGGTCCCCGCTCACAGATCAGTGGCCCGGCTGAGCTTCAGATCCCAGCCCAAGGTAACCCCAAGCTGAGAGACACCTCAGCTCAGCTCCGTCTCTCCCGCCGGCTTCTGAGACCTGGGAGCTCGGTCGCGCTCAGACACCCCTGGTCTTTTTGTGTCCCCGTGGGTCCTGAGACCACACTGTCCCTGCAGGGGCTTCACCCCCCGCTTGGTCTCTGGCGCGACGTCCCTCAGTGGAGCGGACTTCTCACAGTTCCAAGTCTGTGCTCCGCTGCTCGCTCCCTTGCCAGCAGCCGGCCCCGCCCCCCGGGGTCTATCTTCCCGTCGCCGCAGATTCACTTCTCCGCACGTCCTACCTTCCAGAAAGTGGTCGATTTTCTGTTCCTAGACTTGCTGCTCTTCTTCTCTTCGATCTCCGNGGTGTTCAGAATGGTTTGATAGCTCTCTGGGTGAATTCCTGGGACCTGATGATAATCGGTCTCCTACTCCTCCGCCATCTTGCCGCTCCTCCTAAGAATTTTTTAAATTAAGTCTATTTTTCATTTTCATGTTTTCTGTTACTGTTATGTTGAAAAGAATAGACTTTTGTGCATCGATCTTTTAACTAGTTAATTTTTGAAGTGACACATTAACAAGTAATAGTTTAATTGTAGATTCTTCAGAACTTCTACATATAAATTCAGGTAATTGAAAATTGCAGCATCATTATCTTTTCTCCTTTCAGTCTTAGAACTTTATGTCTCATTTTTGCCTTATTTTAACAGCTTAGGTCTTCCAGAGAAATGGTCAATAGAACTGGCGATAACAAATACCCATTTCACAGTCCTGATCTCAGGGGAAGACGTCAATGATACACCATTAGGCGTGAGATAACTTGTAGGGATATTTTTACATTAAGGGTATTCCCTTCCATCCATGGTTTGCTATTTCTTTTTTCATGAATAGTTATGGAATACTATCAAATGCCTTTCTACAACCATTTAGAGAATCATATGATTTTTTACCTTTTGCTATCTTAATGTAGTATATTACATTGACTGTTTTTTTAGAGGGTTTTAAGTTTTCTACAACGGTTTGAGACACACAGCAAAACTGAGCTGAAAGTACAGTACATATACCCCTTCCTCTCCCAGAAACAGAGCTTCCCCCACTATCAGGCCCCCAACAGACCACACACTTGCTAAAACTGATGAACCCCCATGGAGACATCATCACACAGAGACTAAGGTTTACCTTAGGGCTCCCTCTTGGTGTTGTCATTTCTGTGGGTTTAGACAAATGTCAGAGGACATGAATCCACCATGATAGTGTCCCACAGAGTCGTCTCAGGGCCCTATACGTCTTTTGTGCCCTACCTGCTCATGTCCCAGCCCCTAACCTCTGTCAACCACTGATCAACTCGCTGGCTCCATCAACCTGGTCTTTTTCAGAATGCCAGAGCGTTGGAATCACACAGCGGCAGCCTTTCCAGATTGGCTTCTTTCACTGAGTGCTATACATTTAAGTTTCCTCCACGTCATTTTTAAGTATCTATGAATATCTGTGCGTAGGTTTCTGTGTGGGCATAAGTCTTCACCTCCTTTGGGGAAATAGCAAGGAGCATGGCGCTGTATCATACAGTCAGAGTATATACAGTTTTGTAAGAAACTTCCAGACTCTTTTCCAAAGTGGCTCTTTTCCATCGTTTTACATGGATTGATTTTCAGATGGAAAGGTAACCTTGCATTCCTGGAATAAACTCAATTTCTCATCATGTCTGATTATTTTCTGTATTGATTGAGTGGGTTTGTCGATACTTTGTTTGGGATTATTGAATCTGTGTTTATCAGGGAGATTAGCTTGCAATTTTCCCTCCTTATAATGATTTTGTCAGATTTGGATTTCAAAATTATTCTGATTACATATAATGAGTCAGAAAATTTTCTCCCTTTTTATTTTCTGGAAAATTTGTTTAAGATTTTTAATGTTTCTTTCTTAAAATGTTTTGAAAATTAACTAGTGAAGCCTTCTGGAACTAAAAATTTTTGTAGTCATGATCTTAATTATACATTCAGGATTTTTTAAGCACATATACAACTATCTAATTTGGGTAGGAAACTTTCAGAGGTTGGGAAGGTAGGAAATATGTTAAATATTACGCAAAGCAGAGCAGAAATTTGAGGACCAGAGAGAAGAGACACCTGGCTGCTAGGGAGGCCCAGCAGCTGGGGGTGACTTCAAACACATGTCTGGAACCGAGTGTTTAATCTGGGGATGTTAACTGAGGACCGTGTTGGCCTCTCAGGTGTGACCTTGGCTTCCTCAGAGCATGGTCACATTCCTTACAGATCAGCTCAGGTCTTCCCAAAACAAGGGTTCCATCAACCACAGCAAAGGCACACCTTGTCCACAGTCAATGGGAGTGAGTGAAGGTCAGTAGGTGTTTGCAGCATCCCCAAAGGCCTGCCATGTTTCCCGCAACTGATCTGTGTGTCCCATGCCTCTCTACTGTCTTCACTAGCTCATGCCACCAATGCTTTTGGTCCTTGCATCTGCCAAGACCTTTCTCCTCCCAGTCCTTGGAGGTGTTATTTCCTTCACCTGCTCATTCTTGGAGGCTCAGCTTCAATACTTGGTCCACAGAAAGATCTTTCCTGGGAGCGCCTGGGTGGCTCAGTCAGTTAAGCAACCAAGTCTTGATCTCAGCTCAGCTCAGGTTTTGATCTCATGGTCCTGAGTTCAGGCCCTATGTTGGGTTCCACGCTGGGTAAGGAACTTACTTTAAAAAAAAAAAAAGTCTTTCCTGATCAGCACCTAAGTCATTTACCCCCACTGCTATTACCTCTCACAGCTCTATTGCATATGTCCCTAGAATTGATTAGATTTGGAGATAATATATCATAGATGCATTTACTTGGTTATTGTCTATCTCCCTCCCCATGCAAGAAGCTCCTTAAAGGCACAAACCTTGTTGTTTTTCACTATAGTCTAACTCATTCCTACATGTAGCTGGTTCTCAACAGGTATTTG
Source organism: Ailurus styani (assembly GCA_002007465.1). NCBI lineage: Eukaryota > Metazoa > Chordata > Mammalia > Carnivora > Ailuridae > Ailurus > Ailurus styani. The sequence continues at coordinate 479,314 of LNAC01000905.1, forward strand.
TTGATGTATGAATCTTACTATCTCATGCTAAGTTGAATTTCTAGAGCTCTGTGAACACCCCCCACAGCATACAACCCAATTCACCCATGTATACTCAAGATCCCACATATGTGTGTGAGCAAGTGCACACACGGCCGTTCATACTCACTTCACATAGTAAGCTCTAGGTAGACAGCTTTTTTATTTAATATAAAGGAATGGCATACTATGAGTAATTTTTTAAAAATTATTAACAGTAGTTTCAATTGTATTTGCTTTTTTTGAGATTTACGACTGAACATGAAATCTGTGGACTAAATGAGCTGTCATATTGGACATAATCTGAGCTTGGAGCCCTTTTATCAACTTTCTATCTAACATGGCCTTTGTAAATGTTTAACCAAAAATGCTAAAAATTTTAAATTCACAAGAATAAAAAATCACATTATGCATCAGTGGATTCCATTTTAAGTCGAGAACAGGCTTATAGTGATATGTATATATAGGGTGTAACATAGCACGTACTGTATAGGACAACTCTGATCTTCATGTGAGCAATAACTCATATACCGCAATCTTCTACAATCCGTGACACAGGAACAAATAAAACCAGATCGTCGTGATAGTAATAAAATCATACCAGCAGTCTGCATTTTGCAGGCACTGGGTGTGGTGCATAAACAATGAATCTTGGATCACTGAAAAAAAATAAGGTTAAAAAAAACCGGTCTGCATTTTAATGGATCTCTGGATTTCAAATGGTTGAAATCTTTCCCAAAGTAAGTGTCACAGCGTTCGTGGGCAGCCTATGAAGTCACCAGGGCTGGTACATCTAATTCTCTAAGTGACCAAACTCTGGAAGACCCCTTCCACCCTGACTCCTCTAAAGGAACCCAGAACATGAATAGCTGTGTCCTTTCTATCCCGCAGTGGATTTTAGAAGGGGAATGGAAGTTAATACCCCATCTGTCTGGTTAGTGTGATTGCAGGAGGGGACGAAGGATAGCAGACCCTTTATCTAAAACAAGACACTGACATCTCGCAGCTGTTGGCTTTCCTCCTTCCTTCACTGGTGTGCCTTACCAATAGCAGCAGTGATCATGATGGGTGCTAACAAACCCTTGCTGAGTGCTTCTGATCTGCTGCCCATGAGGTCAGCACCTTATCTACGTGCGGTCATTTTGTCTTGACGATCTTGCTTTGAGACCAGTGTTATTATTATCCCCATTTTACAGAAGAAGAAACTAATCACTAGTGACAAGTAATTTGCATGAAGTCATAGAGACATGAGGTGGCTGAGGTGTACTAGAAACCCAGGGCATTTGGCCCAAAGCCTATGTTCTATCACTCAAGCACACGGCTGTCTGCAGATTCACACAAGACCTTGGCTGCTCATATGACTCTCTGTCCAACCAGGACACAGCAGAGACAAGCGGTCAGCTGGGTGGGACACCAGATCAAAAGGCAAAATGTTGGGTTAATTCCTGAAAACAGCATGTACTCTCTCTTCAGCGCACACTTGCCATAGACCATAGAGGGGTTAGAACTTGGAAGGCGTGTCTGGGCATGTCCACCTTTGAGAATTTCTCCCTATCAAATACCAGAAAACCATATCATCGTTCCACAAGAACCTAACAAAAGGCAAGATTCCAAAAAGGTCAGAAACAAAACTAAACATATTCTTACCCTACCATCCATGCTCCTTAGTATTTACCCAACTGAATTAAGAACTTATGTTCACACAAAAACCCACACAAGGAGGTTTATAGTGGCTTTATTCACAATTGTCAAAACCTGTAAGTAACCAAGATGCCCTTCAGTGGATGAAGGGATAAATTAACTGTGGTCCAGCCAGAGAATGGGATATTACCCAACACTAAAAGGAAATGAGCTCTCGAGCTCTGAGAAGACATGGAGGAAATTTGAATGAATATTGGAAAGTGAAAGAGGCCAATCTGAAAAGCCTACACACATTATGATTCCAACACTATGACATTCTGGAAAAGGCAAAACTATGGAGATGGTAAAAGGATCTATGGCTGTGGGGGGTTAGGGGAAAGGGAAGGATGAACAGGCAGAGTAGAGAGGACGTGTATCAAGTCACCACACTACACACCTTAAATTTACACAATGTCCTATGTCAATAAAATCCCAAAAGCCTTGAGGAAGGGGGAAGACTCAAAGACCACTGATCAATGTAAAAATACCCTTAAACCTTGATACTTAAAAGATGCTTACCTAAAAGAATATGCTAGAGCGGAAGACTTCCACTGCAAATAATTGGGGAAAGGGACCATGATAAACTAGAAAAGCAAATGATCTGTGGGACACATCACTTTTCTAACAACGGACAGCAGACAACTCAGCTCCGTGGCCCCTGAAAGAGGAAACACGAAAGATAAGAGCCCTTGGGTCACTCTGGTTTTCTGTAGGTGGCACGTTCCACCTGCAAAGGAGAGGTCTGTGGCAATTGGAACAAAGCCAAGCTCACTAAGGTTAGGGTACAGTGTAGAGTTCCAGAGTGAGGGGGATGCAGGGAGCTCTGCAGAATGAAAGAGGTCCAGAAATCTGCATCTGGGGCTCACAGAGTGCTTGCTGAGTCTGAAGATGGTCCCTTGCAGACTGACACTTCACGGGAGCAAAGGCCAGCTGGAAGCTGTGCAACAGATCGTTCTGGAAAGTTCCCTAGGCCTGGAGTCACCTGGGTTTCCACCGGTCAGAATGCACTCTTGCACTTGAACATTCCAGGAGTTGATGATCCTGTAGCTTCTGTCCCATGGAAGTGGATCCTGGGTTTGCCAGTCTCTCCAGAATTCAGGGTGGCACTGTCCTTTGTCACCTCAGTTCTCTGATGGATCAGAAAAGACACTGAGTCTTAGTTCGACCAGCTTCTTCTTGTTGCAAACATGTGGGGGACAAGCTCCAACCTCCTACACACATGAGTTGGATCCAGAAGTCCCTCAGCACTTCTGATCAAAAAATGTTTGCTACAAAATACTGTTTCCTGAGCATTTGTCCTGACTCTGCCCTGTTGCCTGAAATCAGTGGTACAGATCCCCTTAAAAAAGTCCTCTTGAATTGCTTTTCTCCGACTGCTTCTAGGACATTCTTGTCCTTGTTTTGCAATGTAATATGATTTGCCATCTGAGTGTGGATTTCCAGATCGCCAAAATAATGTTAAGAATTAGCAAGGTAATGGTGATTGCTTTCTGTTTTGTTTTTGATGGGGACTTTGGTACTTCCCAAGCTTTAGAGAAGGACTGTGCCGGTCGTTAGGAATAATGATATTTTAATGATTGTCATTTCATTTTATTTGCTGGCATATACAGGTCTCATTCTTCTTATTATAGTGATTTAGTTTGCCCTTAGGGAGCCACCCCTACTCCGAGCCATACAACCCTGCTGGAGTAGTCCCTGCAAAGGCCCCTCCTTTCCCTGGAGAGGGGTTGGCGTCCCACTTAGACCATCAGCCCTTCTACCCCTGACACTGAATTCCAGAATGAAGAGCCATTATTGACTAAAACTGTGTGTCACCAATTGACCCTACTGTTCTGCCCGATGCAGACGTTCATTATGTCCTCCTCCCTGGATTCCCGGAGTTGTTTTGTTTCCTGACCTGTCCAGGGCTTATTGGCTCAGCATTTTTGTGGTTGTTGCTGTTACTTTGAGCTAGCCTTCCAGTAAATTATGTTATGCTCTTGTTAGCTCATAACCTATTCTGGTGTTCAGGGAACCGGAAAAATATCTGCTGTTGAAAGCCTGCTCCCTGCTGTTTAATAGTCATGGGTGTCTGTCCATGACTAGTACGTGACATGGGTCTCAGGATCCTCACGAGGGTTTTGTGGTCTTCACCCCTTCAGTGATGATATGTCATGCATTCTTCTCTTGTCATATATAGATCAAAAAAATACCCTCTCCAATTGTTGAGTTCGTCTTCTGGTGGGTTTCATAAACACTTACATGGTTTGCTCCCCAAACTACCCAAGTGAAACTAAAAAACTACTGACTACACACTTAACCCACTCATCTTTGGCTTCTGCTGAACCTTTGTCATGCAACATTTTATTTTTTTATTATTTTTTTAAAGATTTTATTTATTTATTTGACACAGAGAGAGAGATCACAAGTAGGCAGAGAGGCAGGCAGAGAGACAGGGAGAGGAGGAAGCAGACTCCCTGCTGAGCAGAGAGCCCGATGCGGGCCTCGATCCCAGGACGCTGAGATCATGACCTGAGCCGAAAGCAGAGGCTTTAACCCACTGAGCCACCCAGGCGCCCATCATGCAACATTTTAGATATGCCACTGGATTCCCTTCATGTCAGTTTCTGACAATAATTTGTCCATTTCATTCCCAATCCACAGTGTATGTTTGTCCCTAACACAGGATCACCCCACACAAACAAACACAGCATTGAAGGCTGAGAGGAGTCCGCACACAAGCTCCATCTGCTACTGACTCTGGCTTAGGAAATTCCTCCAGACCTGGTCTTGCCACCATTTTGAATTTTACAATTTGACAGTCAGTCATCTGTTTACTTTGATTGCTAGCACAGCAGGCTTCACATCTTGGCTCACCCTCCTGCTTTCTAACTTGGATGAGGAAAGTCAGAGTTACTCTGAGACTGACGTAGGACACTGAATTTGATAACTGCCCACAAACACTCCCTGGTCACCACACTGGCTAGTTTCCCATGCCCGTATGCAACCCGGGCCATCAGAAGCCTGAATACATGATCCACGCCCTCCTTTACCTGGATTAGAATCAGAGTTATCTCACTGTGAAAATACACATCACGGTATCTGACTTTTCTTGATTTCAGGAAGAACAACAGTAGTCATCCTCACATTAAAAACACTTGAAAAATAAGATTGGATGACACTTGAAGAATTGAATTGTCATTCCACTAATGAAAAAGAATCAAAATTAAAATAAAAAATAACAAGGCATTCTCTAGGAAGTGTGAGTCGATGACTTAGTCAATAGATAAGTGAGCTGCTAGTATAAACCAGCCATGGTGACAGACCCAGGCTATAAGGAGAAAAAGGAAATAAACTTCCTTAAGATACTCACAGTCTCCCAGTGTAGGAAAATAAGATTCTCCAAAGACAGAAAACTCACATGGTCAATAACATTTGAATTTAAAAAGAAGAAATACAATGAAATTGTTATTATCAGCTTTAAAAATGCCAATAAAAATAGGAACTGTGAACACAAAAGGATTTCCAGGAGCAGCAGGTATTTCTTAAAACAGTCTATTGACATTATGAGATACTTACTATACTATACTGCTATACTATAATATACTTACTATAATATAGCACTAAAAGAAAATGCTTTCTATTGGTACACACACAACACACACACACACACACACACACCCTCAGAGTGTAATTATCTTACTCGATACTTAATTGCATTAGGTCATTCAATGTTCCCCATCATACAAACGTTTAATGATAAATAAAATAGAATTCTTTTTCTTCAAATTTAGTAGAATTTCTTTTGTTTTTGTAAGTTCCTAAGAATCTAAGTTGTTGTAGGTATTGAAGTTGAGACACCATGCTTTCAATAAATCATAATAGTAAAAAAAAATGTGCTAGAGATTGATTTTATGGGCACCCACCATTTTTCTTTTAGACATGTTATTTTGAGTGCCAATACATTTTACCATACACAAATATATGGTAGTTTTAAACTCTATGAGTCAACATGGATTTTTATCAACCTTTTCAATATCATTTCTGTCACAAATAAATTTTTTGAACAACAACAATGTAGAAAACCCTCTGAATAGATATGGTTAAAGCAAAAAAAACTTATCTTAATTGCAAGAATATAAAAGTCAATCATAAGGTTGTATGGCTCGGAGTAGGGGTGGCTCCCTAAGGGCAAACTAAATCACTATAATAAGAAGTCATTTAACCAATGACTATAGATAATAAAGTATTTTCTTACTTTTATAAATTGATTATATATAGGAAAATAATTTTCTGGAAATGTGTGACTTGAAAATACACTTTGAAAAAGCTCTTAATTAAATGATTTATTTACCTTGGATATTACTTTTAAAATTGTTTTTCCTTACATATTTTTTGAGGTTCAATTTCTGAAAAAAGAAAAAACCACACTCCATTGGTGTCTATCCTCAACTCCTTATTTTATTATTATTCCAAATTAACAGAATTCTACAAATATACTACATGTGTGACAATAACTTACATATGTTACAATATGTTATATTGTAGAACATTGATTTCAGGGAGAAGTAGCATATTAAAAGAAGAATCCACTGTAGATGCAAAGTTCATCTACATAACATTGGGCCAAGTAAGTAATCCTCCTATACCTCACTGTCTTCATTTATAAAATGGGAAAGTGGATAGCGATGGCTCCCGGGATGGCTACACAAAGGTGGGGTCAAGTGCCGAGGAGACCTGTAGGCTGCTTTCTGATGACCCCTGGGAGCACGGCATGGGGGCGTGGAGAACGAAATCTTCCTGCCGGGGGTCAGTGTGCTTAGGAGACAGGGTTTGAGAGCGTCCTGCACGTGCATGTTTTCATCGAAGGGCAAGTGACACTTTGTGAACCTGCATGGAAGTCAGATGAGTGGCCATCAGCTGAGTGGCCTGGGTGTTTGGGGCAAGGAGGAAGGAAGAAGGGTTCACGTTCCGAGGACCAGAGACAGAAGGGGAATTGAACTCCTCCCCAGAGGAGGAGGGACGGACGCCAAAGACAAAACCGATCAGGGAAGGCTCCTTTACAGGGGCGCCGTGGAAGGGAACGATCCCCGCACATTCCTGGTACCTGCTCCCTGAAGGTATTTTCCTGTAGCCCGAAAACTCTGTGCCCTGGGGAGGCGGGGAGAGGACAAACTCCGCAGGACGTCGTAAATGGAGACCAGGAAAACACTGAAATCACTGGGTTATTGGGAAATAACAGGACAAAACATTACATAAGCAGAACACATGGGAGTCAGAAGAAAAATAAACGGAAAGAGAACATCAAATTTACCTTACAACCATCTCATTAAATATACCCTGAAAACAAACCCATGACCCTCTTTGGAAGACAGTAACGCATCAGGAGTCGGGTCTTTAACCACATGACTGCTATTGTAAGGAATTGCTTTTGGTTTCTGCACCGCACGAGGGAAGCTGGGAAGGCTGGAAGCACGGCGTACGTCCAGTTCTCCATCCTTCTTACGTTAAGTGCTTCCTCAGCCTGTCTGCCGAGTGGCTGCTTTATTCCTGTTGTCAAAGCGCACGTTCGCATCCTTGGGTCTAGATGAAGCCGGACACTTGCTAGTGCCTCCGGCCTTTCCTGCTGGGAACGATGCTCCTCATTGTTTGAAGCTTGCGCCACACCGCCTTTAAATACTTCGAATATTATCCCTGTCTTCCAGCCTAAGTATGTCAAAGTAAGCAGCATTCCCCTAACATCACATTAACTCTTGAATTATATCTCCCCTTGGGGGTTACATTGCCCCTGCTCAGGCATAGAAAAGATTTATAGAATAATAATACAAAATTAGGTAATTTTAAAAGTTCTGCAATTTCACTGCTGTGGGTGTTACATACTCTTAAATATTTTCCATCCAGCTGTGCAGAAAAAAAATTTTAGTTCTTTTTCTGTGCAATGTATTCATCTAAACCATGTAGAAAACATAATATTAAAATACAACTAATTTGAACCTAAATATAACACTGGCTAACTTTAACTGGCAGTTGCCAGATGGCACTTGAGCGTCGATAGAGTGAAATGCTGATTTTAGTGCCTTTGGAAGCCACAGAAAATGTTGGCTTGTTTAAGAACCAAGGGAATTCCATTTAAAAAAAAAATGTTAGAACTAATACGCAAATTCAGCAAAGTTGCAGTGCAAAATCAATGCCTAGAAATCGCTTGTGTTTCCAAAAGGGAAATTCAGAATACAATCTCATTTACAATAGCATCAAAAAGAATAAAAATTCAGGAATAAACTTAACCAAGGTGTGAAGGTTTTATGCAATGAAAGCTATAACAATATTCCTAAAACAAATTTAAAAAGACACAAATAAGTGGGAAAAAATCACCTGTTTCTGGACTGGAAGACTTAAAGTTGCTAAAATGTCAGTTCTACCCAAATCAATATATAGATTCAGTGCAATCCCTAGCAAAATCCTAATGACTTTTATCCCCCCAGAATAAACTAATCCATCCTAAGATTCATATGATACCTCAAAAGACCCTGAACATCCCAAACAATCTTGAGAAAGGAAAAGTTGGAGGTCTCACAGTTTCTGACTTCAAGACTATTATAAAGCTATGGTAATTAAAACTGTGTGATGGTGGCACACATGTACAAACAGACGGAGAGAACAGTGGAATGCTGAGCCCAGAAATAAACTCTCCTAAAGGACCACATGATTTTTGACAAGTGCTAGGGCCATACAATGGGGTGGAAATAGTCTTTTCAAAGTACTAAGAAAACTGGATATCCACAGTGAATTTGGACCTTTGTCTTATAACATGTACAAAAATTATATCAAAATGTAGCAAAGACCTAAAGGCAAGAGCTGACACCCTAAGAAGAAAATATGGGGGAAAAGCTTTAAGACATAGAATTTGACAATGATTTCTTGGATATGACATCTAAAGCACAAGTAACAGAAGGAAAATGTATGATTTGATGTTTATCAGAATTAAAATCTTACGTGCATCAAAGGGTAGTGTCAACAGAGTAAATGACAACCCATGGAATTGGGAGAAAATATTTTCAAATTATATATCTGATAAGGGGTTATATCTAAAATGTATAAATAACTCCTAAATTGAACAACGGCACAATTTAAAACTGGGCAAAGGACCTGAATGGACATTTCTCCAAACAAGATATACAAATGGCTAAATAATCACTTGAAAAGATGCTCAACAGAACTGTTCATGAGGAAATTTCACATCAAAACCACAGTGAGGGTGCCTGGGTGGCTCAGTGGGTCAAAGCCTCTGCCTTCGGCTCAGGTCATGATCTCAGGGTCCTGGGATCGAGTCCCGCATCGGGCTCTATGCTCGGCAGGGAGCCTGCTTCCTCCTCTCTCTGCCTGCCTCTCTGCCTACTTGTGCTCTCTCTCCCTCTGTCAAATAAGTAAATAAATAAATCTAAAACAAAACCCAAAAAACAAAACCACAATGAGATACCACTTTGTACCTATTAGAAGGTCAAGTACGGAAACAGACAACGGAACAAGTCTTGGTAAGGATACAGAAACACTGGACCCTGTCTGCATGCTGGCAGGAAGTAAAGTCAGTGGTGTCACGGCTGTGGAAAATGGGGTGGACATGTCTCAAAAAAGTAAGCCTAGAATTACCACTGGATTCAGAAATTCTACTTCTGGGTAGGAAGTACTGAGAGAAGTAAAAAGAAGGGCTGAAAGAGATACTTACTTTCCCATGTTCATGGGCCCAGTATTCAGTGTCCACTGACAGAAGACTGGATAAACCAAACGTGGTATACACATACCACGGAATAATATTCAGCCTTATAAAGGGATAGTATCCATGTCTAAAAAGCATGACACAGGGGCGCCTGGGGGGCTCAGTCGTTAAACATCTGCCTTCGGCTCAGGTCATGATCCCAGGTCCTGGGATTGATTGAGTCCCTCATTGGGACAGAAGCAGCGAGCCTGCTTTTCCCTCTCGCCGTACCCCTCCCCCTATTTGTGCATTCTCTCTCTCTCTCTCTCTCTCTCTCTCAAATAAATTAAAAAATAAATTAATAAAATATTTGAATAAAAAAATTAAAAAATAAAAAGCATGACACGTGTTACAAAATGGGTGAACTTGAGGACATCATGCTAAATGAGTAAACCAGTCATTAAAGGACTGTGTCCATGTCCACGTGGTTCGTGGAATAGTCCAATCATAGAGACAGAGAGTAGGAGAGGGGGTGCCGGGGGCTGGGGTGCAGGGGTTGGGGAGTCACTGTTTAATAGACACAGAGTTGGTTAGGGGACATGAGAAGGTTCTAGAGATAGATGGTGGGGGGAGGGATAGGGCGTCTGGGGGATGGACACGGGGGAGGGTATGTGCTGTGGTGATGCTGTGAACTGTGTAGACTGACGAGTCACAGACCCGTACCCCTGGGGCAAATAATACATTCTATGTTCATACATTTGAAATAAGATGGCAAATTTTATGCTGCGTGTATTTTATCACAATTTTAAAAATAAGATGAAATTAATAAATAGTATATGACAACAAAAATCTGAGATGTTTATTTAAAACCACTAACAATGGATGAATAAAATGGAAACAGTTCAGAAATTTAAGGTCCGACATGAAAAGAAACTGCTATTTTTTTCCTCTGGCTGTTAACCACCAAAGGCTGTTTGGAAACCTTCTTGTCATCTTTATTACAAACTCCATTCCAGATGTACCTTCCTAGAATTAACTTTGGACGCCATTGTTTAGAAACTATATTGTACTTGGTCATTTTTAAATTTATTTTTTGCAAATAGGACAGTTATCTGTTAATGATACAAAGAATTTCTGTCTTTCTAGAATAAAATACCTGGGTTCAAAACACCCATGTTTTTGAGCTACTATATGTAGATTTTCACTTGCTTCTCAAAATTGTATGTAATGGATATTTTTTTCTATCTCATGTAACACTAGTGTACGGTCACACTTAGTGCTAATGAATAGATTCAAAATACAGAAAAGAATGTCCATGTACTAATAATATCAATTAACTCATTCATTTATAAACTACTATATATTGAATTTTACAAATTTAATTCCAATGAAGGCCTAAGAATCACTTTAGTTATGATTGTTTATGAAATTCTGAAACTACTATTAGCAGAATATGAAAGGATTTTTTAAAATAGAAATTTAAGTAATATTTTGATAAACCTTAAAAAGGTAAGACAGTGGAGAACAGGAAAAGATAAATTGGAAAGTAAACAACTTAACAAGAGCAAAGCTTAAGGATCATGCTAAAAGATGAAGTAGAACAGGATTTTAAATGGTTAGCTACTGTAAGTCATAGAATTGGTAAAAAATGGAAAAGAAAGAAGGAAAATGAAAGATGTAAGACANACTTAACAAGAGCAAAGCTTAAGGATCATATGCTAAAAGATGAAGTAGAACAGGATTTTAAATGGTTAGCTGCTGTAAGTCATAGAATTGGTAAAAAATGGAAAAGAAAGAAGGAAAATGAAAGATGTAAGACAACTGAAAGAGAAATATATAAAGGTCATGTATCGGAGGTCACTGAGTTTACAGTTCACTGAATGGAGAGTAGAAAAGGAGAACACTGTGCCGAAAATCTCACCTAGAAACAATCCAGGAATACGGAAATAAATATGTTGGGGATATTAATAAGGGATGGGAGAGAAGGTAAAATTAAACAAGTATTTAAAAATAAAATTATGAATTCAGAAGTGTTCTTTGAAGGTATCTAAACGTCTTAATATTTACTTGCATACAGATTCCTCAAAATACAGAAATAAATCATGTCTAGCACGTGGGGCTGAACATGGCATGACTCAAAGGGCTGGTAATGGGCAGAGACTCTCAGAAAACTTGGCAGCGTGACTTAGCAGCAGCCATGGCTGGAAGTCAATGCCTGTTGCAGAGAGCAGAGCAGGGCAAAGAGCAGGATGCCCACCTTCGGAGGAGGGGCCTGTGACAGGTTGGCGGGTGTCCCTAAAGACACGAGCAGAGGAAAGATGTGTCCTGATACACAGCTGGACCAGGATGAGGTCAGGGCTCAAGTAGGAGCTGAGTGGAGAGCCTGCTGATTCCCAGGCAGTGAAATGGGAGGCCGTTGAACAAGCAATCAATGGAATGCAAGAGTGAATCCGGTAAAATCACCGGGCAATCAGCGGCAGTCACACGGGGAATGAGTTGGCAATCAATAGGCAATCAGCCGCAGACATTCAAATCCGGGTAAGGTGACGAGGGAACCGTTAAGTGCCCCAGACACACCATGTGCTCATGGTTGAGGACTCACGAAGCAGGAGGACACAAAGATGGGTATTTGAAGGTTTGCCTTGACACCGACCCCCTTGGTGTTAAAGGGGGGCAGAAGAAACTTTGATATTTTTTCAGAGGCCATGGAAGAAAAATCATTCTTAAGGTAGTAATACTTCTTTCAATTGGTGTAACAGATTTTGACTGTTAATGTTTTGATCAAGAGCAACAAATATTTACTGAGGTCTTGGTGTGTGTGAAGTATGATCTTAAGTATTTTGGAAAAATTCCCTCATTTATTCCTCCCACAAACTTATGGAACAGGCACTGTTCTTATTTTCAGTTTTTGTTTGTAGACATTAAGACCAGGAGTTTAAATAAGATATTCTTCAAAAACCATGCAGGATATCAGTAGAGGTCTGTGTTTGCTTTCCCAATGACAGACATTTTTGTTGAAAAGGACACCACAATGCTTCTACAATAAAATCTGATTCTTTAAAATGTTCCCAGACTGAGACTGTTAATGTTTTCAATGGCATTATTTCCCAAACATGACATAGAGCCAGAGATCATGGATCTAATTATAGAATCTCATACAGTTGTAATAAGAAACAATACATGAAGATTGCGTGTGTTCTTGACCCATTTTCCCCATTGATAACATCTTGCAAATCTACATTGATACCACACAAGGCTATTCATACTGACACAGCCAAGAAACAGAATTTCATCATCACTGACTTGTCTTCCTTCCCTGCCTGTTACTTGGCCCCTGGCAGCCACTGAACCTTGTCTCCATTTCCACAATCTTGTCACTCAGGGACCTTAATGGCATTAGAAGACCTGTGACATTTTGGGACTGGCTTTTTTCTTTTTCTTTTCTTTTCTCCTTCCTCCCTTCCACCCTTCTTCCCTTCCTCCCTCCCTCCCTTCCTCTCTTTCTCTCTCTCTCTTTCTTTCTTTCTTTCTTTCTTTCTTTCTTTCTTTCTTTCTTTCTTTCTTTCTTTCTTTCCCTTCCTTTCTTTCTTTCCCTTCCTTCCTCCCTTCCTTCCTTCCTTCCTTCCTTCCTCCCTCCCTCCCTTCCTCTCTTTCTCTCTCTCTCTTTCTTTCTTTCCCTTCCTTTCTTTCTTTCCCTTCCTTCCTTCCTTCCTTCCTTCCTTCCTTCCTTCCTCCCTCCCTCCCTTCCTCTCTTTCTCTCTCTCTCTTTCTTTCTTTCCCTTCCTTTCTTTCTTTCCCTTCCTTCCTTCCTTCCTTCCTTCCTTCCTTCCTTCCTCCCTCCCTCCCTTCCTCTCTTTCTCTCTCTCTCTTTCTTTCTTTCCCTTCCTTTCTTTCTTTCCCTTCCTTCCTTCCTTCCTTCCTTCCTTCCTTCCTTCCTCCCTCCCTCCCTTCCTCTCTTTCTCTCTCTCTCTTTCTTTCTTTCCCTTCCTTTCTTTCTTTCCCTTCCTTCCTTCCTTCCTTCCTTCCTTCCTTCCTTCCTCCCTCCCTCCCTTCCTCTCTTTCTCTCTCTCTCTTTCTTTCTTTCCCTTCCTTTCTTTCTTTCCCTTCCTTCCTTCCTTCCTTCCTTCCTTCCTGCCTTCCTCTCTCTCTCTCGCTTTCTCTCTCTCCTGAACTCAAAACTATTCTCTGGGGATCCTTCCATGCTGTGGCATGCATCAGTGGTTCATTCCTATATATTGCTAAGTAGTACTCTATGGAGTTGATGTACAAAAGCCCGTTTAACCATTTATCATTGGAAGACAACTGGGTTGTTTCCAGTTTGGGCCTACCATGAACAAAGCTACCATCAAAACTTGTGCAGAGTTTGTGTGAGCCTAAGTCTTCACTTCTTTGAGGAAAAAAACCTCTTGAATACGTATACTGGGTTATATGGTAATGGCATGTTTTTTTTTTTTAATTGCCCAACTATTTTGCAGAGTGGCTTTGTCATTTTTGATAAACATTTCTGGGATCCAGTTTCTCTGCACACTCACCAGCATCTGGTATTATCACTATTTATCATTTTAGTCATTTGCATCAGTGTGCTGTGATTGTTCATGAGGGTCTTCAACTGCATTTCCCTAATGGTTGATAGTGTTGAACACATTTTCATGTTCTTATTTGTCTTCTGCATATCCTTCCAGTGAAACTTTCAGGGATCATTTTTATAGTTTGTATATCCTTGTGGTGAAATGTCTCTTCACGTCTCTTACGCATTTTCTACTTGGGATTTGTTTTACTGTTGAGTTTTGAGATTCCTTGTACGCTGCAAATACTAATGCTTTGCCAGGTATGTGGTTCTCAAGTATTTTCTCTGCTCTGTCGCTTGTCTTTCTATCCTACTAATAGCTGCTTGAAGAGTAAAAATGTTTAGCTTTGATGAAGTATAATCAATTAATGTTGTCTCTTTTGAGCAAGACCCAAGATCAAGGGCCGGATGCCTGAGCTACCCAGGTGCCCCATAACTCAGTGGATTTTTGAACTTACCTGGAAACGTCCTCTTTGATTCATGGACTATTTAGATTCTGATCAGAACTCTATTGCCATTTGAGTTGATGTTCGCTTATAGGAAAGATATGATTTTTCTGTGATTGCTTTCAAGATTTTAAATTTTTCTGTAGTTTTCAAAATTTTGTTTTTCTTTTCTCCCTTTTTTAAAAATTATTTCCTCCAGTGGTACACGTCTGTGAATCATCAGGCTTACACTTTTCACAGCACTCACCATAGCACAAACTCTCCTCAATGTCTATCACCCATCCACCCTATCCCTACCTTCCCACCCCCAGTAACCCTCAGTTTGTTTTGTGAGATTAAGTCTCTTATGGTTTGTCTCCTTCCCGATCCCATCTTGTTGTAATTTCAAAAATTTAAGCACGATATCTTGGCATGGATTTATCCTGTTTGGGGTGTGCACAGGTCTTGAATCTGTAGGTTTATACATCTTCTCAAAATTGGGAAGTTTTTAGCCATTAGCTGTTTCAAGGTCTGTCCTCTATTTCTTGTCTTTCTGAAACCACAATGACACAAATATTAGATATTTTTTATAGTCCCACACATTCTTTTTTTTTTTTTAAAGATTTTATTTATTTATTTCACAGAGGGAGAGAGATCACAAGGAGGCAGAGAGGCAGGCAGAGAGAGAGGGGGAAGCAGGCTCCCTGCTGAGCAGGGAGCCCGATGCGGGCCTCGATCCCAGGACCCTGAGATCATGACCTGAGCCGAAAGCAGAGGCTTTAACCCACTGAGCCACCCAGGCGCCCCAGTCCCACACATTCTTGAGGCTCTGTTCTATTGGGGGGTTTTGGGTCTGTTTTCTTTCTATTGTTCAAATTAGGCGGTTTCTGTTGTTCTGTGTTCCAGTTCACTGGGTCTTCTCTCAGTCCCTTCAATTCTGAGGCTGAGTTCACCCACCAAGTTCTTTATTTTGATTACTCTATTTTCAGCTTCTAAATTTTCCATTAGGTTCATTTTCATATTTCCTTGCTGAGACTTTTTGTTTCTTTGCTGACGTTTTCTATTTTTCATTTGTCTCAAGTGTTTTTATAATAGCCGATTGAAGCACTGTCTCATGACGGCTCTAACGTCTCTGCTAGATAGTTCTAATGTCTCATCATGATGGCTCATCTATTGATCACCTTTCTTTTAAAAATTATTGAGTTTGAGATCTTCCTGGTTCTTAGTATAAGGATTTTTATTTACACTGTGGACACAGACGAGTTCCGTTAGGAGGCTGTGGACCTTATTCAATCTTCTGTTTTAGCAGGGTCCTCTGCCAGGGTGCTTCAGAAGAATGGAGGACACCACCTCGCTAGTGGTCAGTGGGGGGGGTGTGGAGCAAATGTCTCATTAGCTTCCAGTGACACCCAGGAAGTGTGGCCTCATTACTGCTGGGTGGGCTTGGGAGTCACAGCCCCTGTGGTCTCCACTGACAGGGACACTGCAGTGGGTTGTTACTGCTGGCTGCGGAGGAAAGTTCTGAGTCCCCACTGAGCCATTTCGTGGGAAGGGGGAGTAGCTTCTTGTTGCTGCTGGCTGGGCTGAGCGTGCCTCTGCTCTCCGCGGATGCCACGGGAGTGGGCGTCCCTTCCTGGTGACAGGGGTGAAACTCCCACTTCCCATGGCATCCCATGACACGAGTCTAGCGGGAGTGTGGGGGCTCCTCAGCGCAGCCCCGAGAGCGTGAAGGTGTTCCGTGTGCTCTTCGCTGGCATGCGTGGAGTACGGAGCACGTTTTTTCTGTGGTGTTTGCCTGGACTAGGGCCATGCTTGTATGATTGTTTTCTATTTTTCTAAGGTGCCTATTTTATTTTCTGTTGACTAGAGAGGCCAGAATTTGGTTGGGGCACTTTTATCTGTTCTCACCAGCACGTCTATGTTGTCAGCCTCTTGAGCCCCGTGTTTTGGATGTAAGAGACAAAAAGAAAGCCTGGAGAGCTCACTGTCATGTTGCTCTTTGGATCCTGAG
The DNA here is from genome assembly GCA_002007465.1 of Ailurus styani. Taxonomy (NCBI): domain Eukaryota; kingdom Metazoa; phylum Chordata; class Mammalia; order Carnivora; family Ailuridae; genus Ailurus; species Ailurus styani. The sequence goes on from LNAC01000905.1 coordinate 495,687, forward strand.
ATTCTTACCTGGTCTAACTCCTCTCCATCTTTGATAGTGTTGTTATGCTTGTTTTGTAGAAAATGTTTGAGAGTTTTAGTAGTACCTTGCAGGAAGAAACAAGAAAAGTACATCTACTCTATGTTCCTGGAAGTGGAAGTAGAGAGTATTTATTTACAACAAAAGTATCCAATTATTGACACAACAAATCCATTTTCAGAAATCTAGTGTGAGAAAAAATATGATATACACAAAATGCTCACAGATATTTTATTATTTTAGTAATGGGAAAAGTTAAACGTGAAGAGGTACCAATAGTAAGAAACTGATTCCACGCGAGTTGCAGAATACAACGTAACTGTGTAAAATACGTCTGCAACTCATTTCTTTATAAAAAATGGAAATATATTCAGGATACATTTCTGAGCGACTACCAAGCAGATTGCAAATAGGATGCATAGAATGAACTCTTTTATAGAAAATGCTGTGATATGTGTGTGTATAAACATGCACATAATTTTGCATTTATTTATGTAAGGAGATCGTCCTTAATGCCGTTCTCTATCCTGCAACTACATTTGAGCAGAAGTTAAATTTGGCTGCAGAAGAAAGAAGACATCCGTGTGCTTCTGAGCATGTACTCTGAGTATACCTGCTGAGCTCATACAGAAGAAAGACCACACCCCTCATTTGGGCTGCTAGCCCTGCCTGGCAATCTCCTGACCTTCGCCCCATCCATTTACTCTGCCCCTCACATTAACTCACTCACACATTGTTCATAATGAACACATTTCACTCTGATTCCTCCTCTTCACTCTCAGAAGTTAACATTGCTTCTAAATTTACTAGAAAATGACTTTTTCTTAAGTTCTCATCTACATTAAATCTTCCAATCTACCCCAGGGTTTTCCCCTCCTCACGATCCCTAACTGTTGGTACGTTCCCTCCAGTTATCCACCCCCCTCCAGGATCCAATGTTCTTTCACCTCTTCCAGATTGTTCTAGATTGTTCCAGAAATTGCTCATGTTCCTCATCTTTAGTTTCCCTCTCTGTTGGAGGTTCTAATTGGTCTGTCACCAAGCATCTACATTCTGTAAATATCCTCGAGAGGCATCTCAGAGCCTAAGTCTTCCCTTTCAATTTGTCTTGGTGCTTCTCCAACCCCATTTTCATCCCCAGCTCATGAACAGTCACACCAGTGATGTGGCCACTCGCTAGGCTTCGTTTCGTCAACTCACGAAGGTTGGCTGTTCTTTCTCCTACTGACCTGACATGGGTATTACATCAGGAAGTGACCACCTGGGAAGATCCCCTTCTTCATACGTTTTCTCATCTTAGCTTTCCAGAAAATACACCTGGACCTGGTTTTCTTCTTCCTGCTCAGGTTTTCCCCTTCAGTGGGTTTTCATGGGTCCAGCTCAGGTTCTTAATTTGGAGGTGGTGAAATATTCCATCCATCATTCCTCAGAACTGTTCTGTCTCCACTCAGTTTCTAGAAAATCTTCTCTTGACTCAGAGTCTTTCTTCTGCATCAAAGATCAGAGACTATTAGTGGACAAAATTATCCAGGTATATAGGGTTTATCCCACTGGGGTCCAAGTGAAGCTTAGAGGTTTATAGGTGTGGCCTCCTGACCATTGGTTTTTGATATCAGTGTCAAGGGAGGCACTCAGGTGAAATACATTTCTTCTTCCCACACTTGTGTTCATGATGCTCTTCCATTCATCTCTGTGGGGCTACAGACTGTTAGAACAGCACATGTGCCAGATCCCTAAACAAACCTAAAAAAAACCCTATTCGCAATCAGAAGTTAGAAGTTTTCTATAAACTCCTGAACTAAAAATCCCACACACGGCGTACAGTTTTATTTCAGACAATAACATTTGCTGCAATAAAAATCTACTTATCAGTAAATAGAACTTCTCTCTTTTTCATTTCAATTCTTTAATCATTGTGAGTCAAACTGAATTATTCATAATTCTTGAAACAACATAATGTTTGGACATGTTTGCTATAATTTAAAGTAGCAATTTAGATGGAAAGAAAACACTTCTCTTTATTCTTCATTTTAGCATATAAGTAAGCAATTAATCTCAGTTTGAGTTTATATGACTGTTTAGTAGTAATGCTTTCCCATCCATTTACACATTTAACTCAACATGCATTCTGTAATTTTTATTTCTTGTTTTTGTTGTTGTTGGAAATTTAGCCCTTGGGCAAAATAAAGGAAGTAATTACTTTTGGTCAAAATGTTGCAAGACTGTGTAGCTCAGGGGTTATAAAGGAGACTTCATCAAGCTTGTGTGGCTTCTATTCCTACCATTACTTTACTTATCCTGAGAGCCCTCAGGAGGCAAAGCTCATCATTAATGGACTCACTATTATAAGTCTAATTTTAACAGAAGGTTTTGGGTGTGTGGTGTTGTAAATGAGATATATTATTTGAAAAAGGAAAATGCATACGTGAAAAGCTTTATAAATGCTCTCCTTTGATATATTTCCATTTAAATGACCAATTTCATTAAAGTGCAAAGGGACTCTAGCCACACACATCTGATCATTAGCAACCATGTCTCTTAACACAAGAGAAATCCTAGAGGTAATGAGTAAATAGCCTTCTTAAAACAGTTCTTCCAGAAAGGGGCTCAAAGTCTCCTCATACTTTAGATTTATTTGTGGATATAAACATGCATCTCACAGAACATCTGGTTTTCACCTTTCCATGATTTATCATAGTTGAAAACTGCTGAATTTGTTACTACTTGGACGAGTAATTTTATAATGACTTTTTCATAGAGCAACTTAGCAGGTACTTCTATGGGAGTGAAAATTGCCTGGTGTCTATACAAATGATTCAGAAATCGAATGAATGAACTGTGATGCTTTTATATTAAGAAGGATGTAACAAAAATGAAAAAGAACATAGCATCACTTTTAATATTGATAAACTTAAAATCCACCTTGGTGAAAAACTCGCATGACCCTACTTGAAGCAAGATTGGATTGAAATAGGCTGAACTGTGGAACTAAGAAAAGGTATTGAACTATTTTTTTTCTTTTTCTACTAGGATCTCCCTACCTTATTTTGGTACTTATCTTTACACTGTTGGTAAGAATGTAAGCTGGTATAGCCACTTTGGAAAACGGTATGGAGGTTCCTCAAGATGTTAAGAGTAGAGCCACACTACAACCCTGCAATTACACTTCTGGGTATTTACCCCAAAGATGCAGACATAGTGAAGAGAAGGGCCATCTGTACCCCAATGTTCACAGCAGCAATGTCCACAAGCACCAAACTGTGGAAAAGCCCAGATGCCCTTCATCCGAGGAATGGATAAAGATCTGGTTCATATACACAATGGGATATTACTCAGCCATCAGAAAGGATGAATACCCTTCATTTGCATCAACTTGAACAGAACTAGAGGAGTTATGCTGAGTGAGATAAGTCAAGCAGAGAAACCAGTCATCATGTGGTTTTAGTCATATGTGGAACATAAGAAATATCACAGAGGACATTAGGGAAGGGAAAAAATGAAGGGGGAGGATCGGACGGAGAAATGAACCATGAGAGAGACTATGGACTCTGAGAAACAAACGGAGGGTTTTAGAAGGGAGGGGAGATGGGGGGACGGGTGAGCCTGGTGGTGGGTATTAAGGAGGCACGTATTGCATGAAGCACTGGACGTTATATGCAAACAATGAATCATGGATCACTACCTGAAAAACTAATGGTGTACTGTATGGTGAGTAACATAACAAAATAACAAAAAAACAAAACAAAAACAAAAAGGCAGGGGTGTCTGGGTGGCTCAGTCAGTTAAGCATCTACCTTGGGCTCAGGTCATGATCTCAGGGTTCTGGGATCAAGCCCCACATCCGGCTCCCTGCTCAGTGGAGAGGCTGCTTCTCCCTCCGCCTCTTTCCCTGCTTGTGTTCCCTCTCTCTCTGTGTCTCTCTGTCAAATAAATAAATAAATAAATAAAATCCTAAAAACAAAACAAAAAGAAAAAGAAAAAACAAACCAACAACACACATACACACACGAATCAGAGCTTAGAGTCCCGGCCTCTGAGCCAGAGGCTACTGTACACATGCTCGTTAGTGTGCGTTTGGATGGTGCAGGTAGAGGCAGAGAGGAGGCCGGAGCTGGGCGGTGGGGAGGTTGCGGTGGCAGTGGTGGCGGGCACCTTGCCGATCTCCAAAGACCCTGGGCAGCACCCCGCCAGCAGCAGCCAGGCTGGGTCAGCTCAGCCAGCTCCTTCAGACCCCCTCTGGCCATGCTGGGACACAGTGGCTTCAGCGGGGGGAGCACAGTCTGGCGACAGGTGGTTGTTTTGGGGGGTGATAGCTGAAGGGGCCGTGTGCTCCACAGCACTGCCAGTGGCAGGGGGAATGCATCTTTTATCCCCATACGTATGGGTGGTCCGTAGAGCAGCCTTTCTACCCCTTGAAGGAAGTGCTTCTTGTCCTGAGAGAAGCCCCTCCACGGTTCCAGGGGAAGTCTCCTTCTGGGAGGAACACGGGGGGCATTCTAGGGCACAGAGAGCAGCCCGCCCTGCAGTGAAGCTGATGTGGGGGCCTCACAGGTAGTCTTCATCTCCCGGCCCCGCCATCCCTGTTGGTGATGTACTCAAAGTAAACGGATTCTAAATACTAATCACAGCTGAGCTACACCCTCCTGGGAGCATCTAGACTGGTGTTGGACCAGACAGCTGGTCACTCCAGCCTGCCCAAGCTGGCACAGAATTAACCATCACAGGCATTGCTGTGCCTTCTGTGTGAGGAGAGGTGTGTGATTCAATAATTTCTCCCTTAATTTTAATAGTGTGTTCCAACATCCCCCGAACCACATCCAAACATTTTGCTAATGTGGCAGGACTCTGAATGTGCATAGAGTCTATCTCCACCCTTGGAACACATCTGTCTCCAGAATGGTGCATGATCTATTAGCATGAGGCCAGGGGTTTAGTGGATTAATGAGGTATCAGAGGGTGTTCAGGTAATTCAGGTCTCTCTCTAGAGGATGTTACGGCAGAAGGTTGGATATTGAACCTACCCTCGGGGCAAAATTAAATTTACACTGCTGTTTTATCCGTGTGGATATGAACTTGTCCTGATCCCTTTTCTGACTGGAGCCAGATAACGCTTCCCACTCTAGTAAGCAGCGGGCTGGACGCTAATGCCTGCTGAAGTGCTCAGAAGCATATTTTTATCCTCCAAGACCCACATGTTCTTTGCCGGACACTGACTGGCAATTGAAGTGGTGATATGACAGGGACCACCTCCAGATCCTTCGTATTTGTCAGAGTGGCTCTCAATCCCAAGGGATGGAATACTGCTGTTGATGTTAAGTCTTGGCCACATAGGGAGATGGACAGTTCTAGGGGCAGTCACTTGATCATTTGTATATGACAGCTTCTGAGCCACTAGGCAAGACCCTGGTATGGGAACGGTGACAAATTCAGACATGCCTACTTAATTTGTTCATTTAAGAACTGAAGACATAACCATTGGGTGGGTCTATGGACTGAGTGGGCTGGTTATAGGCAGACTTTCCTCAGGAATTCATTTGTTACCTGGTCTTCATGTGCTCCCGATTTAATAAGGAAGCATGAAGATATTTGAAGTCTCTGAACATCAGCACTGACACAGACCCATGTGCTGCACTTACCTGGAATAAATTACTGGGCATCCCCTTACCTTAGCACCAGTGACTTTGTCTATACAAACTCTGGACTGTGTTTGTGCTGTGTGCGAATTATGAAGATTTGCAACATATCCAAGCCTTGGTTTCATCATCCCATAAACAGAAATATCAGAGCAAGAAAATGGGCAGATTCCTTCAGTGTCTAACTCCCTTACCTGTAGCTAGATTAACAGAAATCACATAGAAATCATGTGACAAAAATGTGATATCCCAAGAATTAACTTGTTTTGAGATGCATTTAACTGGGTTGTCCACTTGAAAGACAATATTCCCAAAAATAATAAAATGGATGCTTTAAATGATCATGGAATACTGAGACATTTAAGGTCATAGCATTCCCGTAAAACAAAATCTGTTCTTGCTAGAAAAAAAAAGGCGAAATCTCTGTTTTCTGAATTCCCCAGTGATACGGGACAAATGGTAGCTCAGATATGCAGTTTATCTGTCCTAAGTTCTCCAGGAAATTTCTCTGTGATGAAGAGCTTGCAGTGTGGTAGACGACGTGTGGGCCTGTTTACTAATGTGAATATTTGTGTATCCTTTCTTTCCCAGAAACTAACAGATATGTCCCCTAACGAATGAAAGAACAAACATATAAAAGATATTCCTATTGGATAAGCAGGGTGTGTGTGTGGGGGGTGGGAGTACGGAATACCGTGTTCCAAAAAAGATGCCTTCAAACTACATTTCAAAAATCAAATTCAGTTTGTAAAGTCTGGGAAGCCTTAATCTGCTACTTTTGGGGGTAGAGATTTCGTAAGTTTTAATACAAAACCTCACAAACTGTCTTAAATCTGCCGTCATTCCTGAGTGCCATATTTAATGGCAGACTCCACAGGAGGCTCACCTTTACTCTAAGACAACACTTTCTCTTTTCTTTTTTTCCCGATACATCCATAAGCAAAACTATTTTAAGAAATAAAGTTACAATTCAGCAATATTTAGAGAAAATGGTTTACATAAAAACATTCAGAATGATTTTTCTTTTGCTCAAAATTTAGGAAGTAGATGATCAAGAATCCCTGCAGTATTAACATATTGTTACGTATGGGTCAAATAATAAAAAAATTAAAAAATTAAAAAAATATCGTTACATATACTGCAAATTGTAAGGATTTTTGGGAAACATTACCTGCCATTTTGTAGAGCACCCCCAAGTACTTCACTAGAAACAAACGAGGAACGTCTGGTTTATCCATCTCCTTATTATGACTAGCAAATTACCGACAGAAAAATACAGTGTATGTATTTCAGATGTATGCCTCAGTGCTTTCTTTCAAGAATACCAGAGCCCAGTGACAACCATTAACAACATTATAAATTTATCTTTGGGTATAGAGTGAAAAGCAGGCAGCGTTGTACAGGGGACTTGAGGCAATATTTTTAAACCTAGGATTTTCTAGTTTTTCTTGAACATGGTTCCCAAAGGGAAATACACATGTCGAAACAAAGCAGGTGGAAGCAAAAGAATTCACACGGAGACAGATTTAATTGCAAGGGGATTCAACATTGCCTCCGGGCATGTTTGCAATAAGCGTGTTAATGACTGAGTAAGAAACATGGCGAGAAATATTTAAGGTAGCTCAAGGAACAACAAAAGACCTGAAAATGTGCCTTAATTCAATGGAGGGGAGTAAAGAATGGGCACATTTTTACTTACATATATAAATCTTTACACACTGCTATGTAAAGATTGCAGGACCCCGGAAAGAATGCAGCACTGGAGGGGTGGGCATGTGAACCCAGGGAAATGGACGTGGGGTTGCCAGGGTCTGGAAATGGGCAGAAGTCCAATTGCCTACTGGTCTTACTGTTCATGCAGTGGGAGTTTGTCAAGTGCCTGAGTCTGTGCTTTAGTGGTGATACACACACCCTTTGCTTTAGAATTGGATTTTCCAGATCTAAAACTTGAGACCCACATTCATAGAGAAAAGCAATCCTTCTGCTATATGACCGATCCTCTTATTTTTAAAAATGACTCTCGATTGTTCCTTTCTTCTTCCTAACCGTCCCTAGCCCTTTCTTCCTTTCGTAAACCTTTCTTTAAAGGACAACCTGTGACCTTCCCCCTGGACTTCTCGTCCAGAAGGACCCGATGCCTGGTGCTGATGATACTGGCAGCAGACAACATCTGGCTTTGGGTCCTCTAGACATTGCCTCCTGCGTCAGCCTCCAAGCTCACTTCCTTTCCCAGAGCAGATTGAACCTGTTACTGATCGATGTGCAAATACAGAGACTTGAGTATCCTGCAACTCTAGGAATATTCTGAAAGTGCATTCACAGAAGAGAGTAAAATTATTGTTCCTAATATTAAAAAATAGATTTTTTTCCATTACGCAAAGATTAACATGAAAGGGAAAGGATGGTAGGATGGTTATGAAGATCCCGCACAGAATCACTCACTGGAAAACATCTCACTACTGCAAGGGTAAGGAAACGCTCCGGCGTGCAAGGCCTGGGGGGAGGAGGAGGCGTCACCACATTCGGGGGGGGGGGGATCAGCCCCCGGAGGCTGCTTCCAGCAGGTGCACGTTCAGAGACGGCACGTTCGGGGACCCGGGGCGGGGGCGGCAGGGCTGCCGCGTGGGGCCCACTCCCCCCCGCTCCGGGGCCGCACCACCTGCTGCCAGCGGGGTGATGCGGGGCGTCGGGCCGGCCGCACAACACCACCTCCACACCGCGCACCTCCGGGTGCTTCGGCGGGAAAAGACGGAGATGCCCGGTTGGTTCATCTGGGTATTTGGGGTCCCCGTTTGTGTTAATCCCGACCGATAACCCCAGCCGCACTTCCTGTGGTCAGGCCGGTGTAGGGGAAGAGGTGGAGGCCCCGAGGAGGCCCGGAGATAAGGGCTGAGCTGCCCTGTGCCGCCTTAGGTTCCGCCAGGGGCCTGTGTAGACGCGACTCCGGGCCGCCGCGTTTCCCGCGTGGCAGCCGGTCGGGGAGGGCGGGAAGGTCAGGGCCCAGG